>OX424573.1:57028637-57628637 GCA_949152435.1 Gastracanthus pulcherrimus
AAACCCATAAACCCTAAACCCATAAACCCTAAACCCATAAACCCTAAACCCATAAACCCTAAACCCATAAACCCTAAACCCATAAACCCTAAACCCATAAACCCTAAACCCATAAACCCTAAACCCATAAACCCTAAACCCATAAACCCTAAACCCATAAACCCTAAACCCATAAACCCTAAACCCATAAACCCTAAACCCATAAACCCTAAACCCATAAACCCTAAACCCATAAACCCTAAACCCATAAACCCTAAACCCATAAACCCATAAACCCTAAACCCATAAACCCTAAACCCATAAACCCTAAACCCATAAACCCTAAACCCATAAACCCTAAACCCATAAACCCTAAACCCATAAACCCTAAACCCATAAACCCTAAACCCATAAACCCTAAACCCATAAACCCTAAACCCATAAACCCTAAACCCATAAACCCTAAACCCATAAACCCTAAACCCATAAACCCTAAACCCATAAACCCTAAACCCATAAACCCTAAACCCATAAACCCTAAACCCATAAACCCTAAACCCATAAACCCTAAACCCATAAACCCTAAACCCATAAACCCTAAACCCATAAACCCTAAACCCATAAACCCTAAACCCATAAACCCTAAACCCATAAACCCTAAACCCATAAACCCTAAACCCATAAACCCTAAACCCATAAACCCTAAACCCATAAACCCTAAACCCATAAACCCTAAACCCATAAACCCTAAACCCATAAACCCTAAACCCATAAACCCTAAACCCATAAACCCTAAACCCATAAACCCTAAACCCATAAACCCTAAACCCATAAACCCTAAACCCATAAACCCTAAACCCATAAACCCTAAACCCATAAACCCTAAACCCATAAACCCTAAACCCATAAACCCTAAACCCATAAACCCTAAACCCATAAACCCTAAACCCATAAACCCTAAACCCATAAACCCTAAACCCATAAACCCTAAACCCATAAACCCTAAACCCATAAACCCTAAACCCATAAACCCTAAACCCATAAACCCTAAACCCATAAACCCTAAACCCATAAACCCTAAACCCATAAACCCTAAACCCATAAACCCTAAACCCATAAACCCTAAACCCATAAACCCTAAACCCATAAACCCTAAACCCATAAACCCTAAACCCATAAACCCTAAACCCATAAACCCTAAACCCATAAACCCTAAACCCATAAACCCTAAACCCATAAACCCTAAACCCATAAACCCTAAACCCATAAACCCTAAACCCATAAACCCTAAACCCATAAACCCTAAACCCATAAACCCTAAACCCATAAACCCTAAACCCATAAACCCTAAACCCATAAACCCTAAACCCATAAACCCTAAACCCATAAACCCTAAACCCATAAACCCTAAACCCATAAACCCTAAACCCATAAACCCTAAACCCATAAACCCTAAACCCATAAACCCTAAACCCATAAACCCTAAACCCATAAACCCTAAACCCATAAACCCTAAACCCATAAACCCTAAACCCATAAACCCTAAACCCATAAACCCTAAACCCATAAACCCTAAACCCATAAACCCTAAACCCATAAACCCTAAACCCATAAACCCTAAACCCATAAACCCTAAACCCATAAACCCTAAACCCATAAACCCTAAACCCATAAACCCTAAACCCATAAACCCTAAACCCATAAACCCTAAACCCATAAACCCTAAACCCATAAACCCTAAACCCATAAACCCTAAACCCATAAACCCTAAACCCATAAACCCTAAACCCATAAACCCTAAACCCATAAACCCTAAACCCATAAACCCTAAACCCATAAACCCTAAACCCATAAACCCTAAACCCATAAACCCTAAACCCATAAACCCTAAACCCATAAACCCTAAACCCATAAACCCTAAACCCATAAACCCTAAACCCATAAACCCTAAACCCATAAACCCTAAACCCATAAACCCTAAACCCATAAACCCTAAACCCATAAACCCTAAACCCATAAACCCTAAACCCATAAACCCTAAACCCATAAACCCTAAACCCATAAACCCTAAACCCATAAACCCTAAACCCATAAACCCTAAACCCATAAACCCTAAACCCATAAACCCTAAACCCATAAACCCTAAACCCATAAACCCTAAACCCATAAACCCTAAACCCATAAACCCTAAACCCATAAACCCTAAACCCATAAACCCTAAACCCATAAACCCTAAACCCATAAACCCTAAACCCATAAACCCTAAACCCATAAACCCTAAACCCATAAACCCTAAACCCATAAACCCTAAACCCATAAACCCTAAACCCATAAACCCTAAACCCATAAACCCTAAACCCATAAACCCTAAACCCATAAACCCTAAACCCATAAACCCTAAACCCATAAACCCTAAACCCATAAACCCTAAACCCATAAACCCTAAACCCATAAACCCTAAACCCATAAACCCTAAACCCATAAACCCTAAACCCATAAACCCTAAACCCATAAACCCTAAACCCATAAACCCTAAACCCATAAACCCTAAACCCATAAACCCTAAACCCATAAACCCTAAACCCATAAACCCTAAACCCATAAACCCTAAACCCATAAACCCTAAACCCATAAACCCTAAACCCATAAACCCTAAACCCATAAACCCTAAACCCATAAACCCTAAACCCATAAACCCTAAACCCATAAACCCTAAACCCATAAACCCTAAACCCATAAACCCTAAACCCATAAACCCTAAACCCATAAACCCTAAACCCATAAACCCTAAACCCATAAACCCTAAACCCATAAACCCTAAACCCATAAACCCTAAACCCATAAACCCTAAACCCATAAACCCTAAACCCATAAACCCTAAACCCATAAACCCTAAACCCATAAACCCTAAACCCATAAACCCTAAACCCATAAACCCTAAACCCATAAACCCTAAACCCATAAACCCTAAACCCATAAACCCTAAACCCATAAACCCTAAACCCATAAACCCTAAACCCATAAACCCTAAACCCATAAACCCTAAACCCATAAACCCTAAACCCATAAACCCTAAACCCATAAACCCTAAACCCATAAACCCTAAACCCATAAACCCTAAACCCATAAACCCTAAACCCATAAACCCTAAACCCATAAACCCTAAACCCATAAACCCTAAACCCATAAACCCTAAACCCATAAACCCTAAACCCATAAACCCTAAACCCATAAACCCTAAACCCATAAACCCTAAACCCATAAACCCTAAACCCATAAACCCTAAACCCATAAACCCTAAACCCATAAACCCTAAACCCATAAACCCTAAACCCATAAACCCTAAACCCATAAACCCTAAACCCATAAACCCTAAACCCATAAACCCTAAACCCATAAACCCTAAACCCATAAACCCTAAACCCATAAACCCTAAACCCATAAACCCTAAACCCATAAACCCTAAACCCATAAACCCTAAACCCATAAACCCTAAACCCATAAACCCTAAACCCATAAACCCTAAACCCATAAACCCTAAACCCATAAACCCTAAACCCATAAACCCTAAACCCATAAACCCTAAACCCATAAACCCTAAACCCATAAACCCTAAACCCATAAACCCTAAACCCATAAACCCTAAACCCATAAACCCTAAACCCATAAACCCTAAACCCATAAACCCTAAACCCATAAACCCTAAACCCATAAACCCTAAACCCATAAACCCTAAACCCATAAACCCTAAACCCATAAACCCTAAACCCATAAACCCTAAACCCATAAACCCTAAACCCATAAACCCTAAACCCATAAACCCTAAACCCATAAACCCTAAACCCATAAACCCTAAACCCATAAACCCTAAACCCATAAACCCTAAACCCATAAACCCTAAACCCATAAACCCTAAACCCATAAACCCTAAACCCATAAACCCTAAACCCATAAACCCTAAACCCATAAACCCTAAACCCATAAACCCTAAACCCATAAACCCTAAACCCATAAACCCTAAACCCATAAACCCTAAACCCATAAACCCTAAACCCATAAACCCTAAACCCATAAACCCTAAACCCATAAACCCTAAACCCATAAACCCTAAACCCATAAACCCTAAACCCATAAACCCTAAACCCATAAACCCTAAACCCATAAACCCTAAACCCATAAACCCTAAACCCATAAACCCTAAACCCATAAACCCTAAACCCATAAACCCTAAACCCATAAACCCTAAACCCATAAACCCTAAACCCATAAACCCTAAACCCATAAACCCTAAACCCATAAACCCTAAACCCATAAACCCTAAACCCATAAACCCTAAACCCATAAACCCTAAACCCATAAACCCTAAACCCATAAACCCTAAACCCATAAACCCTAAACCCATAAACCCTAAACCCATAAACCCTAAACCCATAAACCCTAAACCCATAAACCCTAAACCCATAAACCCTAAACCCATAAACCCTAAACCCATAAACCCTAAACCCATAAACCCTAAACCCATAAACCCTAAACCCATAAACCCTAAACCCATAAACCCTAAACCCATAAACCCTAAACCCATAAACCCTAAACCCATAAACCCTAAACCCATAAACCCTAAACCCATAAACCCTAAACCCATAAACCCTAAACCCATAAACCCTAAACCCATAAACCCTAAACCCATAAACCCTAAACCCATAAACCCTAAACCCATAAACCCTAAACCCATAAACCCTAAACCCATAAACCCTAAACCCATAAACCCTAAACCCATAAACCCTAAACCCATAAACCCTAAACCCATAAACCCTAAACCCATAAACCCTAAACCCATAAACCCTAAACCCATAAACCCTAAACCCATAAACCCTAAACCCATAAACCCTAAACCCATAAACCCTAAACCCATAAACCCTAAACCCATAAACCCTAAACCCATAAACCCTAAACCCATAAACCCTAAACCCATAAACCCTAAACCCATAAACCCTAAACCCATAAACCCTAAACCCATAAACCCTAAACCCATAAACCCTAAACCCATAAACCCTAAACCCATAAACCCTAAACCCATAAACCCTAAACCCATAAACCCTAAACCCATAAACCCTAAACCCATAAACCCTAAACCCATAAACCCTAAACCCATAAACCCTAAACCCATAAACCCTAAACCCATAAACCCTAAACCCATAAACCCTAAACCCATAAACCCTAAACCCATAAACCCTAAACCCATAAACCCTAAACCCATAAACCCTAAACCCATAAACCCTAAACCCATAAACCCTAAACCCATAAACCCTAAACCCATAAACCCTAAACCCATAAACCCTAAACCCATAAACCCTAAACCCATAAACCCTAAACCCATAAACCCTAAACCCATAAACCCTAAACCCATAAACCCTAAACCCATAAACCCTAAACCCATAAACCCTAAACCCATAAACCCTAAACCCATAAACCCTAAACCCATAAACCCTAAACCCATAAACCCTAAACCCATAAACCCTAAACCCATAAACCCTAAACCCATAAACCCTAAACCCATAAACCCTAAACCCATAAACCCTAAACCCATAAACCCTAAACCCATAAACCCTAAACCCATAAACCCTAAACCCATAAACCCTAAACCCATAAACCCTAAACCCATAAACCCTAAACCCATAAACCCTAAACCCATAAACCCTAAACCCATAAACCCTAAACCCATAAACCCTAAACCCATAAACCCTAAACCCATAAACCCTAAACCCATAAACCCTAAACCCATAAACCCTAAACCCATAAACCCTAAACCCATAAACCCTAAACCCATAAACCCTAAACCCATAAACCCTAAACCCATAAACCCTAAACCCATAAACCCTAAACCCATAAACCCTAAACCCATAAACCCTAAACCCATAAACCCTAAACCCATAAACCCTAAACCCATAAACCCTAAACCCATAAACCCTAAACCCATAAACCCTAAACCCATAAACCCTAAACCCATAAACCCTAAACCCATAAACCCTAAACCCATAAACCCTAAACCCATAAACCCTAAACCCATAAACCCTAAACCCATAAACCCTAAACCCATAAACCCTAAACCCATAAACCCTAAACCCATAAACCCTAAACCCATAAACCCTAAACCCATAAACCCTAAACCCATAAACCCTAAACCCATAAACCCTAAACCCATAAACCCTAAACCCATAAACCCTAAACCCATAAACCCTAAACCCATAAACCCTAAACCCATAAACCCTAAACCCATAAACCCTAAACCCATAAACCCTAAACCCATAAACCCTAAACCCATAAACCCTAAACCCATAAACCCTAAACCCATAAACCCTAAACCCATAAACCCTAAACCCATAAACCCTAAACCCATAAACCCTAAACCCATAAACCCTAAACCCATAAACCCTAAACCCATAAACCCTAAACCCATAAACCCTAAACCCATAAACCCTAAACCCATAAACCCTAAACCCATAAACCCTAAACCCATAAACCCTAAACCCATAAACCCTAAACCCATAAACCCTAAACCCATAAACCCTAAACCCATAAACCCTAAACCCATAAACCCTAAACCCATAAACCCTAAACCCATAAACCCTAAACCCATAAACCCTAAACCCATAAACCCTAAACCCATAAACCCTAAACCCATAAACCCTAAACCCATAAACCCTAAACCCATAAACCCTAAACCCATAAACCCTAAACCCATAAACCCTAAACCCATAAACCCTAAACCCATAAACCCTAAACCCATAAACCCTAAACCCATAAACCCTAAACCCATAAACCCTAAACCCATAAACCCTAAACCCATAAACCCTAAACCCATAAACCCTAAACCCATAAACCCTAAACCCATAAACCCTAAACCCATAAACCCTAAACCCATAAACCCTAAACCCATAAACCCTAAACCCATAAACCCTAAACCCATAAACCCTAAACCCATAAACCCTAAACCCATAAACCCTAAACCCATAAACCCTAAACCCATAAACCCTAAACCCATAAACCCTAAACCCATAAACCCTAAACCCATAAACCCTAAACCCATAAACCCTAAACCCATAAACCCTAAACCCATAAACCCTAAACCCATAAACCCTAAACCCATAAACCCTAAACCCATAAACCCTAAACCCATAAACCCTAAACCCATAAACCCTAAACCCATAAACCCTAAACCCATAAACCCTAAACCCATAAACCCTAAACCCATAAACCCTAAACCCATAAACCCTAAACCCATAAACCCTAAACCCATAAACCCTAAACCCATAAACCCTAAACCCATAAACCCTAAACCCATAAACCCTAAACCCATAAACCCTAAACCCATAAACCCTAAACCCATAAACCCTAAACCCATAAACCCTAAACCCATAAACCCTAAACCCATAAACCCTAAACCCATAAACCCTAAACCCATAAACCCTAAACCCATAAACCCTAAACCCATAAACCCTAAACCCATAAACCCTAAACCCATAAACCCTAAACCCATAAACCCTAAACCCATAAACCCTAAACCCATAAACCCTAAACCCATAAACCCTAAACCCATAAACCCTAAACCCATAAACCCTAAACCCATAAACCCTAAACCCATAAACCCTAAACCCATAAACCCTAAACCCATAAACCCTAAACCCATAAACCCTAAACCCATAAACCCTAAACCCATAAACCCTAAACCCATAAACCCTAAACCCATAAACCCTAAACCCATAAACCCTAAACCCATAAACCCTAAACCCATAAACCCTAAACCCATAAACCCTAAACCCATAAACCCTAAACCCATAAACCCTAAACCCATAAACCCTAAACCCATAAACCCTAAACCCATAAACCCTAAACCCATAAACCCTAAACCCATAAACCCTAAACCCATAAACCCTAAACCCATAAACCCTAAACCCATAAACCCTAAACCCATAAACCCTAAACCCATAAACCCTAAACCCATAAACCCTAAACCCATAAACCCTAAACCCATAAACCCTAAACCCATAAACCCTAAACCCATAAACCCTAAACCCATAAACCCTAAACCCATAAACCCTAAACCCATAAACCCTAAACCCATAAACCCTAAACCCATAAACCCTAAACCCATAAACAATTAACTTCAATTTTAGCCATTGAAACGAAGCATGTGTGAACTCGGGCGTTGTCGTGATGAAAGAGAATTTTTTTCTCGCCAAATGTGGTCGTTTTTTTTTAATTTCTTGTTTCAGCTGCTCTAATAATGATGCATAATACTCACCAGTAATTGTTTTACCCTTTTCCAAGTAGTCAATAAGTATAATTCCACGTGCATCCCAAAAAACTGTAGCCATAACCTTACCAGCTGACTTTACGGTCTTTGCCTTCTTTGGAGCTGGTTCGCCTGTGGAAATCCACTGTTTGGATTGTTCCTTTGTCTCAGGAGTGTAGTGGTGTATCCATGTTTCATCCACAGTCACAAATCGACGAAAAAATTCCTCAGGATTCCGACTTATGCGCGCCAAAAGAGCCTCAGAGGCGACCACTCTATTGCGTTTATTCTCAGCTGAGAGCAAACGCGGCACCCATCTTGCCGATAGCTTTTTCATGCCTAATTTTTCATGTAGAATTGAAACAACTGCACCTATAGATATCCTTGTGACCTCAGCTAACTCACGCACTTTTAATCTTCTATCCTTCAACACCATATCGTGGATTTTATTGATGATTTCGGGAGTAGTTGCTTCTACGGGCCTTCCTGAACGTGGTTCGTCACTTATTGATGTACGACCACGCTTAAATTCATTTACCCAGTTATAAACCGTTGCTAAGGCAGGGGCAGATGTGCCATGAACTGAGTCCAATTCATTTTTTATCTCATATGGAGTTAAACCCTTTAAATGAAAATGTTTAATTACCGCTCTGAACTCGTTTTTTTCCATTTTTCTTAACAAGCAATTTTTTTTTTCAATTGGTTATAAAAACACGTAAACTCAGAAGATGTGGACTGTGACTGCACCATATATCTAATCGGGAGTGGTGCTGACTGAAAACAGATGATTTGGAGCGATTCGCGCGCCATCTGTTGGTCATTCTAAAGACTTATTGAACTACCCTCGTATTTACAATAATTTATAATGATAGCCTTCACCCACTCGCTTGGACAAATCGAAACTCGACGAAGAATTTAATCACCCGCCTCTGTGTGACTATACGCGAGCGGCTGAATGCCCCATGTATAGAAAAAGAATTTGTCGCTCGGCCACACTCAGTTTTTGCTTTGGAGTCGGCTCGGCCTTGACGCGTGAGGGTGAGTCGATCTCCCGGAGAGTGGCCTGGTCCTTTCGAGTCCTGAAAAGTTTTGTGGGGCGAAAAATGGGAGAATGCAGGATTATTGCCGAGGACTCGAAAAATAAGACAAATGATCTAAGTTTTAATCTGATACAAAACGAGTAGTCAGTTTATTGAAACCTCATTTTCCTCTTTAAACATCACAAATTATTTTTAGATAAAATAAATCTTGCTTAAGGTGATGCTAAAGCTACCTGTTTCCGACAAGTACAGGGAACTACGATTCTCATTTTATTTTTAATTTAGAGTAAATATCTTGAAGAAGTGTTGTTGTTTTTTATACGGACAATAACACTTCATAGAGATATTTACTCAAAATTAAAAATAAAATAAGAATTGTGGTTCCCCGTATTTTTCAGTGGCACGTGGCTTTATCATCACCTTAATGCGCTCGGACGGCTCGCGGCCAATTTCCGCTTTTCGTTGCCGGTTTCTTTTCGTGCGCGATAGGCTATTTCGTACCCGCTAGCGTCGCGACACTTATGCATTTTGTGCTTCCAAAGTTACATAAGAAAGAGAGAGAAATTTCGATCAAAGCAGCGCGTACTCCTGGCTTAATTGTAGCCAGGACGCGCGTTATATTTCTAAAAATCAGGCGTGGTTTACAATGTTTGTTTACAATGGACTATTCTATAATAAGCTAATTACCTCGTTACAAATTAATCAAGACTTTGTATCTTGTCAATTTATTATTGAATTCTTGAGTATTTAAAATTTAAAAATCAAATCTTTTACATTATTATACTATAAATCTGTAAATATTTAAAATCATAATAATTGTATTTTAAAACGTAAAGTATGATAATACTAAGATAAACTACAAAAATCTAAAGTATGCTGTTGCACATTTATGCTAAAGATAAAAGTACACGTATGCAAGACGTGGGTCGAAAAATATACTGAATAAAATTATTCACAATTCGTTAATATTTCGGGTATTAATATTTTCGGTCTCAATATTTTGGGCCTCGATATTTTGGGCGTCAATATTTTGAGCGTTAATATTTCGGATTTAAATATTTTGGACCTCAATAATTTGGGTATCCATTTTTTGGGCCCATACATTTAGGTCACAATATTTTAGGCCTCAATAGCTTGGACTCAATATTTTCTGTCTCAATATTATAGATCTCAATAGTTTGGGCATAAATAATTTGGGCCTCAATAATTTGGGGCTCAATGATCCACATTTGGGCCGTAATATATTGCGCTTTAATATTTTCAATCTCAATATTTTGGGTCTAAACAATTTGGACCTCAATATATTGGGCATGATTATTTTGCGCCTGAATATTTTTGGTCTCAATATTTTAGGCTTCAATATTTTGAGCCTCAATATTTCGGAATTTAATATTTTGGGCCTCGACAATTTGGGTCTACATTTGTGGTCCTATATCTTTAGGGCTCAATGTTTTGGGCCTCAATATCTCGGACGTCGATATTTTATGTCTCAATATTTTGAGTCTCAATATATTGGAGCTTAATATTTTGGGCGTCAGTATTTTGAGATTTAATATTTTGGGTCTTACTATTTTGGACCTCAATATTTTAGTATGAATATTTTTGGCCTTAATCTATTAGGTATTAATAATTTGGGCCTAAATATATGTAGTCACAATAATTTGGGCCTTAATGATGTATGCCTCAATATTTTGGGCCTCAATATTTTGGGTCTGAATATTTTGGTTCTTAATAATGTGCTCTCAATATATTGGGACTCAATATTTTGGGTAACAATACCTTATGCCTCGACAGTTTGTACCTCAAAATTTTGGTACTGGCGAAATATTTACCCCCATTCGTTATAAACAATTAGGTAAACAATTTTTTCAGCCTGTACATAATTGTACAGAAATCGTAGAGCAGTTTTGCACTTTGAAATTTTCGATTTGGTGCAGGGGGGGGGGGGAGGCTGGCGGAATATTGAGTCGAATTAGGTGTTTTGTTAATTATGGGTTATTCGCTAGTGTTATAAACAATTACTTGAAAAATTTTGTTCTCCCTGTACATAATTGTATATAAATCGTAGAGTAGTTTTGCACTTTGAAATTTTCAATTTGGCGCAGGGGGGGGGGGAGGCTGGCGACCAGTCCAACAGGGCCGCAAATTGAACAAATAGCGCAACAACAGCTGAGTCAACAGCAAGCGCTAGAACAGCAGCAGCAGAATGATTACGAACTGCAGCGGCAGCAGAAAGATTACGAACTGCATCAGCAAAGATCCGATTAGTTCGAACAGAGGCTGCAGCCAATACGACTACAAGAACTACTTCTACAGCAGCAATAGGGCGCACCACCCGCATAGAACACATGATTAACGTTGGGAGCACGCGCCCCATAAAGCGAAAATATTTTCCGGTGTTACAGAAAATCAAGGAAGAAATACACAAGCAAGTGCAAGAGATGCTCGACGCCGGGATTATAGAGCCAAGCTCCAGAGGGCGCGTTATATAACGACGCTGGACCTGAGCAGCGCTTATCACCAGATTCCACTGGCTAAAGCAGCAAGGCCGTTAACGGCGTTTACCGTACTTGGAGAAGGTCTATTCATGTGAAAGAGAATGCTATACGGATTAGCCTACGCTGGGGCCACATTTCAACGAATGATAGACGAACTCATCAGCGCCGACCTACAGCCGTACGCGTACTCGTACCGTTGATGACATAATCATCGTCACAAAGTCGCTTAAACAACACCTAGAGGTCCTGAAGATCGTGTTGGAGCGGCTCAAAGCAGCAGGATTGTCCATCAACCGAGACAAAAACGTGTTCTATCGAGAGGAAGTGCTCTACCTCGGAGTTCTGGTCAACCATGACGGATTCACGCCTGATCCGGAAAAGATTGCTCCGATCATAGCTTATCCTGCGTCCAAGAGACTGCGAGCGCAGCTCGGCTGCTGTCGGCCGCTTTCGCCAGTAGAAGGTTTATACCACATTAAAATATTTAATTTTTCCGTAACAAAGTATTTCTTAATTTTATTGGTTTATGATTATTCAGAAATAAATAAATATACCATCAATAAATAATTTACAAAGAGGTAAGTAAATTGAAACATTTTTGGTAAACTATATTTATTTTAAGACTTTTTATAAATTTTATTATAAATATTTTTTTAACGTTAGCGCTACAGTTTTTAACTATTAAAATCAATTTCATCACTGAATAATAGTATTGAATTGTATTATATTGTATCAACTTTCTCTATCCCCTTAAGGAGTCCTGTACCGGATTTACACTTTTTTATTGGGGACATCTACCACCTCTGTGTGGATCCCTTATGAAAAAAACCTGCAGGGAATCCTGGAGGAATTCCTACAGGGAATCCTGCAGGAAACTCTGCAGGATTCCCTACAGGATTCCCTGCATGACTTTCGAACTCTTTTCCTGCAGGAATTCCTGCAGAAATTCCTCCAGGATTTCCTGCAGGAATTTTTCTAGAATGGGAAATTGTTTATAAAATTGTTGAAAGAATAAAATTAGTGAAAAATGTAGCTATTTTAGGTGTTACAATCCAGATGATAACACCAAAGCTCAGGAACTAAGCTTCTTAATGTTTATTTATCAAATTGTTAAAAAATCAATTTTTTTTTAATTTTGGATTCAAGAAACTCAATCCTTGAGTTTTGGTGTTATCATCGTCATGGTAACACCTAAATTGGCACATTTTTCACTTATTTTATCGTTTTCAACAATATTATAAACAATTTCCAATTCTAGAAAAATTTCTGCGGGAAAATAATACGAAATCATGCAGGAAATCCTGCAGGGAATCCTCCAGGTCTCTTGAAGACTTTCCTGCAGGATTAATTACCGCTCTACGAATTCCCTACAGGAATTCCTCCAGGATTTCCTGCAAGTTTTTTCATAAGAGATGCCCCGTTTATAAATCCAACTTTTCAATAACCGCAGTTGTGCGATGCCGTCGAGTGAAACCCATTTTCTCTGTTCACTAACATCTCAGATACTTTCGGCAGTGGGCGCATACGTCTACATCAAATACATCCTGGTAGTAGAGTTTTCGGATGCACCCATGATTCAGCTCATGTACATCCGACCTATCACTCCCTGCCTTACCACTGTCAGTTTTCGATGAAAATACTCATGAACCCTTTTCGAGAATGGTCATTTGAGAATTTTTGAGAATTTTTTTTATGTTTGATCACTTGGTCCCAAGAATTGGATTTGTTTAACACTGAGTAATTTGAAAAACACACTTTTCACTTTTCTATTTTAGTTGGGCTGTTTCTTTATATATTTTAGAAATAACTAGAAGGGTTATTTAAGGTACTTCTATCCATTATTCGGGAAATAATTATGTACACTCGCCATTCACTTTTGGTTCTTGTAGCTCAGTTTTCCTGCTAGAGCACTTATTGGATCGAGTCCAAGTTGATAGCTCGGCAATTGAAATCGAACTGTTCATGAATTTACTCTTAGCAAAAATTCAAACGTGTATAGAAGAGCGTACTCTGCTCGTGCTACATGTACGCATATCACATCACTATACTCAGTGCGTGGCTATTTAAAAATTTAGTAAACAATTTTTCAAAGACATTGTTTAGAAAAGGATATCAAAATAAATTACCTTATGTAAAAGTTTGTTCAGACACCCCACTCCCCCACATGTATCTAAGATTCCTAAGATTTTCATGACCCCCCCCCCCCCCTCCCTTATCAACCCTTACGTAATTTGTACACGGTAGCATGACGATAATGTCGAACTGCACGCGATATATTAATTCTTTGTACCTAATGTCAGCGATAAGCCAGCGCCCTCTGTTGGGGATATCAAACGTACTATTTTCCCGCTCTACTGCAACGCCCACTGTTGTTAATTTTAATTTCACGCTATACGAAACGAAGCTTATATTATAGCTCTTTTTACATACTTTCTTTATTTTTTGCTTTAATTTTTCTAGTATAAAAATGTTCAAAGTTACTGTATGAAAAAGAGATACATTGTTTCATTAATATAACGCATAATTGAAGTAAAATACTTCATATCTCGAGAACAAGGGCTCATTAGATAAGATTACGGGTGCTAGACTTCATATTTAGGTACCAGAAATTATCGCCTAAAGTTCGGACAAAAATTGTTTCCCAGAGGTTGTGGACTTTCCTTGTAAATGATCTCTATAGTCCCTTGAAAATTTACTAATGTACATTATTGAATTTAAGCCTTTAAAACCACTCACAACGTATTTTTGAATCAGATGGTGTATGTTTCATGGCTACCAAGTCTTTACAGTACCCTTCAGAAGTGTATTCATTGACTTAAGGAGCAACATTTTTAAAAATAGATTACTTTCAATTGTTAGACACACAATTTCAATTGTAATTATGCTTAAAAATTGTTTCTGACGACTTATTTATTCATTACTATTGAAAATAATATTAGAATAATAGAAAAATTATAAATATTCATTGTTTTGACCTGTATTTTTAATAGATTTGAAAGAATTTCAAGTATCAGCTGATAACTAGGTTATATAAATATTTCATATCCAACTAAATTTTATAGTACCGTAACGTAAATTTGATATTCAACAATAATCTTCATAAATTGTGATCAATTTTACGTAAATTTGTATGACGGCATTAAATACTATTTAGAATCGAATAAATTTAGTTTGATGTATTTAACTCGAAGGTATATACTTAAAATATGGTTGCACCAACTAAGTCGCCGCGCCACATTAACTGCATCTTCCCTATACTTCTGAAGAATACTTTAAAGCTTCGGTGACCACGAAAAATGCACCGCCTGATTTAAAAACACGTGGTATTGGTTAAAATAACTTAACTTTAATAATGTAAATTGGTGAACTTTCATGGGACTGTAAAGACCAATTAGAGGGGTCTAATTCGTAACAAAATCGTATATAATATACATATTTAAGGGAAGAAGGTACAGAAAGAGACTAAATTTAATAATATTCATCATATTATACTTTTCCAAAAAAAAGGTGTTATTTATTACTAAATGAACATGTTTTGTCCATGATTCAATCAAGGGGCGCTGTAGCACCCATAGGCAAGTCTATGTGTAAGCCGTACGATGCTGTAGGGCGCACCGACGCCCTTTTTTACGCATAATTCAGCTTTTCTAACCTCATCAAAATTTTCAAGCATTAATGATAAATGTTTATTTGACTAATATGTAATCTATTGCCATTTATTTAAAAGATATTTATTAAATCTTTCACGAAAAAAAGCTTTTACTGAAAAAGATTCATCCTTTAACAAAATAAAGCAGATTCAAAAATTAGTCACTAAATCTATTTTTCTTTATGTACGTCACTTCCGTTCTCGCGACGAAAATAGTGTATATAGTATAAGTAGTATATATATATATATATATATATATATATATATATATATATATATATATATATATATATATATATATATATATATGTGTGTGTGTGTGTGTGTGTGTGTGTGTGTGTGTGTGTGTGTGTGTGTGTGTGTGTGTGTGTATGTGTATGTGTTCCAACAAGCTAGAGGGCGTGAGAGAGAGAGAGGGAGAGAGAGGGAGAGAGTGAGACAGAGACAGAGAGACAGAGAGACAGAGAGAGAGAGAGAGAGAGAGAGAGATGCAGTTTCTGAAACGTTTCTAGGGTTTTGAGTCTATAAACAGATGTTAAACAGATTATAATTTTATAATCATCTCCCCACCCGCCACCCTACCTGAGTCATTTTCCTATATAGACTTCACAGCACCACTTCACTTGTGGATTACATGACGCCATCTAGCGGAAACCATCCATATTACGACATCAGTATACAAGTTTTGATATTTTCACGACGTTTCTGGAACGTTTGAAATATGTTTTTGTAACGTATTCAAACATAATATATGTTTCATTATGTCCTACACAATCGTTTCAGAAGCGTTTTGAAAACGTTGTACAAACGTCGTAAGTATGGTTTTAGAAACGTTACGATGACTTTAGATAAACTTTACGAAAACTTTTGATAAACGTTACGAAAACTTTTAATAAACGTTACGAAAACTTTTGATGAACGTTACGAAAACTTTTGATAAACGTTACGAAAACTTTTGATAAACGTTACGAAAACTTTTGATAAACGTTACGAAAACATTTGATAAACGTTACGAAAACTTTTGATAAACGTTACGAAAACTTTTGATAAACGTTACGAAAACATTTGATAAATGTTACGAAAACTTTTGATAAACGTTACGAAAACTTTTGATAAACGTTACGAAAACTTTTGATAAACGTTACGAAAACTTTTGATAAACGTTACGAAAACTTTTGATAAACGTTACGAAAACTTGTGATAAACGTTAATATTTGCGATTGAAAAATATTTTTCAAGTCTTTTTCAAACGTTTTTTAAAAGTTGCTTACGTTTTATAAACGTTTCCAGAAACGTTTCAGAAACGTTTTGACAACGAATCTTTTGCAACAAAAGCGAACATTTCAACATTTCAGACATGTTTCTGAAACGTTTGAAAACTTACAACACAACGTTACATAGTTTCAAACCAAACGTTTCAGAAACGTTTTACAAACGTTTTGTACTATCTGGGTGGGGCTTTATTAAGGTTGCGGCGAAAATTAATTTAAAACTTCGTCGATGACTACAGTTATTGGCTTTTTTTTCAATAAAGTCAATTGAAAAAATATGTAAAAACGATTACTACTTTTAGGGGTTTAGGGGAGTATCGAAAGTCTATGTGCAAACGGATAAAAACTCATGTTATATGTAGGTCCATAATGAAGTGCGGTTATATATAATTTCGGTTTGTTTTGATTTTTGTTATTAAGAAAATGGTAGTGATTCTAATAATAAAATCTGAAGTGAATAATAAACAGTGATATGTGCAAAAAAATAAATAATTATGCAATTAAAAAGTGTGAAACTGTTAAAAGAATAAAATGTGTGAGAAATTTAATTGCTTTAAATATTTGATTAATTAGTTTAACAAATTACTGCTTAATATAAAAATTTTAAAATGTAAAAATTTTAGAATGCATTTTTTGAATTCTGTTTTAAGTTCAAGATAATTTGTAAGCATTGTATAATGGTGCAATATAAATATTATTACCTTTTTTTAGTAATAACATTTGTTTTATCAAACGACTAAAATTTACTTAAAATCCCATCAATGATCACATTATGTATTCCAGTTATCTAAATTCTCAATCAACATAGACAACATTTGAAGTTTAATTCGGTTATTTATCATATCATACGGGTACTAAATTAATTTTCTGCTGAATATAGGTTTATAAATTTTATTAAAATTTTTTAAAGTCCAATCATTTTTAATTAACTTCTATAACTCGAATGAACATCGACATTTCAATTATCAAACTATGAATTAACTTTAATAATATTGAATCAACTTTAATGAATTTTTATAATTAATTGACATCAAAAAATTTTAATGTTCAATTTCAGTATAGACATTTATAAATTTTAATAAACTTTAATGCACTTGCATAAATTTATTAAAAACAAATAAATGAATGAATTGTAATTGTTTTTTTCTGAATAATATCCAATAAATTCCTATGTATTTAAATTATTTGCAACTAAATAAATTTTAATCGTCAAAAATGTTATTAACGATAAATGAACTTCAATAGCATTGAATCAAATTTTTTGATAAAAATAAATAAATAAATTTTAATCGTCAAAAATGTTATTAACGATAAATGAACTTCAATAACATTGAATCAACTTTTATGATATTTTGTAATTAATTAATATTAATTATTTTTAATGAGTAGTTTTGGTATACTTTTTATGAACATTAATGAAGTTTTATACATATACTTACAGTTTAAAAAACCATTAAAAGAATGAATTTTAATTGTTTTTTTCTGAATAACGTCCAATGAATTCTTATATCTTTAAATTATTTGAAACTAAATAAATTTTAATGAGCAAAAATGTTATTAACGATCAACGAACTTCAACATTGAATCAACTTTTATGACGTTTTGTAATTAATTAATTTTAATTATTTTGAATGAGCAGTTTTGGTATACTTTTTTATGAACTTTAATGAAGTTTTATACAGGTACTTACACGGAGAGAAATCGTCTAGTAAATATTACGAAACGTCTAGTAAATTTCACTAAAAAGTATAGTAATTTAGTCATAGATTACCAAAAATGGCCTTTAGATATTTTTACCATAAAGTATATTAATTTTTATTCAAATATATCACATTTTATGCTATAAAATGCAAATGAGTAGCGCCGCCAGGGAGACGCTTTCTATATCTCCCTGAGCACCGCAACGCAAAATAACAACAGTGATCCCGCCAGATTCAGGAAACATAACCAAAATTTGTACCCGTGAACGTGAATATTGAACGTGAAATTGAGCGTGATCTCAAAGCAGACTTCGACGAAGCGAATTCTCTTGGACTCAAAAGATGATGTAAGTATATATAAAATGTAAAATTTTCCTTCGTATATTCGTATATCATGTTTGTTGAGTATAAAAATGCGTAGAGTTCTAACTACTCCTTCGGAATTCTACTCCTAGTAAACTAAATATTAATCGAACTGTAGCTGTTAGGCATCAAATGATACCAAGTTATAGGTTTATTAATAAAATATGTGATTATCCATCATATTTATTCGGTAAACAGAAAGAGATTTTGATTAATTCTATAGAAAATTTTAATAAATTTACTACGATGTTACCTAACCCTATGAAAAATACAGTAACGACTACTAATTGTAAGTGGATTGATGCTAATGAAAATAGAATCAGGCGAAATACAATTTTAGTTGCTTTTATGATACGCATTTCCAAGCAGATAAGATATATGATTATAGTATAGTATACTATCATGTATTGAGTAGAATAGATGCTGAAAATTGTATTGTTACTTACGTAACGCTACTTTCAAATGGATATTGTTTTATACCTAAATGTTGGATATAAAAATTTTAATTTCTGAAATAAAATAATACAATAATAAAATAATGCATATTTTAGTATTATTATGTACTTCAACCCAATAATTGATTATTTAATTGAATATTCAAATCGCTCATTTTATGTTATAATTTTAATTACTAGCTTTTTATACACGAAATTCGAAGTTCGCGCGTAACTTCCCAACCAATCAAATATTTAAGTCAAACGAATATTGCAGTGCCGCTACACGCATCTGCCGCAAGTGGCTGGACTATTAATCCAAATATGCAAGCGCCCGAATTTCACCTTGGTTAATATATAAGCCCATTTGGTTGCGTATAAAATCATATGTGAGCGTCCACGTACTGCGATATCTATAACGTATTGTTAGGTTAGTAATTAGTTTAGGTTTTAAATAAGGTCATTAAACGTTATTTGCGGCGAGCGAAATGTTATTCTCCTACCCATCGACCATCACCATCATCATATCTTATCACTCATAATGATTTCCATTAAACATTAAATTATACTATAAAAATTTAACTATACTATAATATCACTACACAACTCAATAATAAAAAATTTTAAAATAATTTTTTCAAACAAATTTTCATTTTAGAATTAAAAAATATAGAATTTATTAATTTCAATTTGGAAATTTTACAATACAGTATAATAAAATTTACGAAACGAGAAATTTTACAATACTGCATGGTAAAATCCTGAAAACTTACAGTCTGTAGCTAAATTACTATACTTTTAAGTAAAATTTCCTATACTATTTAGTAAAATTTACCTGACGATTTCTCTGCTTGTACAGTTTAAAAAACAATTAAATGAATGAAATTTATTATTTTTTTCTGAATAACGTCCAATGAATTCCTATGTCTTTAAATTTAATTTAATTATTAAAAGCCAACTAAAGTTTATTGTAAATTTTCAACTATATCTTATGACTTTTAATTGTTTTAAATGGTTTCTAATAACCTCTATGTTTTTTAATTATCTTTAATAGGTAGAAGTATGATCAAGAACGGTCTTTCAAATTTATTGAATATCAGCTCTATGTAATTTAATGAATTTTAAAAACCTATTTTCAGTAGGGTTTGAAGTGTTTTATGTAAGGCACACATTTTCAATCTACAAATAATCGAAATGTATTGTAACTTACTAACTGTAATTTTACTTAAGCTTCGCGTAGTCTGCCCTGATAAAAAAAATCTATTAAACTCATTTACCAATACAAAAATTGCATATACGTCCTATTTACAAGGAGGATCTATTTATATTTGGGAATGGGATTTAAATAGGATTTAATAGTTTTCTCATATCAAGGTATGAACACGATAAGGTTCGAATATCAATATGGTTAGCTTGAATTTTTATTAAAATAACGATTCAACAAAGATTTTTCAGCTTTTGATTGTAGAATAAGAAAAGAGTAAAATATTACAATAGCAGTTCACCTGATACATCAAGAGCAGTTCACCTGATATATCAAGAGCAGTTCACCTGATACATCAAGAGCAGTTCACCTGATACGTCAAAAGCAGTTCACTTGATACATCAAGAGCAGTTCACCTGATACATCAAGACACACAAGAGGACGGTAGTCCAATTGAGGAATGACAAGAGCACCCACCAGCTGCGCGCAGAAGACCTCAGTGGTGCAGGATTTGAAAATTCTGAGTCCGTACAAAACTCTATTAACCTTTCGGCTAATTGCATCTACATGTTGTTTCCACGTTAATTTTGAATCCATAATAACGCCAAGGTTAGTTACAGTGCCGACAAATGCAACGAAAACTTTATCCTCCACCTCTATGCCTGAAAGATTCAAGACTCTGTATCTTATTAACATTGCACTCAGACCCAAAAATAGTAGCCTTAGTCTTCCCTACATTAAGAGGAGTCCGTAACTTCTGTCCTTGTCTAATCACGTTTTTGCTATTTATTCAAATTGTAGTTTGTTAATTGAAAAAATAAAAGTTGGCCCCGATTGGTATTAAAATAAGGAATATTTTGAGATCTTAAAAAGAATCTAACATTATTTCCTTTTCAAGAAAACTTCGGAACGGAAAAGCTAACCTCAATTTTTGCGTTCCGACGTTTTCTCGAAAAGGAAATAATGTTAGATACTTTTTAAGGTCTCAAAATATTCTTTATTTTAATAGCAATTTGGGACACCTTTTATTTTTTCAATTAACAAACTACTATTTGAATAAATAGCAAAACCGTGATTAGACAAGGACAGTAGATACAGATTCCTCTTAAGGCTAAGGGCATTCTCAGACGCCCATGCGGACACTGGTCGCGCTGTAGCTGACAGCCGATCCACACTCTTCCTAAAACCTAAAAAGTTTAACAAAATATATACGAATTGCAGGAAAAATAAATAATTTTAAGTAATTTTAAATATTATTTTTTATTAAATTAAAGGTAAATCTTTTTTGTTAAAACGTTTCTACATGTTTTATTACTACAATTTTAAGAAACTTCTTGCATTGAAATTGTTAATATTCAATTTAATTTATTTATTCATTTAATTATAACTTATTTAAACGTGTACACTAGTTAACGTTCTTTATTTATTTTATTTATTTAATTATTTATTTATATACGGACATTGCTGCTCTTTAACTATAAACAAAAAAAGATTGTTTAATAATATCAGAGCCTAAAACTAACCTTTTTCAAAGGTAAAACCTTGACAAATATGAGTTCTTATCCCATCTTATTTATTATCGAATTACATGTAAAGCAGATTTTAAAAAAGGAATATAGTAATATAAAACATCTGTAATATGTATAATGTAGTGATTATAAAATTTAATTTAACAAAAAAGTAATAATCAATATAATTTTTATTAATTTATTATATTTTTAGAGGAGTAATTAAGCCATACAAATTTATGATAAAGAAATTACGGAAATCAGTTAACAACTTGTCAAGTAGAGAACCGAATTGTTACATTTTCAGAAAAGTCTATGTTCACGATCATCGCAAATGTATCATAGTTTACGATTTCAAACTATTACGATTTTCGCTTTACCATCGTATCGAATCCATTTTAACATTTCGTACTATGCCTTCAAGTATAGAAAATATGTAATTACAATCATACAAGTCTATCGTTCGGTAATTCAAGATGCATTGGAAAGGAAACATTTTCGACTCATAGAAGTAATTTTTCTACAGTCTATCTAGAGAAAGATTAGAAGAATGTACAAAAGTGTTTATCTCCGTATTAGGTTTTCTTGCTGCCGGGGTAGGGTACGATGTTTTGTCTGTCAAATTTGATTTAAGAGCCTATGATCGCCATAGCTATAGTCAACTAATATATATAGTAAATGGGGAAAAGTTTTCTCCGTACTTACGTAGCGAAAAATTAATGAAATCAAAATAATATTGAGAATTCAAGAAAAGTCTCACATTACTAATCTTACAATGATCAAATCGACTGGCATTTGCATTTCTCATTGCTTTTTTCTTTGTTTGCAGTCCAATAATCACAAAACGAGGTTTCTCCAATTTATTAGAAGTTTTCACAGTCCAGACATATTTATTCGTGCTCGGAAGGAGAGGATATTCAAATAACTCCCATGAATGATAACACATAGAGATTGGATTATCTTTGCCAATGAAATTCAACAACTGGATTTTTTGTTTATCAGATGCAATGACATATGGCATTAACCACTCTATCTTCTATATTTTTACTCAATACTTTTCATAAGTAGTTATATTATTTGCTACAGTACCTTACTGGATTATTGCATTCAAATCCTGTCTGGATCTTGTGAGAATGAGTTCATGCTTAATATTAACTACAATTTTTTAATAGTCTTCCGCAAAGCCCAAGATCATACTCAGAGAGATGGAAACGTCAAAGTTACCCTTATCATCTACTAAAGTTTTGGTTACTTCATGAACGCCAAGCCAGCCTGCATTTTTTAACATGAGAGTCTGATTCAGATTGAATGAAGTCCAACCTTTCATGAGACTGCTCATACTAACATTTTTACTTTTATCTATCTCCACAGCATTAATTTCGTAACGAATTTCGTCAAACAGATGGCAAATGCCATTGTTTAACGAATTTAGTTTTCTCTAGTGCTGTTCCATCTACTTTTTGTAATTTTCCACATACATGTATATAACTACGTGATGGTAAGATACATAAATCTTGATGTCAATGGAGTGTATATGATTGGCGATTCAGAAATTCAATTTAATGATAAAATGGTAAAATTGAAAGATGCAAGTTATCCTAAGTGTGGGTCTAATGGAATTACTCTTCAAGAAACAACCAGATGATAATCTTATAAGTTCAACAGATCGAAAAAATTATCGCAGCATCCTGGAAGCATCAAATGCTTATCGGAAAAGATACTGCAAAGATGAGAGTATACGCACTTCGAAGAGTAGAAAATATATGAATATCATAGGACCCATGTTCCGTAGCGATCGTAAAAATAAATCCACCACCGGAAGAGGCCTTATACCTAAATATAAAATAGCAAAGAAAAATTCTTCTATAGATCTAATTTACAGGGATGATCCAAACGAGCTTATCGAGCGACTGCGATTATTAGTTGCGGAACGATCTGCTGGAAATAACAATCACGACAATGAAATACAATCGATCATTGAGGAACTACGAGAAGCAGGACATATATATTGAAATGCATATTTTCTTATAAGATTAGTAGCATCATGAGTCTCGACGTGTTTGGAAGAAAACTTGAGGGCACGCAAGAAGTGAGTCGCTGCCCACCAGGCATTGGTTATAATCTTACATTAGATGGTAATTATGATTTAAAAAATAAAAGGTTATGTAACCTTGCTTATCCAAGTCAGCCTAATGATGCAGTCACGTTGGAAGTGCTTGTGAAAACTATAAGTAAACAAGTTAGAAATCTAACTAACATAATGTCTCTAATAAAAGTTGACTTAGAGAATCCCATAAACACTGAATTTAATAAAATCAATAATGTTCTTTCTCATCTTAAAATTCGATTAGATAATCTTGAGTCAAAATTGAAAGAATGCTTTGAAAAAAAAATTCTGACTCAATAAAAGTTTCATAATCACGAATTTTTCTTAAACCTTAAATATATTATCGAAAAATGGAACGACAAAAAATAGCTGAAGAGTTGCACAAACCAGCACGCCGCATCTACAAGCGAAGAAAATATGATAAACGTGGAATATATGAGACTTGGCCAGCTGATCTGGTAGAAATGATTCCCTATGCCAACGAAAACAAAGGTTTTCGCTACTTACTTACTATCATAGATACATTTTCAAAGTTTGCATGGGCAATCCCAATCAAGTCAAAGAGTGGTAATGATGTTACTCTAGCTATGGAGTCAATACTGAAACAAGACCGCATACCGACAAATCTACAAACTGACCAAGGAAAAGAATTTTACAATTCAAACTTTCAGAAACTCATGAAGAAGTACAGGATAAACCTATACTCTTCACCTAGTAATCTTCATGCAAGCATATGTGAGCGTTTTAATAGAACATTAAAAAATGCAATGTGGATAGAGTTCAGCAAACAAGGGAGCTATAAATGCTGGGATATCCTGCCTGAGTTGGTGAAAGCTTACAATTCAAAAAAGCATCGGACAATAGGAATTGAGCCTAAAAATGTTACGCAGGCAAATGAAAGAGGGGTCATTAAGCATTTTCCAAATGAAAAGTTACCTGTGAAAAAACCGAAATTTAAAGTAGGAGATAAAGTACGGATAAGTAAGATTAAACATGTTTTTGAAAAAGCTTATACGCCAAACTTGTCTACTGAAATTTTCACAATATCACGAGTTGTAAAAACCAATCCGGTAACTTATCATGTCAAAGATTATTATGATAAACACATCTCTGTCGGCTTTTATGAAACGGAAATTCAGAAAACTATGTATCCAGAAATTTATCTAGAAGAAAGAGCTTTAAAGAAAAGTCGAAACCGTGCATATGTTAAATGGTTAGGCTTTAGTAATAAGCATAATAGTTGGATAGATAAAAAAAATTATTTGATTCAACCAAGATTTAACCAAAAATATTAATGTAAACGCAATAATGTAGGTACTAGTAAATAAGAAAGCATGCATATTATGTTATTGTATTTATTTATATATTATTATGTACAAGTTTTAATCTGAATAAAATAAGTATTTTAATCAAAGCAAGCTGTGTATTTCATTCAAACTTAAAGGAAGATCCACCCTGATATGTCACAAATACATTCATTTTATTTGCAGTATTGGAGAGTCTGTCAAAAATCTCTTGATCTCTTTGGATGGCTGATGAAATGTTGTCTAGTAAAAAGATTTGCAAACTTTCGTCGAGTTCGGCTACGACCTTTGTACCGAATCTCGTCTTCACCTCCTTAAGTGCTGACACCATGTACTGATGATCTTTTTCCAAGTCTGTTACTTTCTTCCTTGGCAAGAAGTCGCGTTCATCAATCTTATTAAGTGTAGATCAATCCATTCTGGAAAAAGTAAAAAATAAGAACTTATGACAATAATTTTGACTAATCCAGCCAAGATTATTGCGCCGCACATGCAGGCTTTAACATTAGTTTTATGCAAGACTTTAAATAAATTGTATACGGGAATTTAGGGTAATATTATGAACACTTGTGGTTTATTCAATTTTGATACAAGTATTGAGCGCCAGCTACGCGAATTCGCAGCACGATTTTAAAAGTGTTCTACCGACACATAGAATTACTTATACAATTAATTAACTACGGTGAGCACGCGGTACGGTGGGAAACGGTAAATGATCGGGAGGGGAAGAAGCTAAGTCTCAGGGACGCGAATTCAACTAATATACGGCGATGAAATACACGTGGGAAGGTGGCGACGCGATGCTCGACACGCACGCGGCGCAAGCTTTACAAAAAGTGATCTATGTAAATATATATATGGGTATGCACTAAGCACAATAATAATCTGTGCAACTTACTCTTTTATTCGAATCGTGTGGCATGCAGTCGACGGCTTGCAGACGGTCTTGGAGAGGACGAGGAAGTGCGACGAGGGATGCAGCAAGAGGGGTATCTGAGCAACGGTGCCGACGAAGGGGCACGAAGACGAGATGTGCAAGGCCCAGGATGGCGTACTTGCAGCAGGAGCAGTGGGCACGATTAACCTCGAAGAGGTTATGTTTACATACAGCTTCCTACTGCATTCATCCACTACCACTATTATCATGTGAGATTAGTGTTTAATTTATCACTGTAATCTCCCCTTAATAATGCTATGTTGTTTCTAGATGTCTGCTTCGGAGGCTGTTGCTGCTGCTGTTATGAGAGCGGGCTACGAGTTGAGCTACGTTGCGGTACCTGAGAGACTACCCTGCCTCTGCAAACCCTCCAAACGAGGTAAGAGAGTTCCAATTTGATATGCATGTCTGCTGTTGACTAACTCATCTTTATGTTTTCTAAGGTGTATGCTGCAGTCCTCCTTCATGTCTAGAGAAGTAGCCGCTCCGCCCAAGGTGGATCTATTCATGCCTTTCAAGGCATAAAATCAGGTGGGTATCATTCTAATACCATTTTACTTATATTCTCGATTTCTAATCTCTTGTGTGTTTCCTTAGGTTGGTTCGAAGGGACAGGAGTAAGGAGAGGAGACGCCAGGACATGTTCAGCGCACTTCAGCTGCTTCAGGGCATTGGAGAGCTTGCTTGCTCTGTGTTGTCCAGGGGAATAGTGTATGTGTGTGTACATGTATAGTGAGTGAGGTGGGTAGGTAATGTGCTATCGTTCACATAGGCCAGTTCTGTCCAGCATCGGACTCGCACTGAGCAGTCCGTTCAACAGACTGGAAGTTGTGTAACGCACACAAAATGTGGTGTTACAAACTTCTAATAGAGAAAAGATTTGTTAGAAAAAACAAAAATTGGTGAGAATTAACTGTGAACTTACTTAGAAATTTAGTTGAGTCTTGGTTTCTTCCCGCAAGGATGATAATTCTCGAACTCTTCGATTGTTCGAATGTGCTCCTCGTCGTGGTCTGTCTGTTGATATAGCCCATTTCCCATCACAATTTCTGCCCCTTCCATTGCCTCCTGTAATATATCCCTTCTCTCTCCTCCCTCAGAGAGTATCCCCTCCATTGATGGATCCCAGTCATGCATAAACTCCTCTAATACATAATATTCAATTCTGATTTGTTCACCTTCATTATCATAAAGTATCGTCCCCTCTCGCCTTACACCATTTTCATTGGCTGCTTCATCCCCACCTCGTATTTTCCCCTCTCTTTCATCTTCTGCAACATCCATCCCTACTCGTGTGGCCCCACTTTCATTGGATACTTCATACCCCCTCTCCACTTCCATCCCTACCACTATTTCTTGTTTTTCAACATCCTCCTCTATTCGAAGTGCAGCTTGCGCCATCTGCTCATCCATGATTCGGAAATGACCCCAAGGTATAGTGTCTATACTCTGAGGCAATAAGAATCTCTTATCATCGTGAGGACTAAGAGCAATTTTATTCTGTCTTTCAGTATGCACTATGTGCAATTTTGAACGAATATTGCATTGATCACGTTTTACAATAATAAGTTCCTGAAGACATCTTCTATAATCCTCGAAAGTTATTGTTTTCTTCACTACGTTGGATTTTATACCTTTGGCTTTTTTCACTGTTTCTCCTCCATCAACTAAAATACTGTACATTTTGCGTCGTAAACCTATAAATTCCATCATGATCTTGCCACAGCATTCGTCTTTCATTAATCCTGGAACTTCTTTATTGACACGTGGAATGTTAAACTGATTATGTTCATCATAATCATAAGTATCAAACCTGTAAATGTCTTCTTTCATTATTTTATACATATCAATGTCCTCCGAAGA
Source organism: Gastracanthus pulcherrimus (assembly GCA_949152435.1). Taxonomy (NCBI): domain Eukaryota; kingdom Metazoa; phylum Arthropoda; class Insecta; order Hymenoptera; family Pteromalidae; genus Gastracanthus; species Gastracanthus pulcherrimus. Next base: position 57,056,788 of record OX424573.1, read on the forward strand.
AGTTTACATTTTTCTCCTACTTGCTGTTTCATATACGAGTAATGGAAATCATAAACTAATATCTTGGACAAATCAAGGATACAAAGACCAACGTATATCGGTTTCTTGATTGTGATACTTATTCGCTTCAGTTGAATAGCAACTAAATTTTCATCAAAGATTGCACAGCTGTGAAAATTTTGTTGAGCTATGCGTGCTTCTGCCCCATATCTATCCGTGAACTTATTTACTAATCGTACACCAACACGAGACCGCTCTCACTCGATACACTTTCCATAGACAGCGTTAATTAATCATTTATAGAAGAGTTTTTCAAACTCATTCTTCGCTTGCTTTCCTTTCTCAGTACTTAATTCGACATAAGGTTTAAGCCAGGCCTTCTGCTCGAAACTCAGAATTCTATGCACCTCTTTTAAACGAATTCCATTATCCAGCGCCTGTTTATGTGTGTAAACGTGCTCACAAGCTTCCAGCAAAACCTGTGTAGTTATATATCGATGAGTGTATAAGATATACAAATTTCCTATCTAACCTTTGTGCGCGCGAAATTCAATTTAAGTTGTGCACAGTCGAAAAAAAGCAGATTAAATACTCATGTAGTTGAACTCGTGTAATAAAACCATGAACCCAAATACTGATTCCTCATTTTTTAAGCAATTCACGAAAACCGACCGATAACCAAATACGCCAATAACACGCGGACAAGCGCGTACGGAGTCGGAAGTCGCTTTGCAAAATTCTCGCGATGCACGAGAACGCACGCCATCGTTAGAGATCCATGCGTGTTGCGCGAACAATAAATGTAGCCAGAGACGTGAGTCGTCTCGTCAAATGTCTCATGTCGCACAAACAATATATGTGGCCGGAGACGTGAATCGTCTTGCCAGATTTCTCGTGTCGCACGAGCAATTAATGCGGCTGGAAACGCGAGGCGTCTCGCCAATTTTCTCGTGTTGCACGAGTTGCGAACGTGGCTGGAGACGCGAAGCGTCTCGCTACATTTCTCGTGTTGCACGAGCTGCGAATGCGGCTGGAGACGCGAGGCGTCTCGCCAATTTTCTCGTGTTGCACGAGCTGCGAATGTGGCTGGAGACGTGAAGCGTCTCGCCAATTTTCTCGTGTTGCACGAGCTGCGAATGCGGCTGGAGACGCGTGGTGTCTCACCAAATTCTTCGTGTTGCACGAGTTGCGAATGCGGCTGGAGACGTGAAGCGTCTCGCCAATTTTCTCGTGTCGCACGAGGAATCGCTGCGGCTAAAAAAACGAGCCGTCTCGCTGAAACTCCCTTTTTCCTCTCAAAACCTACCCTTTTGCAGCTGGCGACCTCAACCAACACCAAGGTGCAGAGGCAACTCTCTGCGGCTCCCAGAAACGAATCTCTCCTTTATCCGTGCGCGCGTCTTCTCCTAATTTTGTTTTCGTGGAGGCTGAATTGCGGAAAAAAGTAAAAGCGTGTGTGTGCTAAAGTAACCTCTGAGCCGAGCAAAACAGTTAAAACAAAAGCGGTTTTTTTACGTGCAGCCCCGTTGACGTTTTTATCAGGTCTAACCCTACAAACACACCCTGCTGCGCGAACGCAAAACCGCAGCACACACGCCATCTCGTGATGCCGCTCCTCATTCACGTTCCAACAATGTGTTTGATAGTGAATCACATACTTTTTCTAATCGTTCAGAGTATTGAAAAGTTTGTTCTGCTTTGAGCCAGGTCGTGCGCGGTGCTCTGCGCAGAAAGGGAAGTCTCGACGTTTATCATGTATTTCCTCAGGATACTCCAAGTCTACTTCAGCAATGTAACCTATATCTGAATCTGGTGGTGAATTGAATAAGCTTGGATTCGCCTCAAAGTTAATCCATTTGAATTTTCCAATCAATAAATGATATACCATCGCCCACCCTTACAGATTATTTATATCAAAATATAAGAGTGTCTTCGTTTTCTGTTTCTCATCGTATGAAGAACCCATGTATGGATTGTTTGCCTTAGCATATCGATTACAACACTGGCTTATTCCTCCCCGAATGCCTGCTTCAATAAACATTAGCATGTCAATATCTGTAAGAAGCTCTAATTTTACCATTGTCATTTTAAGAGCTGCTGAAAATGTCAACCCTGGTGTCGTGTAAAAGTGAGCAGGACATAAATCATAAGCTTTAAGAGATGTCTCTCGAAAACTTTCGAAAACGTCAGCCAATAGTACAACATCTGTTTTTAAGTAAAGATCTGAATACTCCCCCATGCTTTTATATTGAACTTATTCTAGACTCGAACAGCATGCTTGTAGTCTTCTTCAGAAATATGGGAATCTGTTAGTTTATTATAAAACTCATTCTTTTCTGGCAATTTTGTAGACGATAGCTTATCGAATGTGTCTACATAATCATATGGAAATATACCTTTCCGCGTGAGAAGATCTATCTTTTCGTCTGTGAATCCATCTGCTCGAAATTCCTTCACTGCTATCGGCACGTTTTCTAGATATGTTGCAAGCTTCTCCAATGATGATGGTAGAAATCGACAAGAATCTATGAATCTAAAACTGATGTCACAGTCATCCATGTATTTTGTGAAAGAAATATATTTCTCCTTATTATGAGGTATCAGTGATTCGTCCTTTCATTAATGTAGAAGTACAGATCTCTTTCAAAATAAAATGTGTGTCATAATTGAGGTTATGAAAAATAACGGGAATGAATTTTGAATACTTATAATTCAAATTACATGAATTATGAGCTGCTCCTCTGAAAATAAAGAGAAAAAAATTATTTTCTTAGACTCACTAAATTTATTTTCTTTATTCAAATATATAACTACTAATCTAATAACTTACCATCCTGTGAGATGACAATGGTCTCGCACTGCGATGTAAAAATCTTAAATAATGAGTAGATTTGCATGGTTTTTCTTCTTTTGATTTTCATTTTTTTCATTCTTTATATTTTCATGTTTTTTCTTCTTTTCTGACGAAATGTGACAAGGCGATACTTCAAACTTTGGATTATACTTCCTAAGCATGTATACATTTACCGAAATATTATTTAGTTTTTCGAATTTCGGAACATCTTTAAGTTTTACAGGAAATTCTATATCACCAATGCTCAGCTTATTCTCATGTAAATAATATTGATTTACTCTATTGGAATTAGTTTCACTAGGATATAATGCTGAAAGAACAGCATACTTGAAACACTGATTGTCATTGTTACGAATATTAACACACGCTTTTTTATTTTATATAAACTTTGGGAGAGGAATATAAGAACTGCCCTTGAATGGAGAATATTTTTTCATATTTATATACAAACTTATAATACACTTGAGAGTCCAGCCAGAATCTTTTTCCTGAAATTCTTCTAGTTGTGTAAGAATGGACTCTTTAATATTCATTTTAAACCATTCTTCTAGATATGTTGACATGATTAGCGTGGTACTTTCACTGGTGAACTATTTAATATCTGTCGTTTCCTCTCCATTCTTCACCATAGAAAATTCCGAGATGAAATCTGAATTTACTTTTACAGCATTGTATTATTCTAAGCATGCCTGTGCTTTATCCTTGAAGAGCTTTTATGCATCTCTCAAGAAACTGAGAATGTCTACATGTTTTGTATTTACAACTACAACAGTCCTGATTCTATTTTGGAAAGCTGACTGATGAGGGATGAATTTTCTTCCGTTTGAACCAACGAAAAAGCGGCTTTTCGTCCCTTCAATCGAGAATATACTTTCTTTTTTGAACGTCCAATCCTAAAAGAGCATTAGGCGAAGTTTCTTGTTATAAAATCAGGATTAGAGAATTTTCCTATTCATTCTCCGAGTTCACTTCTTACTGATACTACGATTTGATGTTCAGAAATTCCATACTGCAATTTCAACAAGAGAATGTTTATATTTGTGACATTCAAGGATTCCAAAGAATAGCAGAGGATTCTTTCATTTTCGAAGAAGTAAGTTTTCTCAATTTAAAGAAAACTGCTTTACCGACTACATACCTCTTTAAACCTCCTATGACATTGGAAGAACTGACTGCAGAAGAACAATGTATGACTCACTGGGTGAAAAAGTATGATCATGGAATTGCATGGGACGCTGGAGATATTCCTTCCAAATTTTCTAGCAAAGGAATTGAGAAATTATATGTTAAGGGAGGGCAGAAAGTGGAATGCGTAAGAAATCTTATACCAAATGACTCTAATTTCATACTTTTTTTATACATTTTATACTTTTTCATACTTTTTTCATACTTTTTTCATACTTTTTCATACTTTTTCATACTTTTTCATACTTTATTGATACTGTTTCATACTTTTCCTTTTACCTTTCTATGCTCGTATTTCTTACGTTTTTTTTTATTTACAGATCAATTTCAAACGTTGAAGACTTTGTATGTCCATCACCAGAAACGATATCGAGTGATAAGCATTACGTATGTTTTAATCACATTCTCTGCATTATAAGGAAACCTATATGCGCTGTACATAACGTTATCTTAATACGAGCATGGCTACTGGATTATTTGGATGCTAAATTTGGCCAAGATGAAGTAGATATCATTTCTAAAAAGAATACATGCTCATGTGTATATTGGAAATAAATTTTTATTAATATTCTGTAGAAAAAAGAGAAGCTTGATGATTGAATAAAAAAAATTAAAAGAAAAATAATTGTACGATATTATTCTTTCACAAATATAAAATTGAAATTAAAATATAATAGATAAAAATCTGTAGCAAACATAGGGTACATGCTGTTGTTACTGCGGATATTTTACATTAATTAGAATAAAGTATTGTTCATCAGATAGACAATATACAATATCAATGTGCAAAACACTATTTTTCTTAGACTATTCTATTTAACTTTTTAAAGGGTTTTTCATTAAATATATCAGCCGTATTTCATTTAAAAAAAGAAAAGAAAAAAAGAACATTTGTTGTATTTACAAAGATTTACATTGCTTTGAAATGTAATTACATTTACCTTATAAGGAAAATGAAGGAAAATGGAGGAAATGATAAGGGGAATAAAAGAAAACAAGTTGAAAAAATATTTTTTCATTATACGAGGTCTGTCCCAAAAGTATCCGACCTACGTTCATATCTTCGCGCGGAGAGACTCAGGCAACCTCTGGAGGGTACGAACGTCACCAGCAACTCCTAACCTTCTCGTCAGTAGCCTGAGATACCGATGAAACGTCTTAGTTCCCGCGCAGCGTGTATTTGTTTACAACGACTTTTTTGCGTTCGTCGCAATTTGCTTATTGCTAAAAATGGCAGAACGAACCAAACAGCGAATTTACATAAAATTTTGCTTTAATCTCGGTAAAAGTTGTGCGGAAACTATTGAAATGTTGCAAAAGGCCTTTAAAGATGAGTGTATGGGCAAAACACAAATAAAACAGTGGTATAGGCGGTTCAAAAGTGGCCGCACATCTGTTGACAGTGATCCTCGTTCATCAAGTCAATGTTGATTGTTTTTTTCGATTATGAGGGCGTTGTGCACCACGAATATGCCCCTACAGGCTAGACAATCAATAAAGAGTACTACGTTGAAGTTTTGAAAAGATTACGTAATGCAATTAGGAGAAAACGATCGCAACTTTGGGAAACCGGTGACTGGCTTCTTTATCACGACAATGCTCCAGCGCATGCATCAAACCTTGTGCAGCAGTATTTATTGAAACACACTGTTGCGCAGCTCCGCCAGCCTCCATATAGTCCTGATATAGCTCCCTGCGACTTTTGGCTGTTTCCTCGATTGAAAATGCCGCTTAAAGGACATCGATTCGACAATAAACAGACTGTTGAAACTAATGCGACGAATGCACTAAAGGCGATTCCAAAGTCTGACTTTCAATAGTGCTTTAATAAGTGGAAACATCGATATGAGCGTCTTGTTCAATCAAATGGGGACTACTTTGAAGGATGCCACCCCCCGGATGACGAAGAATAAATCAAGCGCCGAGAAATCGAGGTAGGTCGGATACTTTTGGGACAGACCTCGTATTCAGAAAAAACTTATTACATTAAAATTAATATATAATAAAATAATTATTTTTTACACACATATGTATATATATATATATATATATATATATATATATAAATTTAAAATCTATAACTTTTGCATTTGAGATGAAAAATAAAACTTTACCGATTCTTACGAAATAGGGATCATAGACATCGAAAGAGTTTAATTTTCTATCTCAAATAAATCCTTAAAGGATAGGACTGGCTCATATATGACCCACCAATAGTCGGAGATTATCTTAAAATACGGTAAATATAAAATATATAAATATACATGAATTTCCTTTAAAAAAATCAAAATTATGATCCACACTTCATCATCATATAACTTTTAAATTCAATATTTTGAAGAAAAATAGAAACTGTAACCTAATTTTTTTAGATTCTTCTACCTAAAAAAAGTTTTTATTTGTATGCTTTCATAACTTTAAAGAAAATACTCGAGTAAAAAAGAGTTTTGTGGCTTTATGCACTTCTCGTATTCAACGAAGCATTATTCAAATTTAAAGAGAAATAGCTATAATTATGAAATAACAAACTGTAATTGAAAAAAAAGTCTAATCTACGCAAACATGTTAATTCTAAGCACTTATTAATTTTAATGATTATATGTAAAAACAGTAAAAAAAAGTATTTTTATATAGAAACATTTTAGCGATTCTCAATCCTGCCAACTTAAATTTGAAGAAAAATATTCAGTCCTTGAGATGGCACCTTTTTCGTCACATATTGGAGATGGCATATTCTTCGTCGCTTCTCCGAGATGACATCTTTTTCGTCGCGACGCACAGATGGTACCTTTTTCGTCGCTTGATATGATGTAGAATTTATGTTTACCTAAAAATTTAGTTTAAATTTACAGCCACGGACTCCTCTACTCGTAAGCGCGATCGAGTGTGCTGGGGCACCAACTCACTTGCTCAGCGCCCGCGAGTAGACTGCCGACCTGCAGCTACTGCAGGCCAGAGGTCCGCTTTTCGCTCTCTCTCCCTACCGCGCTGCGCTTCTCGGGAGCGCCGCTGGTCAGTGCTGGCTAGTGCGCGACACCGGAAATTTCCCCCGCCGCTCGTCGCCCGAACGCTGTTGGGCCAGCGTCGGCTACTGCCTACCTTATGCTAGCCGTCCCACTTCCCTTCTCTCCGTCTCTCTTCCATTCTCCAACCGTTCGCTTTGCGTTCGTATTGAACGTGTTTTAGCACGTTATGATTTTCAGCAGGGTATATACCATCACGGATCACCTCTTGTTCCTATAAAAACAGGCTTTACTTAAACTTTTTAGACTTTAATTACATGGTTGTAAATAGCAAACAAACCTTTCTTAAGTATTGAAATAAATTTATGTAAATGTAAATTTGAGGTAACAATTTTTGTAAAATAATTATCAGGAATTGAGTCCTGATGAAGAGCTCAGTCCGTTGCGGTATACGTGTAAAAGTTTACAACTATGCAATGACGAACATATCTTTAATTACATCGTATTTTTTTTTGTTTTTCAGCGATTAAAAATTAAAAACTTGAGATATTTTAATGAAGTTGGGAAACATTGAAAAATTGAGATATTTTAATGGATTTCAAAATAATTAAAAGATTTATTTCAATTTAAAATATTTAAACAATGATTTTTAATGAAAAAACTTTCATGGAAAAACAGATTACCTCTAGTGACCTACAATGTTTTGATGTTTTGTTCCAAATGTAATAGTTTTGCCGAGTTGTACTTCAATTTTGTTCCGTTTTTGGCCAAATAACGGAAGTATCCCAACTTTTTGCTTTTTTCGGCGACTATAGAAAAATGACGACAAAAACGGCTTGCGGGACTCGATTCGTACAAGTTACAAGCGTTAAAATCTGTTTGAATTAAAATTTAAGCAAGTCACAACAAATTTTCTCAATTTTGCTCGTAACAATTTTTTATACCCGACTTTTTGATTCGGATATTGAGTTTCTTTAGGGTAAATATTCGTATGAAATTCAAGATTTATCTGTAACTTACAACTAAATACAACTCGTACAAAATAACTAACGTTGTTGATTATTACATAAAATAGCGTAGAATTACGCACTATTTCTTTAATTACTATTTATACACATAACATTGATAAATGCAGGGCCGTATTAGCCATTGGTGCGCCTCTACGACAGCTGCTACCTGGCGCGAGTAGTATATATATATAAGTCGGGCGTGAAGTCGTAACGTCATCACCCGGCGCGTATATGGGGGGGGGGGGGGGGGGGCGTGTAAACAATTAATTAATGTGACATTAATAGTTTTTTAATTGTTTGTTTACACAAACATTCAATTAAAAAAAATAATAATATAAAAAAGACACATAATAATATTAATTGTATTTATCGGTAGATAAACAATAAAAAGTTTTTATTATTTATTTAAGTAAACATAAGGCGCATGTCACACCGCAATGATGGAGTAGCGAGACTCTCTATATATAAGCCAGGTGTACAATATAGTTTCATTTCAGTCAGTATTATTAAAATATCACATATTGATCGTCAGTCTTATAATAACAAATTTTTGCACAATTTTCATATATCACGACAAATATAAAATATATCACACTCATTCATACATCCATCTATACACAGGATCATTCATGCTTATAAATATACACATACATTATAAAAAATAAGAAGTTGATAACGTTGTCAAGTATATAAAAGAAGATAATTGCACGTAGCTCGTCAGGTTTACAATAAAATCGTGCATACTTACATACAGTCACGCGTTCATTCATACTTATAAATACAATCATACTGAAACACAGAGTTAATAAATAAATAAATAAATAATTGAACAACAAAGGACACTATTTTTATAGACTACGTAATGTTATATTACTATGGATACGCAAGTACCTGCGCATCGCCGTCTTAAATTTGCAGAGTGATGGCAGGTACTTGATACTGCGGGGGATGTCAGTACGCGACCCTGGAACTGAGATATCTTTAATTATTTCACCTCTGCAGGAGGTTCTGGCCTGATTTTTCTCAAAAAGTTCCCTAAGATAGGGAGGTTGGCCTATTCTTATAATTTTATACAAAAATTTTATACTCGTCTCTCATCAACATTTAACCAGTCCCGTTCCAATCAGTAAGGGGTGATGTGTTAATTTATCCTGACGCGGCAAATATGTCTCACACACGAATTCTGCAGTCGTTGTATTTTAGGCTGCAGTTCCTGGGACACATCAAGGTAAACGACTGAACATAAGTCGAGATAAGGGACAATCAGTGCACTTGAAAGCTGCTTACGTAGAACCTCAGTGCTGCAGAATCTAAAAAATTTTAACCCGTAAAGAGCGCGATTTAACGCGCTTTGTGACGCAATCTACGTGCTATTTTCATTTCAGCTTTGAATCCATTACAACACCGAGGTTCGTTACTAAGTCAACGAAGGGCAAGAATACGCCATTCTTCACCTCAATGCCTGGCAATTGCAATTCACTTAGGGAGTTGATATTGTGAACAGAGCCAAAAATAATAGCCTTCGTTTTTTTGACATTGAGGTGTAGAGAGAGAGAGAGAGAGAGAGAGAGAGAGAGGGGGAACGAGAGAGAGAGACAGAGAGAGAGATAGAGAGAGAGAGATAGAGAGAGAGAAAGAGAGAGAGAGATAGAGAGAGAGAGCTAGAGAGAGAGAAAGAGAGAGAGAGAGAGAGAGATAAAGAGAGAGAGCGAAAGAGAGAGAGAGAGCGAAAGAGAGAGAGAGATCCTACTACACGTTGCGGCGAAGCTTACTCTAAATTTCAGTTTTGGGGATTAATTACGGTACGAGTGTGTGAGAAAGAGAGAAGCTAAAACTATGTACTTACGTTGTCCTGTAAAAGAATGTTAAGGATTGAAGCACAATAACATTTTAACATTTTTTTATTGTAATAAAAATTAATTAATTATTTTTTATTATTGTAAAAACTTAAAATTTATTACAAACACTATTTTATATTAAAATTTTTAAAAATTTACATTTTATAAAACACACTTTTTTATGGCACTTTTTTTTAATATCAGCTTCTTCCGAGATAGCCCACAACGGCAAAGGAGGCACGCGCGCGCGTTGGAATTCACTTATACAATTCCATGGTAAATCGGGTAGTCATACTCATCTTTCTCTTCTGTTAAAGATATATCTTTAACATCAATTGTCCGCGCCAATGCTATCAAAAATCTGAATGCCGCTTTGATTGTGTATCTCGCGGGGTGGGTGATATGGACACTCGATCTGTTCACGCACTGCTACAAGATAACTCGGTAGTACGTTCTTCAACTATTTCAGCATAGTGTTGCTCTCTTCTTGATGCACAGTGTTGATATTTTTCATAATTTGGATCCATGAGAATCCTTCTAGTTTGTCTTTTAAACGTAGATCAGCCAGTACACACTCTTCGTTAGCGCAGCGAGACATTTTTTTAAAGCTTCTGAACTACAGAGCGACCAAAGCAAAACTGAAGCGACTGCTTCGTCAATGAGCCCTTCAGTCCTACTAAATTTATCTATATCTCACATTTATGAGTTTTCTTGAAAGAGTAGTAATATAGTACACCTTGAATGAATGTTTCATAATGCGTACTCGAACATAGAAAAACATATACACCTTGACTGTATGTGTGTGTATGTATTATTCATTTTATAAAAGAATATGTAAATGTGTTAAAAATATAGGGAAAAATTAAAAGGTTATGGTTGAGGTAAAATGAGTTGTTTTTTTGTTTTACAATTTTAGCTTATATTTTATTTTTATAGCGTACAAGGATTTTTATAAAGATATTTTACGTAAAAAACATAATTTCTGATAAATTTGTTGCAATTAAAAGTAGATAATAAGTAAATAATTCCATTAATACAATATTCAGTGTGTCGAGATTAAAAATTACCGTTTCCATACTCGTTTTCACTCTACGAGGTCTGTCCCAAAAGTATCCGACCTACCTCGATTTCTCGGCGCTTGATTTATTCTTCGTCATACGGGGGGTGGCATCCTTCAAAGTAGTCCCCATTTGATTGAACAAGACGCTCATATCGATGTTTCCACTTATTAAAGCACTCTTGAAAGTCAGACTTCGGAATCGCCTTTAGTGCATTCGTCGCATTAGTTTCAACAGTCTGTTTATTGTCGAATCGATGTCCTTTAAGCGGCATTTTCAATCGAGGAAACAGCCAAAAGTCGCAGGGAGCTATATCAGGACTGTATGGAGGCTGACGGAGCCGCGCAACACTGTGTTTCAATAAATACTGCTGCACAAGGTTTGATGCGTGCGCTGGAGCATTGTCGTGATGAAGAAGTCAGTCACCGGTTTCCCAAATTCTCGGTTAAAATTCGCCAAACAGTACTTTTTGGTATTCCAAGTTCATCTTCCAGTTCTCTCACAGTCAAACGACGATCTTGTTCAACTGCGACACGCACACTCTCGACATTATCCGACGATGTTCCCGTAGAAGGTCCACCAGAACGAGGATCACTGTCAACAGATGTGCGGCCACTTTTGAACCGCCTATACCACTCTTTTATTTGTGTTTTGCCCATACACTCATCTTTAAAGGCCTTTTGCAACATTTCAATAGTTTCCGCACAACTTTTACATAGATTAAAGCAAAATGTTATGCAAATTCGCTGTTCGGTTCGTTCTGCCATTTTTAGCAATAAGCAAATTGCGACGAACACAAAAAAGTCGTTGTAAACAAATACACGCTGCGCGGGAACTAAGGCGTTTCATCGGTATCTCAGGCTACTGACGAGAAGGTTAGGAGTTGCTGGTGACGTTCGTACCCTCCAGAGGTCGCCTGAGTCTCTCCGCGCAAAGATATGAACGTAGGTCGGATACTTTTGGGACAGACCTCGTACTTTCAATTTCGGCTCTGGGAATAGTGTTATATTTCGCGAAAGCATTCAATTCGTTGAGAATATTTTTAGCATTCGTCACATCTTTTTTTTTAATTCACTTTTTAAAAAATTTAAAATGTATTCTACAGGACGATTAACAAAAGTAGCACACTCTTCTACATGTTTAAGGCGCGCACTAATATTTTCACGCACCTACGGCAGTCCTTTGAGTGTAGCTAGCTGCATGACGATGCTTGGTGGATTATCGTGGTTCTTATTCTTTTTGCCGGTTCAAATGTAGTGGTTACTTCCATATCCTCGTATAGCTGCGCCTCGTGTGGCTGACCTATGTTGTTGAGCTTTGTAGGCAAACAGTCAACGGGTGTTCTCTCGATGAGGGCTAATACTCTCGAGCCGTAAGCCATCGTAAAATTGAGGTCGTGATTGGGGAAGAAAATCTTACATGGCTTTCCAAAATCTTGATAGAATGTATATGAGTTTTTATCCAGCGTCACGTACGTTGAGCCTGCTCCGTCAAGCTTTACGACACGTCTATATAACCCACCGTGATTTTCAGGGCCTATAATTACGCGCTTAGAGTGAGATCTATAGACTGCGTAAGTATTTGGTAGCAGCAGCAAATTAGAAAGCGTTTTCGATTCAGCTTTACAGATGGGTGCAGCGTTCTTGTTGTTAGCCAATTTTTAAAATTGATGTATATTTTTTCGCAACTACTGAACACGAGCAGAGTAGCTGCTGGTAAGCGACTGTAGTCGATGCTCGAAACACCCTTTCTGATATCCTGCTATCCCTACCACAGCTAGTGCGAAGATTGGGTGAAAAAACGGATATTAATTATTGAACAGCCAATGGCAAATATGAATTTGCCGCCCGAAGAGGGAGGAATTCCGTTGCAAACTTTTTCTCGATAAAATAATAAGGCAGAAAGTTTGTATAAATTTTCTCCGTACAATAAAATTTAATGTGTCAACGGTCAACTGTGTTCTACGAAATACGCACATAAATATTTAATAAAATCCTCAATTATTTAAATAATTGTTTAGTCAAAGGAGACACATATCTTGAAAAATTTTATTTTAATTTTAATATTTTTTGTTTTAATAAGAAAAAAGTACAGCTGTGAAACCAAACAAATAAAAAAGTTCTTGTTAAAAAATGTCGAGTATTCTTTTTTGAAATAAAAGTACACGTCTTAAAATGTTAAAAAGTATAATAAAAATCAAAAAGTTTAAATTAATATTTTATTGAAGAACATAAATTATTTAAGAAACAATAACTACATATTTATATTCATACGAACCAGGCTTCGATCGCCAGACGTATCGATGTTTGATATAATAGCAGCAGGGAAACATAAAAATTTGGGCACGTGATCTGCTACATAAATACCGATCGAGTTGGCGTTTAGCCCTCTAATGGCACTCATTATTTAGCTCGTGTTCATTTTAAACAGTTGAACACACTCTCGCACTCATCATACGTGTCGTCCGACTCATCAATGATATATAGTTTTTTGACGTTGGGTACTTCGTCGTCATCGGCCACTTCGTCGTAATAGACCTCTTCGCTTTTCCGCTGACAGTCTTCTTCTATCGCTCTGTTGACTACGTTCTGTTCTCCCTCATCCGCGAATCGTAGGTATTTCACTCACTGCTGTCGATGGTATTCTAGCAGTGCACCGTAGAAAACCTCGATATGTATAACGGATACGCTGACCGTATCTTTTGAAAGAAGCGTGTAAAACCACTTTCTGATATGATAATGTCTGTACATTGCGCGAAAATCTTTTTTATTCTCAAACTTTTGCGCGCTGTGTGTTATACACATCAACACAGCAGGAAACGCCTGCTCGAGATGTTGAAATCTCGGTTCATCGTAATGCTTGACATTTATAATGCGGCGTGCCATAACTGATTCCAGATACATGGCTTTTTCACTCCCTCGTACCTCGTATATATTCTGCGTGCATCCCTCGCTATGTTGCATAAGTGACGTCGTAATTGGCGAAGAGAAACTTCGCCTTCAATCGACTGTAGACCGTACACATCGAGCGAACAGTAATTGTTAGTTTAACGCACGTCCGTAGGTAAATCATTAAAACCACATGGTGCACAAACTATCCAGTGTCCGATGATGCGATTTTGTAGTGATATCGCTGCAACTTTTTCGGTAAGAAGTTTTTATATGCATCGCGAAATCCCTGTATGTCGATAACGTAATCCATTTCAAGCTTCTGAGAGGTGCGTGTATACAATACGACTACTGTGCGAGAAACTAATCTGACCGTGCTTTGTTTTAGACCTCATATACTCATGTACACGTAATACTCATATACTCATGCACGCCCCAACCAGTTTTTTCATTGTCATCGTCGTCATAGAAGTCGTTAAAATCTCACGCTTGAAATCAGTTATGATTTGCCTGTTCGATTCAATCTCCAAAACATTATCGTACTCAGCCTAAACAATACAATTTATGGTCGATGCGAGGGCCTGCTCAAAACCCACCTCTATGCGCACACTACCCGAGCGCACGAGATTCCAGTGCGTGGCACAGTGCGCCGATAAATCAGGCATGAGATCAAAAGCAGTAAAGTACCTCTTGAATAATTATAACGATTAACTCCGATTTCTTCGTTGAGAAAATGTACGCCTGTGCCGGTAAAAAGTATTTGAAAGACGTCTATATGTAGTTCAGAGTGCCCCGTAAATCGTGGCTGTAGAGGTTTATTCGAAATTTGTACACCGTCGACATACAGATAGAGATAATTAATTGAAAAAGTTTGAAAATTAAATGGATTAAATGTCCGATTTCCGTTAAATGCTCTATTGTCGACAAAACCAATGATTATTGTTTTCGGTAAATGCCAGAGTATGACGTTTTCAATTGCATCGCCGAGAATTCCCGCGTGAAATGTGAATGATTTTACCTCTACACGTGTGATTGGATATTTGGCTGTGGTTTTTGCTAATGCATTGGCGTGGCCAAGTAAGACACCCGGGCTGATTTTAACAATGTGAACGATGAGTGTTGCTTCTTTTATATGCACTTTGAATTTACCGTCATCGGAAACATCCGTTAAGAAAAACGCGTCCCTGCTTCTTACTAAGCGAATTCTCATTTCTACACCGTGAATTAACATTTTATCTTGATTCAGTAGGTCGAGATGCAAGAATGATTGCATGTCACACACGCGGCCGTTGCGCGTAAAATATCTACGATTCTTAGCGCCTTTGTTCACGACTAGTGGGGCTGCAGCATTCGGCGCAGCTTCGAAAGCATCTTCCGTATCCTCGTACCATAAACTAAACGTCAAATGCGACTCTTTAGCTGCGGGAGAATAGTTGAATAGTGCTCTATGTAGGTCCTGTAGGGGTACGCGTTATTTGGTGGTGAAACGAGTTTTTGATTGAAAAATACGTCAATCTGATTAAACATGGAATGCAAAAAATTATAAACTGGTCCAACTTTAGCATTTTCCGCGTTTGTATCAACGGGTATGATTTTTGCTTGAATGTAAAGCATAGTGTGCGCTACATCTATATCATGCTCGCTCGCGCACTACAAATTCCAAGGGTGCATCTCCCTCTTTGCTGGGCGACGACACAGACTTGTAAATCAAGTAAACACTGCTTTCTATCGATGTCTGAGTGGCCTGAAGAATAAAGAGATCCAGTTCGCTCGTCATACATTCCGTAGAATGAGTGTGTAAAAAAAAACATTTTTGCGATCGTGATGAAAATTACTTTGGTCCAAAAATATCGGTTATATTTCTAAAAGTAGTAGTAGTCGGCTTCTTTCTATTTCTTCTCGTTGTTTGCATCCTCCTTCTTTTAACCCTTTTTTTTGTCCCTTTTTTTTGCTTTGTTTACGCTCTTTGCGCGCGGTGCCGATACTTCCCGATACACGTGTCTTTCTTGACTACCACCTGCGCTTAACAGCTCTCAATTTATAATCGGACCCCTTCATCATATCCACGATTTTATTGGCAGCTTTTCTATTAAATTTTTGTCGACCTCTTTGACTCGATACTTTACAGCTTCCTTGAAATTGGCACCGCTGTTTGCGACGTCGTCAAGAACATTAATATTCGCGCGAACAGCTTCCTCACCTACTACCCGTGCACCGGAAGTAACGTATGGAAGAATTCTGCGAAATATTCCGCCTAGCCACGCTTCTACATCACTACCGCGTCGAAACGTTGAGTCTGCAAAATCGCTTTGCACACCGCCACCGCCTGTTTGATCGTTGTAATAACGTATGTAGTGACTCATGTTTTATATATATATATATATATATATATATATATATATATATATATATATATATATATATATATATGTTAACGATTACGCCTAAATTGAAGCGTAACCGTCAACCTTCCGTACTCAAATGGTATGCGTTGATCGTGCTGATCTCTTATATCGATAACAATAGAGCGGAAGCTATGTTGCAAAAGTGGAATGTAGTGTATAGGTGCAAATTGTCTCACAACGCTCTCTCCGAATATATATTTTGAGCTGTCCAAGGATACGATATGTAAAAGCGATGCTTGAGTATCACTGACTGTATACGACTCGCATATGTGTGTGGGGCCTGCGGCGGCTCAGTCGGTAGAGTGTCGGATTCCCACGCCGGTGACCCGGGTTCGAATCCTAGTCTCTGCCGATTGATACAAGCACCACTGTAAAAATTACATGTGCTTGGTTTACAAACACACCGCAGACCCCCGTCGTCGATTAGCACCACATGAAAGCACAAACATGGCGACGTTAAAAAAAAAAAAAAAGACTCGCATATGTCTTTGTAGACATACAGCTGGTCAGATATAGCACGCGAGAGCGGAGCCGGTCTATTGCTCAACGCAACGACGTACCCAAGTTCGAGGTAGTAAAAAGTCCCCTTCCACTCTCTGTGCACAGCATCCTCAAAACCGAATACACGCCTTATTTTTTCGTTAAACTGCGCGTAATGCGTCTGATCGCATGTGCATTGTCGCTGGAGAGTGTAATAGCCTTTTTGCAAAATTGCTGGTACGAGCATTAAATGATTGTGCATCCCATTCGATTTGTTTATTTCTGCATTTAATTGGTCAATATTTTCGTAAATACCGTGTGCAAACAAATACATTTTTTCGCACTCTTTATTATCAAATTTAAAATTGTAAAATGCCTCATACTCGTTGATATGCGTAATCGTACACCTGCGAAACCGCAGCCACAGGCCCCTCGGCTAGGCGCGGGGGAACCCCGCGCGCTGTGCACGCTCTCTCTTTCTTTTTCTTCGTCTTCTTCATCGCTGTACGAAGCCGCCGGCCTCAGCTCCCTCGGACAGAGGGGAAACCCCGCACATGCTATGCTCTCTCTCTCACTCTCTCTCTCTCTCCCTCTTTCTCTCTTCGTCTTCCTCGCTGCTTCCACCTACACTCAATAATCTCGTCTCGCTACAGCAGTCGGGACTAGGTCGAGGGGAGCGCCGGTTGGCGCCTGGCTTATATATATAGAGTAGCCATCGTAGTACTCCATCATTGCGGATTGACACGCGTCTTATGTTTACGCAGATAAACAATAAAAACATTTTATTGTTTATCTACCAATAAATACAATTAATATTAATGTTAATTAAAAAACTATTAATGTTACATTAATTAATTGTTTACACGCCCCCATATATGCGCCGGGTGTTGACGTCACGACGTCTTGCCCGACGCGTATATATACTACTGGCGCCCCTGGCCAAAAAGAAAAAAAAAGTTCGTCAGAACGTTAGGCGTCCCGTAATTGACTTCCTTTACGATTCAAGATGCGGAAAGGTTTTCCTTTCAATCCTGCCTGATTTTGTCCCGACTTTTCTGAATGTTACGAACCTTCCCGCATAGAGAGAAGAGATGTATTAACAATTACTATTTACTGTATGTAAATTACTATTTTATGAAGGAACAGTGGGATTTGCTTGCATTTTCATGCTTTTTACTGTATTTTGTATCAGTTATTGTTAAACGTACACGATATTCTGCAATTAAAGCGTATGAAATTTTACTGTTAACTTTAGTAAAAACTGTCATTTATAGAATTTAAATAAAAATGTAGTAATTTATGTTGAATATTATAGCAAGAAGTACTCGAAATTATAGTAATATTTGTTATATTTTCCGAATACTATATTTTTTTTTTAATTTTACGTACTTACGTATTAAATTTCCGTAAATATTTTAGTAAACCGTCTTGACTCAAAAAATCTAACCTCTAAAACTTCTATGTAATCTTTTGCAACTGACCACAATATTTTTAATTCGATGATACAAGATCAATTCCATTATATCAATACATGTAAGTTAATTAGAACTGCAACAGTGAATACGTATATCATTATTTATTTAATGTTGACAAGATAAGCGTAAACAAAAACAAAGCCTAGTGTAACTTATAAGGATGATTCGAAGTATCGTAAAGTAGGATCGTGATGGCACAGTAGGTAGAGCGTCCGGGAGCTGAGGGTCGCCGGTTCACATCTTTACGAGGTCGGTTTTTCCAGTAAAAATAATTTTATTTAAAATTAAAGTGTATAAATATAAAAAATATAGTACCTAGAATAAATAAGAATCAAGGAAACATTAAATTGAAAAAAAAATGATAAATGTGAATTTTAAAATTGCTATTTAATATTTTAGAAAATTGCTATATTAAATAATAAAATTTTATAAAATACAAGTATGTCCAAACATTACAATAGAAAATATTAAAAATTCATTCATACATTAATAAGAATTATAACATCGTTTCTCTCCGTGCGAACGTTGCCGAAAATATAATTTGTGTTTTGGTGCACTTGATCATTTACATAAGATAAGTGTAAGTTATATTATAATATATATAGTGATTCACTCATTATTTATGCTATGTTGAAATCGTCCGATCCTTTCCGTTTACTCCGGAATTGCAAGTATTCAAAAAACTATTCAACAAGTAGAAACATATAACTATACCAATAAAGAAAGGTAATGAAAGTGGCTAATGTATACAACGTTTATTCTATTTATACATATAAACGTTTATAATATTTAATATAAATATTTCTCGTATATCAATCTGCACCACGATGTATTCAATATATATCAAATTTTTGATTTCTAATTTCGATGGTTCAATAGGAAAAAAAGAATATTATGTCAATCCAAGGTAAATGTAATGTAATCTAGTAAATCTCATAAAATGGCAGCAAAATATTTTCCTCAACGCTTCAAATATTAAAACTTTTTAATCTAGGTCATATTTGGGAAACTCATTTTTCTAAATTATTCGAAGTACACACTATAATAATCAAATCGTAAACCATAAACTTTAAACCTAACTACCCCGAGCAGAGCATTTTGCAATAAAGAGTTTTCATAATAAAATCGTAAACCCTAAACCCAACGACATCAAACTGAGGATTTTGCATTTAAAACATTTTGCTATTAAAAAATGGGCAATCGTCAGTGAACAAATTTATATAATAGAATTATTAACTTTAAACCCTAAACCCAAACTGAGTAATTTGCAATAAAAAATTTTCATTACAAAATCATAAACCTAAACCCTAAACCCAACTACCCCAAGCAGAGTATTTTGCAATTCAAAAATTTTAATAATTAAAGCATACGTTCTAAACCCAAATCCCTAAACTCAACTACCTCGAGCTGCGCATTTTGCAAATGAATAATTTTAATAAGACAATCGTATGCCGTGAACTCTAAACCCAAGATGAGCAATGCGCAGTAAATAAATTTAAAAAATAGAATTTTTAATCTTTGACCTTAAACTCAATTAACTCAAGCCGAGAATTTTGCTATTAAGCAATTGTGCAATAAAAACATTATAATAATAAAATCGTAAGCCCTAAACTCCAATATCCAAATAAATCAAGCTGAGAAATTTGGAGTAAACGAATTTAAATAATAGAATTGTTAACCTTAAACCCTAAACCCTAAACCCAACTACGACGAGCGAAGCATTTTGCAATAAAACCGTTATAATAATAAAATCGTAAACCGTAAACCCTAAAACCAAATAACCCAAGCTGAGCGATCTGTTGTTCACAAATTTAAATAATAGAATTGTTTACCTTAAACTCTAAATTAAGTGAATTACACTTCACGAAATAGAGTCAAATATACCTGTATATTAAATATTATTATTTATTATTATCTATGTATTTACATATATAAATTAATTTAAATTTTTATTATTGTAAATTGGTCAGCTTGGGTTATTTGGGTTAAGGGTTTAAGGTCTGGGTTCAAAATTCTATTACTTTAATTTGTTTATTGTAAATTGCTTAGCTTGGGTTGTTTGGGCTTAGAGTTTAGGGCTTATTATTTTATTATTATAATGTTTTTATTGCAAAATGCTCAGCTCGGGGTAGTTGGGTTTAGGGTTTACGATTTTATTATGGAAATTCTTTATTTTCAAATTACTCGGCTTGGGTTAAACGGATTTTGGGATATTTGGGTTTAGAGTTTAGGGCTAACGATTGTATTATTAAAATTATTTATTCGCATAATGCTCAGATCGGGGTAGTTGGATTTATGGTGTTAGAATTAAGAATTTCTGGTTTAATTATTAAAAATCTTTTAATTGCAAAATGTTCAGCTTGGGGTAATTAGGGCTGAGGATTAGCGTTTATGGTTTAATTACTAAAAATCTTTAATTGCAAATTGCTCAGCTTCGGTTATTTCGGTTTAGAGTTTAGGGCTTACGATTTTATTATTATAAAAATTATTTATTTGCAAAATTCTCTGCTCAGGGTAGTTGGTTTTAGGGTTTACGATTTCATAATGGAAATTGTTTAATTTCAAATTACTCTGCTTGGGCCAATTGCATTTAGGGTTTACGGTTTAACGTTAACATTTATATTATTTAAATTTGTGTACTGCAATGGCCCAGCTTGGGGTTTTTGGGTTTTGTGTTTAGGGCTTAGGTTTTATTATTAAAATTATTTATTTTCAAAGTGCTCAGCTGGGTGTAGTTGGGTTTAGGGTTTAAAGTTTAGAATTTTTTGTGTATTATTTAAATTTTTTAATTGCATAATGCCTCGCTTGGGGAAACTGGTTTGAGGCTTTAGAATTTAGGGTTTATGGTTTAATTATTAAAAATTTTTAATTGCAAAATGCTCAGCTCGGGGTAGTTGGGTTTAGGGTTATAAGTTAACAATTCTATTATATAAATTTATTTACTGCCAATTGCCCAGCTTGGCTTATTTGGGTTTTGAGTTTATAAGTGCTTACGGTTTTATTATTAATAGTACATTTCAACACGGGTGCGAAAGTAGATTTTTCGCCTGATCTTACGTTTTGCGCTTTTTTTAGTCCTGGTATCTTGTGTCCTCTTAACTATAACATATTCTATATATTTTTTCGCAAGAATATTCACATATAATATAAATATATATTTGAATATTTATTAATCAAAGTCTATGGATATATTTGTTACATAATAAAAATCTTTCCCTACACAAATTTTTATCCCTCAACCCATTTATTAAATATCCCGCGATTTTTGTACGGGAAATGACTTTAAAGAAAAAACGGCAGAAAATCCGATGCCCCCCCCCCCTTTCCAAACTTGGTTCAGGCACACTGTGTGACATCAGCGATATGAATCATAAAATATGTATATTTACTGTGATCTATATTATAGTTTTCAAACTTTATATTTTATACATCCATGCAAGTATTTGAAAATGTATTGAAGAATAAAATACTAAATTAGTCCATCCCTGTATATATAATTATTATGTATGACTTATTTTTATCCGGGTTTACAAGTCACGTGGTAATATTAAGGAAATGTATGGAATTTCTCTCATATTTACTGAACATAAATCATTTGTAGAGCAAAGTATCGGTCATTATAATAATTCAATGGAAAAGTTGATATGTTTTGTGACATTTTCTATGTAAAAATGAAAATTTTGAAGTGGTGGCAAGGTCGATTTTTGAGCCACAAAATATTATTTAATTGCTCATCATTTTTGTAGTAAAATGCAAGTTTTAAATTCTTTAATATCAGAAATTTATTCTGTACCCAAATCGGGTTCAGGGAGATTTGAAACAAATTTTATCAAACAAATTTTTTCTGTTTCCACAACGAGTACAAAAAGCAAAGAATCACGACCATAAATAAATAAATTTGTACCAATCCGAATTCGTTCCTGAGATATTATTGCAATTTGATACAAGTTTTTCAAATGTTTGTATGCAAAAGCTGTAAGATGAAAATTTTAACTTCCAGAGAATGCAAATTTACAAGGCAGGGCCACATGATCAGCATATAATAATCGGAGACCCTGAGCATACGGATGACTAAGAGGCGCTTTCGACGATTGGCATTTTACCTGTCTCTTTACTCACTCTAAAGGTAAACTTGTACTTATTTTTTATTCGCATATAATAGTTTTGTAATATAACATATATTGCGAGAAAGGCACTTAGCGAGCATTTTAGGGTCTATGTGAGATTACGACTCCTCGTGCATTTAAAGCATTCACGTTGATAAACGATCGCAATTTAGATTTAAGATCTCATCTTGCGAGCCCTAAGACTGAGACAATAGATAAGTAACACCAGCGAAGACTTAAAGATAACGAAAAGACCGCAAATTTGCGTGAGCCTAGGAATGCGCCTGAGATTAGAAGCTTTAATTGGACTTTGCTATAGCAGTAACTTGAGAAAGAAAATGCAAATAATACCCATAGTATTTAATTCTTTACTATACAAAAATATCCCGCAGTTGCTAACACTCTCTCGGGGTAATTCACGTATTAATTTTTACTTAATTATACAAGAAAAAAATGGTATCAGTTTAATAAACGTTTTTTACTAAGATTACTAAAAAGATAGTTAGTTATTGTTATTATTACTTATTATACAAACACTTTCTTATACATTTTGTTATCTAATATATTCTTTTTTGGTTTATTTTCATTTGTGTTTAATTGGTACTCTTTTTGGTGCTTCTTGTCGGAATCCGAAGTCAACTGATTGTGTAGAAAAAAAGTAACTGAAAGGTTGTACGATGAGGGTAAATAATGTTTATTAAGTATATTTAAAAATTTTAAGATAATACAAGATTGCTGTAATACAAAAAATTTTCGTTATATGATTAATATTTTGATGCTCGTATGACACACAGTTACGCTTTAAGGTTAGCTATCGTCCATATATTACATAACGTAGATTTTGCCAATTTTCAACCGCCACCTACCCCCATGTAATGAAACTGTAACAGTCTCTATGATCGATCTCCCTCCTCCTAATGTTACATAATTTTTTTCTGCTGAAGAAAAGAAAGAAATATCAAAGAATGAACGATTTTCGAAACAAATAATATTGTAAAAAACGTTTTCTTTATTCTTATTGCCATTGAATATAATGCAGATACAAAAGAAAAACACAACGTGACGTCAAAAATACTTGATGCATTTATTTAACCCTGTGTTTACTATCTTTTTCTTTTTCATGCAAATTAAAATTTATTAGTTCCATATTATTCAAAATATGCTTCTAATAATGAGTATGCTTGATTTTTTTTAAAGAATGGGTATTACTGCGGACGCTCTGATTACTGCGGACTTACAAAGTGGACAAAAATATTACTTTATTAAATATTCTTTTGAATTATTATCGCTTTAACTATTAAGAATATGCATCTTTATGGAAGAGGAAGCCTATTTGCTTTTATTTATTTGTATAAATACAGAAGTCGATCGTAGTAATACACACCACGCCTATGTGTACACCTGGGAGCGACGTTGTGGTAGAAAGCTACGCGCGGAGCAGCGGCGTCCGAACGTGTTTCCGATCTTTGGGACCACTTCACGTATCAAGTTTCAGCTACAAAAGTAAAATACGAAAACAGAGACTGCCAAACATTATTGGAGTATTTAAATGTTTATAGTAACATTATATTATTTGGATATCGCGACGCGTTATTTCTACTTTAGCCCACACTGTGTTCTTAGAAATTGATTTTGTGTTTTTATGCAATATTCCAATTTTTGTGTTATTTATTTTAAACAGTTTTTTACAATTTGTCAATGAACAATTGTATACTGCACTCCGAGATAACAAAGTCCTCAGCGATTGACGTGCTGAGAGCGTGTGCGAGGGCACGTAAGAAAACGTGCTGTACTAATCAACAGCAGAGGGTGTGCGAGGACGCGCACCAGGTTTCGTGACGACGACGGCAATGCGGAAGATTTCTCTGTCCAACAGCATCAGCGGTAGCACGAGACGGCGTGCACCGCTTATCAACTGCAAGATCGGTAGTGCAAGGATACGCGTCGAGCTCTTACGGCAGTAGTAGCACGCCGGCAGGCGCCGCATTGGACCGGGTATGGACTCCAGGTCGAGTGCGTGAGGTCGCGCCTGCACCTGCTGCGGCAGTGCGAGGGAGCGTGAGTACCTGCAATATGGTGCACTCACTTTCATAGCAAATTTATTTTGATGATAAATTGACAAGATTATTAGCGATGTTCTTGATAATTATTTAAAATTATGAGTGTTTGAATATGTTACTCCTTTAAAAAAATAATGAAAGGAAAGTAAGTCTTGGCTCCTATGAACGGAGTGGTAGATTCTATCTGAATAGTAAGCGTTTTTTCATTATTAAACAGTTTGAAATTTTATTTAGACGTCTTGGACGTTTGTTTTACAAACTGAATTAAGAATCACTGGTTCGAAGATCACACGGTGCGTTGCACAGTCAGTGATAAACTACTTCTTAGAATTGATCGATTTGACTTTAAGTTTTTGCGTTTACGTAAAATAAAGTTCATAAAACATAAATGAAGAAATAATAACAAATGAAGCAAAATATAAATTAGTCTAGCATTACTTAAAAATTATGTAACGTATTATTTGATTTGATAACAATGGAAATATAAGAAGTGGTTTAAGACGAATTATTTTCGCCCTGCTATCTGTCAGTTGGTTAAGGGCCCAGCTAACTGGTTGGGAACTGCGGAAATCCAAGGTAGTTTCTGGCAAACCTTTGACGTGCACACTCAAGGTCTTGTATGCACGAAGAGTTAACTTTACTAAATGTTAGTAAATTTTAAAATGACCTCTGATTGACAGATTGAAGTTTTAACAGGAAAGCTACGAAATCCCGTACGAAAAAACCATATGGTGTGCACTATAGTATACACTATAGTGCATACCATAGTGTGCATTATAATGTGTACTATAGTAGGTATTATAGTCTTTCCGCGAAATACTATAGTGCACTATAGTGCACGCTATAGTGTTTCGAGGTGTCATAAAAATCGATGAGAAAACTGCATTACCAGTAGGTCGGACCTCCCAATTGGGTAATATCATCTAGATGGTAGGTCCCAAATGGGCGATCCAACCTACTGGCAAACAGGTTTGTTCATATTTTTTGCATCTTTCTTCTATTACACCTCGAAACACTATAGTATGCTCTATAGGACTTCGCAAATATATTATAGTATGCACTATAGAACACACTATAATGTATACTACAGTGCACACTATAGTGCGCAGAATAGGGTTTTCTCGTACGAGAACAAGGAACTAAAAGCTGGTGAAAGGTCGATATGATTGATTCAAAATGTTCCTTGCATCAAGTGTGAATTATTATTGATGATTTAATTTAAAAATGTTCAAAAATGTAAGCTTGAGAAAAACAAGGCTAAGTCATTATTAATTTGATTTCGAATTATAACATTACTTAGGTTCCATACTATTTAGGGTACAAAACTAGTTTTGTAGGGGGGTGTTACAAACAGAAGTAATGTTAATTATTGTAAATTAAATTTGACGGCGAATATAATGATGATAAATTGATAATAAATAAATATGTAATGTTAAACTGCTGCAAAGCAATAGCTACATCATTATGAAAGAAAGAGAACCGAATGAAATCGATTTCGTGTAAAGCATGTGTTTTTGTCTCAAGTGCACTTTCCCGAAAGAAGCTCGTAAAAATGGGCCAGCATTTGCGCTCTCGACAACAGTAGTTAGTGCAGCTTAGACTCTTGAAAGGTTCAGATGTGTAACTAGTAGGAAAAGCATCGGCTTTTAGCATAAATGCGTCACAGGAATATATCGGCTAGGTATTTGTATAAATATAATTCTAGAAGTTTAAACTGTGATCGAATTATTAATATCCCCTCTTGTGAATCCTACTTTGTACCGGAACATAACCTGTGAATTGTATACACAGTAATCGGCGCGGAGTAAATACATACCGAACCTCAGTAATAAAAAGTAGCGACAGTGAATGTTTCTAAAGCATTTATTAAAAAAAATACCCTTTCTGGGCCCTTTTTTTAGGAATCGATTCTTGAATTGGTTAGATTTTATCTAGAAAAAGAATCACATCATTACTTATTCGTATGCTCAATATTTTAAACGCTAAAATTAATCTAACCGAAAACTCGGCAATACTGCCCATACTTACCCTAGTGTGCTTTTTCTTTGCGACCAATAAGATTGAAAATTGAAAAAAAATTATTCTAAATGTTTAGATATATTGATATTATTAAACATACACTTATTAAATGAATTGCTTCCTCAAAGAGAAAGCTTTCTGATAGTAAAAAAATTGCGCTTTTGTGTTTTCTACGGTTTCTTTTATTTTTAAGTTTCAGTTTTTCGAGGTTTTTGGTCTGTTAGAAAGAATGTCATTTTATCTCGCAAACTTTTGGATAAGACAGTTCCTTTCTTTTGTTATAAACGGAAACGTCATTTTTCGTTTAAACAATCCTTTCGCTGAAATGTATGCTGGAAAAATTATTAAAAAAATTGACGTGATTAAACTTTTCAAAAAAGTAGCTTTTAACTATCACTTGGCTTAGTTCCTTGCCCATAATTTTTTAATCGCTTATATCTCGATCACGGCGCGGTTATTTTTTACCAAACTCATTTTTTTTCGTTTTATTAATTAATATTCGAAAACAAATTAAGATTCGACTCGTTTTTGTTTTATAACGACTTTTCTATTTTAAGATATTTTGAAATCGATGAAGTAAATTATTTTGGTACGCTAGATATAAATTGATCGAATCAATGTAAATGCATTTAAGGGTGCCAGCCTGAGTTAAACTCATGAACCGATAATAATTTTTTCTTCAAAAGTAACCATTCTGATAATTTTTTTACTATAAATACTTAATAATATCTATAATTTTACCGTTGTAAAACATAAAAGTCTGGCTTATACGCAATACAAGATATTACCGATGTATACGAATACAAGATGTTACGTTGTTTGACATATCTTTTGATTGTACACGTAAGAAATAAACAAATTCGAGTCACACCGCGGCAACAAAGAATGCACTTGCGAAATACCTACGCATCAGTTATTAATCGAATAAATAAAAAATGTTCGCGAAAGCATTTTGTAAGATTTTGTAACTGACACATTTACGCTGTTAAGCGCGTTTAAAAAAGTTATAATTATGAAAATTTGATAAATATTATAAAATTTATGAAATTCGGCAAGCGTATATATTCAGGCTGCACGTCTCAAGAATCAGTTCGAATATAGTATTTATTAGCATAGGTAGTTCGTTCGTAAGGCCCACAGTAGGCCGACTCGCGGCTCGACCAAACTAAACTTATAAATATAAAATAGCTACAAAATTCAATATTCTCTTTTATTCAACTTAAATAAATCTCCTTCAAAGTACACTACAAATAAATATATTACAAGTATAACTAGATTCAATTATTAAGTTTATACCTTGTGAAACTTGAGAAATAAATAAAAGTTTTATTTGTGAATGCAAGAATTCATAAAGATCATTTATTCAATCAACTTTCAATTTCACTAACCACTAGGAAGCAGTTCACAGATCCAGCAGTAGACCAAGGTAAGAACATTTTCAAACATTTTAGTTTACGACATTTTTGGTATAAGACCTATTTTGGTTTTATACGGTATGAAACCTCTGAACTGTGTCGGAAACTCAACTCTGTATACCACCTAAATTTCAAATTTCTAGGTCCAGCGGTTTGGTCTGGGAGTTGATGAGTAAGTGTATCGGAGTAAGTGAGTGTATCGGACATCGTCTTTTATATATATATATATATATATATATATATATATATATATAAAAGACGATGTCCGATACACTCACTTATATATATATATATATATATATATATATATATATATATAATATATATATATATATTAAAAATTATTTTATTGCTCAATTAAAACTCAATTAAAAAAGCGTTAGCGCTGCCTTTAGCCTCTAATTTTTAAAACTTATCGTAATTTCGAAAGTATACACTGCACATAGAGTGTAGAAATAAGGCGGCAAGTTGCGCAGGCTGACACGTGAGAAAAGCGGCATGACAGTTTCGCGCTTCGGTTCAGCGAACAATGGCTGCGGAAGAAAAAGCGAAGGAAAAAAGCGAATGTAATAATAATAAGGTGATAGAGGAGAAATGATAAAAATGTAGGAGCTAAGTCGTACTGTCGGGGCGTACTTGTGCTTCGTACTACTTTGCATAAGATTCTACCACATTCCCTGGTTCATAGTCGACTGTCTTGTTAAAACGGTCGAACAGCGCGGAATTGCCAATATCTAGATTCTCGGCGTTAACTCTGAGGTACACTCAATGTGGATGTATTCTGATCGAATGTTTTGAATTCGTACCACCATATTGATTAATTCTTGTTATTCGGACAATTTCATTGGAGAATTTTAAAAATGTTCGATTATAATATATCCACGTCGAGTGTACATTGTCCACTCCATAAGCTCAATACACAGAGAAGCTGCCCTTATTACAACAAATGCAAATCGATTGATCCTGACGATCTGGAATGGAACAGGAGAAAGAGTCGAGCATGAGATTACAAATTCCATGTGATTGGCTTATAAGTATTCCGAGATATCGGACGATAGCTGCGGTAGAATCACGTGTTTGTGCGTGTGCACGCGGGACGAAGAAGGACGCTTAGATAGAGGTAGAGTACAGGTGGGTGTGGAGAAGAGGCACGACATAAGAGAGAAAGAAAAAGAAGAGGCGTATCCAACTGGGATATTCGTCACACGACATCAAACTCACTTGCCGCCACTCGGGAACAGGTCCGAGTGATTTTAAAAACTTTGGTCGATCGACCGCTGTAGACAAGGAGTGAAAAAGCTCTCTCTCTCTCTCTCTCTCTCTCTCTCTCTCTCTCTCTTTCTCTCTCTCTCTCTCCCATCCCATCTCTGCCTCTCCCTCTCTCCCTCTCTTCCTCTCCCACTCCCTCTCTCTCTCTCTCCCACTCACTGTCTCTATCTATCTATATCTACTTTTTATAGTACGCATCGGTTTCACCCGATTCACTCTGCTGGCTTTTATGTACACGCTGTTCGAATGGCTAATGAGGCTCAGGATATCGACTACTTGTTGGAATATAATGCTCGGCTGCATATAATTTATTGAATCGTGCGAAATGCTCCATCCCAAATCAATTCTTCTGCTTCTCAACAACGTGAACATATTATTTAGTATTAATTATAATTTTATTCATTTCTTTCTTTATCTACTAACATTATCAGTAGTGTTATATTAACGAGGTAGGTAACTACTGTTACGTATGAAAATAGTGACGAGACTCGGGCTCGAACCATGAGCCTCTGGATTCAGATGCAGATACGCTCGGCACTAGACCGATGATGCTACCGCAGACTGCAATTTCTTATCGTCTTCATATATCGTCTTCGTATTAATTTTTAAAAAGCACATCACCTTGTAGATCGTAATTACGTATCCGCAAAAAATAGTTATAAACAATTATTTATTTATCTATTAATTATACGCACGATAAATACAATGGGTATAGCCTGAGTGTTGGACTGACACATTCGCGATAGTGGCCACCGATCGGCCTCAATACCTACGAAATATGAATACGAATACATAGGATAAACCCTTTTACAAAGAGATATCTCACAGTTTAAGTAGATTGTACTCAGTGATGTATAGTATTGTGATCGTAGATACGACTTACGTGACGAATCTGGACAAGATCTGTGAATAAGTGATAATTTATTTTAATCGATAATTTTTAAATTAATGTGAATGTTGAGTTGACATAAAACGAATTAAGGTGCACGAACATGAAACTTTATTTTACTTACAAGGGAACCGCTCAGGTATACCTCACCAAATTCGCTCATATTGTGATATGTTGTAGTAGATCAAAAAATATTCGTCACGTATTTTTTCATTTGTGCGGATAAGACCTTAACAGGAGTATAAACCGCCCACAAAGTTTACCCAAAACCAGTTTTTTCTAAATATCTCGGAGAGCAATTTGAATTTTGTAATAAACCCAACGCCAAATTATTCCTTATAACAAAACAATTATATACGCACCACTTTTTCTCTGAGTGGTTGCATCCCCTATTGCTTACCCATAGATAAAGCATTGTGACGGTAAAAATTTCTTCTTGCGTTTTTCTAACGCATAAACATGTTCTATGCCTTGGGGAGTCCGAATATACTAGTCTTAAAAAATGTCTGTATGTATGTGTGTATGCGTGTGTGTTCGTATGTATGTGCGTATGTGTATGCGTGTGAGTGTGCGTCTACGTGTGAGTGTACGTGTGCCTATCCGTGTGCGTGTACGTGTGTGTGTGTGTGTGTGTGTGTGTGTGTGTCAGTGTGTGTGTATATATTAGTATGTGGCATATCGCCATTCGTTAAGTCTGCGGTATAACTTTCCCAAACTTTGCACAGATATTTGCTATCAATACTCGGACTGCGCTTAAAAGTTTCAGTAAAAATGGTTGAATACATTTTTTATGGGCATTTTTCAAAATTTAAGAATTAACAAATTTCAGTTTTTTGATTTTGTTTCAATTCGGAAATGGTTTCTGGGAAGCGAATTTTTTACACAATAACGTACTCAAAATTCTTCATTTTAGGACCGAAATCAATTTTATATGAGTTGGTTTTCAGTTGTTATACTGTGTGACAAAAATTTTTTTCAGCATTTATTACTCGAAAACTATACGTTAAAACCGCTGCTAACTGCTTTAGCGGAATGCTTTCTCAAAGAGATTGGATGCATAATTACTTATTGAATATTTACTTTGAAAAAGTTATGTTATAAATATACAACAATTTTACGTTGTAAACTTATGTAAATATGGTGCATTGTTTTTAAATTAAATTGATGAAATACTGCTCACTATACATCTTCTTTGTGAATACTGGGGCATTATATATATATACATACATAAAAGGCATCTAAAGTATAAAATAAAAAGAGATTTTAATTTTTACAAATTTAAAATCGCAGTGGATTAATAAGCAAAAATTTAGAGTATATATAAGATACACCAATCAAAAGAAAATTTAGTCAGTTTTACAAATTTATGTATTATTTTGACATATCGAGCGTATAAAAAGACAAAAATTGTTTTTTTTTTCAATTTATTTAACAATAAGAAAGTTAAAGTATATGTAAGATCTTTCTGAGTGTTTGCATTAAGTTGACATATATAGCGTATAAACTGAAATAAATAATTTTTAAATTTTTACAAATTTAAAAGTTCAAAATCGAATTTTTTTAACAAAAAAAATTAAAGTATTTCTAAGATAGATCAAGCAAAAGGAAACTATGTATATTTGACGAATATATACATACTAGGCATGTCAGGCGTGCTACGCGCACCACAATTTTATGTCAGCATGCCCGCCGTCCATATTAATTACAAGAAATAAATATTAATATATTTTTTGTACACAATATTTTTATACGCTTTTGTTATAATATAAAGCAGATGATTACTAATTATGAACAAAAGATTAAATGATGAGTTCCCTTTACGAAAATAACACCTAAAGAAACACCCAAAATGACATCTAAAAGAATACCGAAATAAACACCTAAAATACAGTGTGATTTCGTACGCCCAAAGAACACCCAATTTAAGTGTACAGAAAAGCTTGGGTATACGCTGGGTGTACCTAAAAATAAAGTAGTTCATTATTTTTTTAAAAAATATAAAACAAAAATAATAATTAATAGTTTGATATTAAAAGAAAGTAAAAAAGTAATTAGCCTTCTTTTGAAATTTTGTCTAAACGCTCACCCATCCAAGTATTAACCGCGGCAAACGCTGCTTAACGTCCTTGATCAACCGTTGCTGTCAGAATTCACTACACCACAAGGATGATTGAAATTTCAACCAGTAGCGCTATTAGCGATCAAAATTCTTCGTCGCAAATACGACTGTACCTCAAAATACAGTTTAATTGAAGAATCTATATATTTATTTCATATTCACATTACGTATTTCAGTAATAGTTTATCAATCTGATGTGTACGCATGATATGTATATATGTTACGTTACACTCAAAATTAGGTGTTAATACCGAGAAATTGAGTGTTTTCTTTTCGTATCAGAGAGTATAGGTTAAATTAAATATGAAGGTTACATAAACACAATGCGAAAATGCGAAAACGCTTTTGCTTTAAATATTAATTGATATGTACTTAAAGTTAAAAATCTGAATTTTCTATAAACTACCATATCTTTTTGAAAAATATTTTCATTGTTCGAAAATTGTACGGTCACTTTAGGTAACGATTCTTTATATTCTAAAGAATCGTCAATTATTCCATTCTCTCCATATAAATATACTGTCTTTCTTTACTACCTTATATTTATGAAAATCTTCCTAAATTGTATGAAATTTATAACAAATTTTTACAGTAAATTTAAAAAACATTAATTATATAGCAAAAGATTATCTAATTTTTCTCTCTGGTTTAACAAAATAGAGAAAAATCAGCTACGTATTTACCAAAATGTTCTTTTTGTCAGACCATGTCGCTTGAACCTCCTTAAAGTGTGCATATTTTAGTTAAAAAAGTTATTAATATTCAGAGTACAGACCAATTTTAAAAACTGATCAATAACATGTATTTGTATATGGAGTTGTAGTATAAAAATTTATTTTTTTATTTTTAATGCAAAGGTGAACTATTTATTTTTAAGTATGTATATGGCTTCACATTTTTTAACCATTTATACGATGTTATAACAAAAAAAATATAGTTTTAAACTTTCCTAGGTACTTTCTAATTTACTTTGCAATAACTTTTAAACATTGTTACTATGTAAGAAAGAATTATTTTATAAGTTTTAAAACCTTTTTTGCTTTGCTCGGTCTTTATCAAATATTAAACTTAAAATATGCGACAGAATGTGTATTTTTAAATATATAGACATCAAATTGATGCATTCAAAAATATAATTTTAAAGTATTACTTAAAAATCTGTTACATGTAAGAACTGCAAACACTGAAAATTGTTAGCGTATATTGAATGTTTGAGTGTTGATACTGAATTTTTGGTGTTCACACTGGAACTTGAAGTGTATACTATACGCTTGAGTGTTGGCATTGAATTTGGGTATTTCACACCGAAAATTATGGGTGTATGCTGAATCTTAGGTTAGTAGTAGGGGCTGAGCGGCTACTGCGCCAGAGTGGATACTGCGCCAGTACGATTTCTGCGCTAGTTATCCGTTGAGTAAAATCTGCTTTATCGACAGGGGGTGGTCAGCGTTCAATGAGTAATGCAGGCTTACCGACCAAGTCGATGCTTATTTTTTCCTGGAAGCGATAGCGCCACCTCTGTGATCGTTTATTTAAAAAATAATAAGATCATTGCAACCTTCAGTTGGCAGAGTTACCGACCCAGCCTACAATAAGTTATTTTTATCACTGAAGAGATGTCGCCACCTCTGAATTGATAAGTTAGCAAATCGAGATCATTATTTTATGACCCAGTTGATACTGCAGGTTGCAGAGTTACCAACTAAATTGATATTAAACTCTCTTGTACCTTTGTCATTCAGACATCTCTAAATTATTTATGTAAAAATTAAATTTAAAATAACAATAAAGATTTATAATATAGAAAACTCCCATTTACAGTTTAAATGTGGATATAAGGTAACTGTTTTAATCAAAGGGTTAAAGGATTTATTATAAATATATAAGATAAAATATGAGACAGTAAATACATTTTATTTATTCAAAAGACTTATTATCTAATACATAATTATATAAGATAAAATAGGTGAGGGTATACTGTTATGTACAATACTGATATATTTACTTTTCAACAAACTTTTAGTGTTATCCAACGCATCTTACTTATTAAGTTAGCCATAATGCATAAGAATATAAAGTGTACATATTATTATTATTATTCTAAGTATAAAATTATCAAATCGCAAATATTAATAATAAATTATTAAATAAAAAATGTAAAACTTTAATGTCTAAGATACAACGTAAAAATAAAGTGTGCATATTATTATTCTATGGAGAAAAAAATATAGAAAGCTTAAGCATTGTATATTATATTGTAATAAAGTCTTAAAATCAAGCTTGACATATAATGCATAAAGTATAAAGTACTTATTACTAGAAATATTATATACTATAAATATATATAATGATGTTTTATATACACTCAGTAAGACCGTCTCCAAGATGATTAAGGTGAACCTCTCGAGTTGCAAGTTCCTTTTCAAACTTACTGCATGAATCTTTATTTTCTAATAGCAGAGTGTTGACTTTGATTGGAAGGAAGACGTCGAAGTTTTCATCGAGCTCTTACACAATTTTCAATCCAACTCTTGTTACGACCTTCTTCATTTTTGTTATTTTATACATCTTTCCGATATCCAAGTCCTTTACTTTAAAAGTGGGTAGGTAAGATCGTGTTTTTGCAATTACATTTATTGAATCCATGGCTAAACATACAAAATTTTATGGTTAGATATATAGGAATTAAATTTTAATAATAAAATATAAATAATATTATTTTACTGTACACACCTTGTATTATACTGATGACTCCACTAATCTAGGTTATCCACTCATAATTAGTCCTGTCTGATACAGAATGAGTAGATAACGATAACGAATATGATGAATATGCTTCAAATATAAGAAGCTCTTGCAATGTAATCTCACGCACACGTTCAATCCAGCGATTGATTGCCAACACGTTCTGGACTGCGCAATTTTCCGTCCACCCTCGACGATGATGTGCACAGGTAGTAGGTTTTCTAAATCCAGGTTCTCTTAGTGATGGACAGCCAAGAAGTTCCAAGTTCCGGACGTGGGTGAAATATGGTTGCAACCAAGTAACTTTTTGCTCACCCTTTACCCAGACTATGAGCTCACGAGTTGGTGATAACTCAGTAACGGCAGAGCAAACTTCTGCGAGTTTGTCATATGGAAGACTTCCGTCGTCCCATCTCAGTCCATGGAAGTGGTATTTCAACCTCAAGTTGTCTAATTTAGCTTCATAAGACAACTCTTCTCAACGACAAGGAGGTTTGAATGTAACTACAATTAGTAAAGCTGCCGCTTCATTTGGATTTACGTAGGTCAAATTCTTGAATATGAAGCTTCCGTCAGCTCCCTTAAAACCCTGCACATCAATGATAAGTTCCATTTTTTGTTTTCTATAACATATGAAAAGAGTTAAAGTATAAATACAAGCATATAGTAATCAATATACATGAAAAATATTGAAGTATATATAAGAATATATAATTATAAAGAGAAATGGAAAATATTAGAGAATAAAGTATTAGCAGAAAATCTAAATAGAATAAAAGAGTTATACTTACTAGATAGATCTAAAAACTAGTATTGAGAGCACAAACAAATAAGAATGTGCTTTCTACCGGCTCGCAGTACATTTAAATACATTCAAAAGCTGCGCGCGCAACTTGCACTGTGGTCCACGCATGGTAGCTGCACGCGCATCACTTGCACTACGATACACGCGTTAAAGTTGTGGCTCGGTTGCGCGCGCAACTCGCGATGATCGTGACTTTTCACGCGCTTCGCTATGCATACTACAATAGATGTATGCTCCCCACCACTGCGGTTGCTATTGAACACGACGCGCACAGCTCTCACAGTCAAGCAGTTCCCTGCCATCACTGCCGCGACTGCGCACAGCTTACTCAGATCTCACGCTACTGCTGCTATACAACGCATACTTGTACACACCCCACCTGTATCACCACAGCTGCAGCAGAACGCGCTGCACACAGTTCTAGCAATGCTAGCGCTTCTCCACCTTCACGTCCGCGACGGCGCGGAACTCGCTTAGCTCGTAGGCTACCGTTGCTGCCCGCGCAGGTGATGTATGAATCTCGATCGATGCTACCGTGGTTTTACCCCCACCCAAAGTACTCATTCAGAGTAATACCATTGACTAGCTACCGCAAGCTCAGATATTTGGCAACCGAGGAACAGGAAACTACGATCAGATAAGCACTTCTCACTTAATATTCTTATTTTTTCCTAATTATGAATACATTAACTTATACATTTTCTACCATATATTTAAACTTATATTTTCTCATATATACTTTATACTGATTATTCTATTTACATAATATACGTGTATATGAACTTATACTTTTTTCTACAATATATTATATTTCAACTTATATTTTCTCATGTATATTTTATACTGATTATTCTATTTTCATATTATCTCTATGATCTTATGAAATATTTTGTATATGTTTTTAAGCTTTCTTACATATACATATGTTCATACATAAGTTTCATTCTTGTTAAATACTTAAGGTTTTTTTGCAGACGTGGAGGAAAAATCGTATTCATCAGTCTCCCTCTAGTGAATGAATGTAAAAATTTATGAAGAACTGTATCTTCTATCGACTGACGTTCAACGCAAACTGTTAACAGTCTCCATCTATCAGCAATTTTAGAAAACTACTCGTTGGACTAGTAGGGTCACAGTGATCTATAATTACTATTATCAAAATGAATATTGAAAATATTTCTCTTTCTGTCTTGCTATATACATATATACATATATAGATACTTGAAACATATCTTCTAATATATGTTTCACACTCTCTTAATTCTCTATGCAATACTTTTTTACCATCTGCAGTCTATTGCAAGAGCTCAGTATAATAATAAAATAACCACTTCTCTTTAAAATAAGTGTAATATGAAAATAACTATCTCTGAGCTATAATGTTCGAGCTAATTATTATTATTAATATTATCATTATTATTATTGTTGTTATTATTATTATTATTTTTATTATTCTTATTATTATTTATATATTTTATGAAGAGCTGCACGATTTTTAATATATACAAATATTATTTCTTATAAACAACATTATCATATATAATAAAAAGAGTATAATCAGTCATTTTGTATGATATAAAAATAATTTTTTACACGTTAAAATAAAAGTATTACTTTTCATAAATTTGTAAAACCCCAGGATGCTATATGTTGCAAATATTTTCTTCATAAAAAATGATTTTAGACGCGTTTGAGGTTTAGTCTGTATGAGTATACGTTCTCCTAGTTCGAAAATGAGTTGACGAAAAACAAGTGTGTGGTCTGGTGCGTGCCCGAATGTTCATACATAGACTTATAGTGAGAAAATCTTAAGTGCTTCTCATCACGTTTCCAAATTCTTTCTCGGGAAAGAAAATTAACGTTTTCTAGTCAGTTCGATCCAGAACCTTGGTAGTGTAACATCTGCAAAGAAACACGTACTTCTCTATGTAGTGTAATGAGTGCTAGTGTAAAATAAAGAAATTGAATCAGTGAAACATAAAGTGACAATAGTACGTCCACATAGACTGTGTACAGCCATTTTGTGATTTTGATGAAAATCATTTAAAGGATCCGAGAATAATGGATTTGAGCATAAAATTAATAATTTTAATTTGTATATTTATAATTATTTTTTATTATTAATATTATTAATATTATTATTTATTATTATTTATATTATTTTTTATTATTAATATTATTAATATTATTATTTATTATTATTTATATTATTTTTTATTATTAATATTATTCATATTATTATTTATTATTAGTTATATTATTTTTTATTATTAATATTATTAATATTATTATTTATTATTATTTATATTATTTTTTTAATGTTTTTTATATATTTATTCAATTAGATAAGCTATTAATAAAATATTTTAATAATTAAAGTTTATGTAGTAGTGATTCATATATATTTTTTTTAGAATGCAAACTATTTTACTACTGATAGAATATTGCAAGGCAATAGTGAACCCGTTTCTATTAAGGTACTTATAACCTTTATATTATAGTTTGTATTAGTAAATATTAATTTCAATTTTATAAGAAATACTAACTGTATAATAATGTTTCTTATTGTTTTATTTTTTTGTTGAATAGCCAGTACCATTGGATTTATCATCAAAATCTGTAAACACTAACAATGAAACTAAAATGGCGGAGGTTCACCTAAACAATAAGATAATCGTGTGGATTAATTAGTCAGTTGTACATTTAAAATACTATTTTTTCTCACTCTCTTTCTCTCATACCTAGTTATAAGTATGCACATGTTGTCGCATAAGCCTCCACTTCTATCTTTCTCCAGCTCTCTCTCTCTCTCTCTCACTCTCTCTCTCTCTCTCTCTCTTTCTCTCTCTCTCTCTCTCTCTCTCTCCCGATATCAACGTGCAAACCAACACGCAGGTAACCCTGCGGAATCTTCGTGAGGGTATCAAATACATGTCGACAGTAGCGCGGGCGGTGTCGAAATGGGCCTCGGCCGCTGATCTGCGACTCAATGTCAGCAAGACACAGGCGATCATCTTTGGTTCTGATCACAACATCAAGCATATCCAGAGCCTTGACGTACAGGGCATTGAGGTGCAGGACGGCGCATTCATACCCTTTGTTGACACAGTCACTAACCTCGATGTGGTAATGGACGGAAGACTTACGTAGAAGCCGCAAATATATGTGGTTAATTAGAAGGTAAACAGGATTCTTTATAGCCTGAAATTCTTTCGTTTGTGCTACCTCACCTAGTTTACTGCAGTAGTTTATCTTGATGTGTCAGATGAGCTTCAAACACGACTGCAACGCTTACAAAATTCATGTGTGAGATTTATATGTGGTGTTAGGTTGGATGAGCATATCACTCCTTTCAGGAAGGGCCTGGGTTGGTCAGATATCAAGGCGAGGAGAGAGTATTTTATGGGGTTGCTGCTTTATAAAGCGGTTGTTATGCGGCATCCAACGTATCTTACTGCTCTCTTCGAAAAAAATCAAGCAAAGACTTCAAGTAGGGGGGGTATGAAAGAGCTCTCACTTCCGGGGTCGCGCACGGATAAGAGCCTATATTCTTTTAGGGCCCAAGATGCACGCCTCTGCAGCTTGTTCCCCTGCACTGTAAGGTGTCTGCTATCACTATGTAAGTTTAAAACGGCGTTAGGTAGGCACCTTAAAGAATTACACGGCGACAAGACTCCATAAATCCTCAACTAAAATCTTGTCATTGTTTTTCGTTAAATTTTGTGTAATCTTAATTTATTCTAAGCGTATTATTTATTCTTGTGTAGTCTTTAATTTATTTAAGTATTAAGTGTGAAGTGTAAGTGTAATTATTAGCGTGAATGAGTGTATGAACGAAAGAAGAATGTACGGCGTTTTATTTTTCGACATGATAGATATATGTGCAATATAAATGTGTATGTGTATATATTACTGTTATCTATTTATTTGTATATTATTAAGTTGACGAAACAATATGTGATACTACTGACTACATTATGATATGTTAGACAATAATTGACGACCTGTGATAGAGAACCAAACTTTTTTATCTGTAATGACTGATAATGTCATAACAAATTTTAACAAAATGTACATACAGCTGTAAATGTTTGTCATTAGTGATAAATAAAAAGAATATCTATCGATCTATCTATTTCTCTCTCTTTCTCTCTCTTTCTCTCCCTCTCTCTCCCTCCCTCCCTCCCTCTCTCTCCCTCCCTCCCTCCCTCCCTCTCTCTCTCTTCTCTCTCTCTCTCTCTCTCTCTCTCTCTCTCTCTCTCTCTCTCTCTCGAGCAACCACAACCGAAGAAGAACCGTATGTAAGCATTACAGATGAAGAGAGTAGAATAAGACTGTCGAGGATTGAAGACTGTACCAGCAATGTCTCGGTTATTATGGAGAAGGTCGTGCCCATAGCGTCTGAGATCAAAGAGAACCTGACTTTATTACGATCAGTACCGGCGCTGATAGAAGATGTTGGAGTTCTAAAATTGAACTTAGGCGTTATGGAAAAAATAATTGTCGATCAAAACTCCCTGCTGGAGGAGTTCAAGGTCAGACAAACCTTCTTAGAAAACAAAAACATAGAACTAACCGAGAAATTGCTGGCTTTAGAAAATAAGTTAAATGTATATAATTTAAGTGCGACCCCTGAGTCAATCGCCCGTGATTTGGAAAAATCACGGATTTCTGACTCAGGAAGGATTCGCACGCAGGTTCATCGGCGTCGAACGCGCAACCTTCAAGGTAATGACGATGACAACAACATATAATTAAACTTGGATTCAGCTGATGAACCTGCGTCGAATCTTGATTCGGCACCTGCCTTTGGCGGAAGCAGTGATAGCCAAGAGAGAAGAGGGGGCAGCAGCAGTGCGGGGAATATTGAGCTCATAGTCTCAGGAATAGTGGACTACTCTAGAGCTGAAGCTGATCCTGTTGAGGTAGCTCATATTGTCCTCAGCACTGTTCTGCCACTCTTCAAAAAGATGATATTATTAATGTTAGGCCACTAGCTCCCCCTTCAATGAGGGGTCGCACCTCCAGATCAGGAGCTGAACTCGGAATGAATGTTGCTGCGAGTGCGAATGACGAATCGCCTACAAGACCGCCACCTTTGCTTGTCCGTCTCGCGAGCAATAGATTAGTTAATGAAATTATGTGCGTTAAGGCTGCGTTTACGCGCTTTAGTACAGCTGATATTGATCCCTCTCGTCTGAGCGTGAGGCTGGCAAGAGGTCTGTTCCACACGAACATTTTTATTAATGAATCCTTGAGCACTCCTGTTTATACCGAGTTCAAAAGTCTTAAGGTTATAGCTAAAAAACTCGGTTTTCAGTTCGTGTGGCACAGGCACGGCAAGTTTCTCGTCAGATGGAGGGAGAGACTACGAGCTCATACGTTTACTTCAGCTTCCGATCTATCGATAATTGTAAAATTATATAACATCAGAAGTATTAGTATAGAAACTAAAACTCACGACACAAACATAGATAGTAATGACAACTGCAATACCAATAATAATAATGGAGATAGTAAGGAATATAACACGAACGCACACCTAACACAAATAACTAATCACGTAACACTCACACATAAAAACAGTACTTGTCACAACAGCGACAAGCAATGTTCAACATCTGCGAATAAATCGGATTGACTAGGTGTAGATAATGCTCGCAAGACGGATGACAAGGGAGTGAATTTGAGAGCGGGTTTTTTCAATGCCAATTCCATCAGGCATTGCATTGAGGAAATCCGCGAACTTCTAAGCGGAAACGAATCCTATCATCTATTCGGTGTAGCCGAAACGTGGCTGGACGGTGAGAAGTCCGATGATTCCATTCAGATCGATGGTTTCTCGATTGTGCGGCAGGATAGAAATGTCCATGGTGGGGGTGTGGCGCTTTATGTCCGCGACAATTATAGGGTCAAAGTTCTTGCTGTGTCAGACACTGATGGACCAGATAAACCCAATCAGTCTGAATACATCATGTGTGAGATACAGCATAGAAGCAAGGAGCCTGTTTTAGTCGCGGTCATCTACCGGGCCCCCTCTATCGCATTTCTGAAGAACTCGGATCTTGTCGACAAGCTGAGAGAGTATTGTGACGCTTACAGTCACAAAATCATAATGGGTGATCTGAATGCGGATTTATTGGCTGACGGTGATGATGCGAAGTTTGTTCGCAAACTTGCGGCTGAACTGTCACTTCAGATCGCCCAGCATGGAGCGACTAATCATACCGACACGTCGCACATATGGCTAGACGCTATACTAGTGGACTGCAACGATACAGTAGTCGACAGCAACAACTTCGACCCGACCTGGCCTAGCAAACACAACGTCATCGATTTGGCCATAAACGTCCGAGCTCCTACTTTGTGTGATACTCCTTTCACATATAGGGACTACAAAAGTTTAGATCTACAGGAGTTACAGTAGCTTTTATCTAGCTATGATTGGTCAGCTTTTTACGAACAAGATGTCGACTTAAATACAGCGTTGGACTGCCTTAATTCCAACTTATTAAATGCGATTAACATCTTAGCTCCATTGAAGCGAGTCAACCCTCGCAAAGGCAGTCCACCCTGGATTGATGATGAAATTTATCAATTCACGGCGATTTCACAGTGAGTTCGTTAAATTGCGCAATGAATCTTTATTTAGAAGGGAGCAAGCACGGATATCGTATTACCAAGGAAAACTGCTGGGTAAACAGCAGAGTGATATCTGGAAGGAATTGCGCAATTTGGGACTCCTGCCCAAAACCAGAGGAGGGTTGCGCGGGTTCACGGCGGAGGAACTTAACACCCATTTTGCGGGAGTCTCAATCTCAACAAATGAGGATCCCACCTCAATTGAGAGTCTGGTAGCATCTGCCAGTGATGATGGGTTTAAATTCAAACCTATCGGGCTGGCAGATGTTATACTTGCGGTGGCGCATTTTTCCTCGCAAGCGAGGGGCGAGGATGACATCCCGCAGAGTGTGGTGGCAAAGTTATTGCCGGTCATTGGGCAACACGTGGTGAACTTGTTCAACTCTTCTCTGAAAAAGGGCGTATTTCCGGACCTATGGAAGAAAGCACGAGTCGTGCCGCTGGGCAAGTGTACTACACCATCGTCGGCGTCGGACTTTCGTTCTATTGCACTGCTGTGCTTTCTTTCTAAGGTTCTGGAGAAAATCGCTCATGACCAGATCCTGGAGTCCATGACTGAAACTAAGCAACTTGACCCTATGCAATCCGGCTACAATAAGAACAACTCGACACAGACTGCTTTACTCAAACTGACAGACGATGTAAGGACAGGAGTTGACAAGAGACTAGTGACTTTACTGTTACTGTTTGACTACAGCAGGGCTTTTGACACAATCTCGCCAGCAAAGCTTTTAGCAAAGCTGCGAGCTCTGGGGTTCTCCAGGCATGCATTAATCTGGATTAAATCGTACATTTTAGGGAACGCTCTTACACCAAGTCACCTTGGTTGTCAACGAATCTTGGAGTGCCCCAGGGATCTGTGTTAGGGCCCCTGCTCTTCTGTCTGTACATCAATGACATAAAAGAACTGTTTGTCGAGCTTAATAAAGAATTATAAACGGACGACCCGCGACGATTGAGACATATATTATACGCCGACGACCTTCAGATCTACATCCAGATCCACCCTGACAGCATCGACGAAGGGGTGGAGATATTGGATTGTGCTGCGCAAGCGGTTACTGATTGGGCAGAGGGTGCATTACTCAGACTGAATAAGATCAAGACTAAAGCTATCATTTTCGGCTCATAATACATAAATAGTCTTGAGTCACAAGGTTTGCCGGAAATCAGTCTGGGAGATGGCGTCTCTGTTCCTTTCTCGCCGACCGTCACAAGCCTGGGTGTTATACTTGATTCTAAACTCACGTGGAAGCCACACGTGGACATAGTCGCAAAAAAGGTTAATAGAGTACTGTATAATTTGAGATTTTTTAGAAAGTATACCACTCAGGATCTGCGCAAGCACTTAGCAATGTCCCTTATTTTTCCGCATCTCGACTACTGCTCTCTAGTGTATCTGGATGCGTCACTCGAACTTCGTAGCCGGCTGCAAAGACTGCAAAACACGTGTGTGCGATACGTGATTGGTGCTAGGACTCTCGAAGAGCCGTTTTTATGGCGATAACCATCTACAAGGT
The DNA here is from genome assembly GCA_949152435.1 of Gastracanthus pulcherrimus. Lineage (NCBI taxonomy): Eukaryota > Metazoa > Arthropoda > Insecta > Hymenoptera > Pteromalidae > Gastracanthus > Gastracanthus pulcherrimus. The sequence goes on from OX424573.1 coordinate 57,100,533, forward strand.
TCTTCGGACAAGGGAGCCAGTCTATCTCGAGCCGCTTTTCAAAAAGAACGAATCGAAACGCCCTGTAAGGGGTGAGGTTAAAGAACTCTCTATTCCGCAGATGCGTACTGAAACTGGAGTAAGATCTTTTCAAGTACAAGGTGCGCATTTGTGGAATTCACTCCCTTCACGTATACGAACGTTACCATCATTGAAAGTCTTCAAGGTTGCGGTCAATAAATATTTTGCATGCTTGGATTAATAGTCATTGTTGATTTTTCTATTTTAGTATTTGTTTAATTTTTTGTGATAACTTATCTTGTATTGTTAATTCAAATTCATTGATATATTTATGTATTTTTATTTATTTATTTTATTTTTAATCAATCAACAAAACAATTTTAAAGAGTATGCATGTATTTATTAGTATGAGTATGCATGTATTTATTAGTATGAATGAAAACGACTGTTAATGTGTGTATGTAATTTATCCAATGACTGATATATATAATAAGAACGATGTAGAGATCATGACTTTTATTTGACAACGAAGTGCAATACTTTATGTACCTGACGTCGCATATGTGCAATTATTTTAGGTTAAGTAACAATATGATATTAAATTTTAAGTGAATAAGACATGTATCAAATGTTTTGTAAATATTTACAAATAAATATTATATCTATCTATCTATCTATCTATCTATCTCTCTCTCTCTAAGATTTTGTCTTTTGATGAATAAAAAGTATATCTATCTATCTATCTATCTATCTCTCTCTCTCTAAGATTTTGTCTTTTGATGAATAAAAAGTATATCTATCTATCTCTCTCTCTCTCTCTCTCTCTCTCTCTCTCTCTCTCTCTCTCTCTCTCTCTCTCGTTCTCACATAACCTAATGGTCTGACTCCCAACTTTTTTGTTCTACTCTACCATTCATACAAACAAACGTGTGCTTGTTCAAACTTACATACGATTTTTACTTGTTACAAGAAATTTTATTTTATTTAGAGCAAAATCTTAAACCTAAAATTATTAATTATTAACACTAGAATCATTATTTTTTATACCTCGTTTTAAAAATGATACTACATTGCTCTTAATTAATATTTTTATTTTTAATTTTTTATTTTCAGAGCTGTGTATAATAGTTATTAATTTTCATTTAGCAGTTAGTCTTCAATTATTAAACACCATGCAAGTACACACTCTTGAAGAGGCTGAAACACTCTTATCTTCTCGATCTGCTGATCAAATGAGAGTAGACCGATGGCAAAAACAATGTATTCAATCTATAAAATTATTTCGTTATATACTTCAAGACAAAAGACTCTCAATCTCTGAAAAGCAAGCTATTTTACATGATATGGCACAAGTCGGTAGTGGGATTGAACCAAAGACAATATGATAATATAATTTGCGCTCGAATTCGATGGATTGATATAGATAACGCTTTTAATAAACGCATGCAGACTAGTATAATAGTAAACTTTGTACATATTGATGTGCAAACTTTTCTAAAAGATGCATCAACTTGGTTTACTAGACAGGTTAAAAGTATTCTAAAAAAAGTTATACTGGTTTAAAAATCAGTGCAGTCTTGTCATTTAAATTAAAAAAATTAGTTAAATTTGCAGGGAATGAACAGGAAGAAGAAGAAAGTGTTGATGCTAAATATTTCAATACTCAAAACACAGAAACTTTTTCAATTTCATCTCCAAAACAGTGGTTCACAGATCGTATTATGTATCCACTTTTGACAGATATTGAAGAATATCAAGAAAAAAAGTATGGTTGGAGCTTGCAATCAATAACTAACGTACAAATTAATATAAACAAATTTAATCTAATACGTAGTGGTAGTTGATACATTCCTTAACCAAAGTATTTAGAGGCAGAAAAAGCTTGTAAAAATGTTCAAAATTTGGATAATGAATGCTTTAAGTGGGCAATTCTATCTGCTTTACATCCTGTCAAACGAAAAAATCATCCAAACAGGGCACATAATTACTTTCAATATAGGAATAAATTAATTATGAATGGTACAGAGTTTCTAGTGCCATTGGAGAAGATCTCACAGTTTGAGCAACTCAACAGTACGATATATGTAAATGTTTTCGGTCTAAATAATAAGACTATCGAACCTCTATATTTAACATCGAAAAAAAATATGAAAGATTATGTTAATCTACTACTGCGTACTGAAGATAATGATGTACTTATGAGACAACCGAAATCTCATTACGTATATATAAAAAATCATTCAAGATTGCTCAATGATGATCTATCACATACAAAGAAGAAGAGGTACATATGTCATAAGTGTTTGAACTTCTTTTATGATAAAGATAGGCTAGCTTTACATGAAAAACAGTGTAAAGTATTATATAATTGTAAAGCTAAGCTTCCCAATGTTGGAAATGATGTAATTGAATTAAAAAGGTTAATTACAAGGAAAATGTTCCATTTATAATGTACACAGACTGTGAGTGTTTATTAACAGGTGCTAAGGAAAAAGGAGATGAAAATAATGATGATATCAGTAATACTACAATACTTCAACAACATGAAATGTTTAGTATAGGTTATTATTTAAAATGTAGTTATGATCACTCTTTTTCTAGATATAAATGTTATCGAGGTGTAGAAGCAGCACATTGGGTCGATGAACAGTTGAAAAACCTTGGAAAAATATGGAAACACATACATGAAAACTGATATCTTATCACTAACTTATGTTTTTGAAAACTTTCGAGATCAGAATATGAAAGCATATGGTCTTGATCCTGTACATTATTATACTACTCCGGGCTTTGCATGGGATGCTATGCTTAAGCTTACTTGTATAAAATTAAAACTTTTAAAAGATATTGATATGTTTTTATTTATTGAGTGAGGTATTAGGGGAGGCTTAAGTCAATGTTCACATAGGTATGCGGTAACAAATCATAAGTATATGGACGATAATTATAATTAAAATGAAGAAAATAATTATCTTATTTATTTAGACGCCAATAACTTGTACGGTTTTTCGATGAACCAGGTATTACCGTGTGATTGTTTTGAGTTGATTAATGATTGTGAAAATTTTAATTTTTCATCCACAGACGACAATGCTTCCTATGGTTATATTTTAGAAGTAGATTTAGATTATCCTCCTACCATACACGATGAGCAGAACGATTTACCATTCTGCCCAGAGCATGTGAAACCACCTAGATCTAAGCAAGAAAACTTTTGGCTACTCTTCTACCTAAACGAAAATATGTGATACATTATCGGTCTTTTAAGCAAGCTGTACCAAATGGACTCAAACTCGTTAAAATTCATAAAGTTTTAAAATTCAAACAGTCACAATGGCTTACACCATATATCGATTTGAACAGCTCCATGAGAGCACAAGCAAAAAATGAATTTGAAAAAAATCTCTTCGGGAAAACTATGGAAAATGTGCGTAAACGTGTTGATGTCAAGCTGCTAACAAAATGGGAAGGCCAGGGGCCTGCGGTGGCTCAGTCGGTAGAGTGTCGGATTCCCACGCTGGTGACCCGGGTTCGAATCCTAGTCTCTGCCGATTGATACAAGCACCTCTGTAAAAATTACATGTGCTTTGTTTACAAACACACCGCAGACCCCCGTTGTCGATTAGCACCACATGGGAGCACAAACATGGCGACGTTAATTAAAAAAAAAAAAAATGGGAAGGAAGATATGGTGTAGAAGCTCATATGTTAAATCCAAGTTTTCATAGCAGTGCTATATTTTCTGAAAATTTAGTAGCTATTCAGCTTTACAAGACTGAAATATTATAGAATAAACCAATCTATGTTGGGCTTACAGTGCTGGATCTGTCCAAAACATTTATATACAATTTTCACTATAATTATATCAAAATACTTTATAAAGCTGACTGTAACCTTTTTTATACAGACACTGACAGCTTAATTTATGCTGTTAAATGTAAAGATTTTTATGAAGACATGAAAAAAAATATTCATAAGTTTGATACTTCAGATTATCCAGCTGAAAATGTATATGATATGTCGCGTGTAAACAAAAAAGTTGTTGGACTTATGAAAGATAAGTGCAATGGAGAAATTCTTACTGAATTTGTTTGTTTAAGAAGCAAGATGTACAGCTCAATGGATTAGATTGTCAATGGACTAGATTGTACAAAGAAGATTAAGGGTATTAAAGCCTCTGTAGTGAAAAATACTATTGAATTCAAAGATTATATGAAATGTCTACAAAATTTACATGTTCAACGGCGCAAACAACACACTATAAGATCTCGACTTCACAATGTACAGACTATTAGTCAGTTTAAAATTGCACTCAGTCCATTTGATGATAGGAGTTATCTTCAAGAAAATAGCACATACACTTTAGCGTGGGGACAGTGTAAAATTAAGAATATGTAAGTTATTTACGAAAATATTTATTAAAATAAAAATTATAGTAATATAGATATTCTACAAAATTTAATTTAGAAAATATTAATTCTAGATATTCTATTAGAACGGAAGAAGAACGAAAACGCGTACATTTTGACGACAAGTCAACCATTCACATAATGCTTGTATGAAGTTTTGCATACCATAGAGCTCGCTGTGAGGTTTGGGAGCAAATGGCTCGTGATGGAGAACGTTTTAAATGAGATTTTGATGCTAATCCTTTTGAAAAAATGTATGGAAAAATGTATGAATTAAACAAAATTATAGTTTCCAACACAAGTTTTATTTATACTGTTTCTTTTACTACATATCACTCTTACTTATTCAACTATTATGTGAATTATCAAAACCTAAAAACTTCGAAAGGTAAGTATTCGATACTGTATTTTGTACTTTGTTGACTGTAAATACTTCTGTTGATCATTTAGGTGTATAACCTTTCTCGAATACTTCCTTATTTTTGCTAATTCGAGCGTTATCTACAATTTTGATTTTTGAATGCTTAAGTATTTGTCGGTGAGGCTTCTTAGCAGTGAAACGATTAAGAACTTGACTTACTTTCATAGAATTTGCATCCGTCGGTTTCATACAAATCGTTCGATGCTTAGTATCATTATACTTCAAAGTTAAATTTTGTAAAATATCTATCCATTTATAATTACCTCGCAAACTAAACTATTTTCGCAGTTTGTTTTTAAGAACACGATTAAAACGTTAACAGATCGATGCTTTAAGGTTGCTGTATGTAGAGTAAAGATTTATTTTATTACTTTTCATTAATTTTTGAAAATATTTATTATAAAACTCATTACCACGGTCAGTGTGTAAATTTTGAGCTTGAGTGACGTCTTTTCCAATCTTTTATTTCGGTGAAACTACCCAGGCAAACTTTGAAAAAACATCAATAACAGTAAGCAAATATTTATAACCTTTGTTCTGCTTTGCATATGGTATCATTTCAACGAGATCTGCTTGCCAAGTTTCATCGATGTCTCTTATATGATACAAGCGACGGAGATAATTTCTTCTTGCTGGCTTATGAATTTCCTCCATAGTGATTCCTTCATTTTACCGTTTTTTTATCAATTTTGGTTTACTTGATGAATACTCAACTTCAGTAACGGAAAATTTAGGTTTAGTAATAGAAAATATAGGTTCAGTAACGGAAAATGCGATAATTTTCATTCACTCATTCAACTCGATAAGAGACTTTTGTATTTCTGAAATATTAGCTTCTAATCCTGAAGCTAATCAGGAATTTCTCACTATAAAGATTTTCATTGTTCGACAACTCTTGTATGATTTCATTAGATATTATTTTCAAAGTTTCTCTCAAAATCTTCAAATTTATCGCATCATTCAGCTCAGTGGCGTCAGATACATTGCGCAACTTTCGATTTTCTAAACCAAATTGTCCGTTACTGGATAATTTGAATCATAGACCTGCAAGTGATCCCCGGCTTCCGTCGTCTAACAGGCCACTGTGCATGTTGGATCACGCAGGGAAGCTCTATGAGAGGTTGATAAAACCACGACTACAGGGATCTGTGCAGGCTGCCGGCGATTTAGCCGACAAACAGTACGTCTTAAGGAAACGGCGACCCACGGTGGACGTTATACGAGAGGTAGTTCGTCTGGGAAGGAAAGCATAGACTGGAAATCATTTTTCTAGGAACATCGCGCTTCTTATTACGCTGGACGCTTGGACGTGTTGAACGAGTTCAGAGTCCCGACGTACCTCATGCGAGTGATACGGGACTACCTAAACAATCCTCCGCTACAAAACAGAAGGCCAATGCGAGAAATATCTCAGCGCCGGCGTGGCACAGGGGTCGATCTTTGGGCCTGGTTTTTGGAACATCCTGTACGATGCCCTGTTACGACTTGGGCTACTGAAAGGGGTGTATATGATAGCCTACGTTGATGACTTCCGTTTAGCGTAGAGGAGCTCTCAGAGTCACCAGCGCCTATCGCACGGTCTCGGGACCTGCAGTGCTCAATATTGCGAGAATCATTCTGATCTACCTACATGCGACGGAGCGCAAGCGAATCTACGAACGGAAGAAAAAGGAGAGAACAGAACAACAGCCCATAGAGAGGAACGGAAACGCGCCATGGAAACCAAGGGTAAACGGACAGCAAGGCTGATAGATCAGCTGGCCTCTTGGATTTAGGGATTATTCTGGTTTAGACGCTCAAAAAAAGGCTTTTTTGTGAATTTTTTCTGACTTTATTATCAAAGATATTAATATAAAACTTGTTCGGCTTATCAAATACATTCTTAAAGTACAAAAAATTATAAATAGTGATATCTTCATATCAGTTCACCTAAAAAAAAAATTCAAAGAGTTTTAGATTAAGTGTAATAGTGGTTATCCAGCATACTAGAATTATAAATATTTATTGAAAAAAAACAAGATGGCGTCGAAAATAATAATAATAAAAAAAACATGTTTTTTTTCACTATTTTTTAGCAAGAAAAGCATAGTGAAAATCAATAATTTAAGGAGATCCTAATACATTGGAGAACTACATGTATGTAGAATATGTGGTTAAAATTTCATAAGGATCGGTTCAGTGGTTTCTGAGAAATCACACCCGCCAACCGAAAAAACATTGTTTCAAGAAAATCGCGTTTAAATTTTTTTTAATTAAAAATCGTGAAAAAATCTTGCTTACATTTAATCAGCGATGCCTGTACAATACAAAACGCCTTCTTCTTGTTCAAAGTTCTCATTTTCTTCTAATCTGGCCTGTCACTGCTTGGGCCTTGTCTCTTTAGACGATTCAGAGCTACGACGCTTTGCTAAACATTTACGTCCATCGTCGCGGTTTCTGACGAAGTCCACGGCTGTCTGTCCGAGTTTGATGCCCATAACGCCCATTATTTTCAATACTGGCTCGAATCCCTCGTTAAAAATGCAGGCGGCTGTTTTGCTTGCAATCTCAACGATTTTTTTACCATTGAAAATATGTTTGGGGGCCATACTCCAAACGCATTTGTTAAAACTTTCGTTATTACTCGTATTCTGGGTATGGCCACCCAAACATCTTTCGAGCAACTCGGTCCTGGTTAAATCGTCATATATTGGCTTTAAAACTTCTTGTACATCGGCAGAAAGAGCAGGTTTATGTTTGTAAATAGTTTTATTCTCCTTGGCTTTTAGGTATTTACACCATTTAACAGAACACCATTTAACAGTACAAGTGCTGTGCATTTTCGTCAGTCGAAATTTTGTGATAGTAACCAGCCCAAATTTCAGTCTTCATATTCTCGATTGAATCTTTGTTTCTTTGAACAGCTAAACTATAGTTAGTTGATAGTTCTTTCATCACCTTTATACTTAGCCCTTGAGTTTTTTCAATGGGGACTTTTTTTGCAGGAGTGTTTTTAGCAGACTTTTTCGCTAAAGTTTTTTTGTAGGTTTTTTCACTGGAGTTTTTTTGTTTTCAGCTTGTTTTAGAGCCTTCTTCTTTTGAATAAGTGCTTTCCTTCCCTCATTAGCACGTTTAAAAATTGTTTTTGCAACGTGCAAAACGCACTCTAACTTTTTTGAAAAAGTGAAATTCTCACCATACGGAAATACGCTAAGCAGCATCTTGAACGTCTTCGAGTCGCCGTCCCCAATGTAAAACCCGTAACATTTCCACAATGCCATCAAGTTCCATCTTACCGGCACTACCATCGTGGTTTGCATTGCAGTTTTCTCGATGTTTTTCATATCAAGCCAAATACTCCAATGCATGCTCTCTCCCTTTCCACTTTTCACAACCTTTACAGTAGCTAGATCTTACTGCGATGTCTATAACTTTTCCAGAGTACTTGAATATGAGAGAAACTATTCCGATCAATTAAGAAAAACCTCTTTTCGACCAAGAGCCTTCAACGAAAACACTCAAAATATCTTCTGGTTCTCCTCTCTTTTTATCTTTAAGTTTTTCTTCAGTGAGAGCTCTGAGCTGCACTAGGTTAAAAACTGCATCGACAGCAATCAAGATGGTATCAACAATTCCATAATAAGCAGATATACTTAAACCTTTGCCTAGATCCATGAGATTGCAAAACATGTTTATGCCGTGAACACCAACTCCAAGCAAACGCATAACAAATACTAAACGACGATTCACTTCATAGCCCGTCCCAATCATTGGGCACGAGTCAATAAATTTTTATCCGCATCCCCAAGTTATAAGCAGTTTAAAACCTAATCCTCGCTGACTGTATTTATCAAACAAAACGTTTCCGACACAAACTTTACACTTCAAATAACTTGACAGCATGGAAAACACAAGAAAAAATTTATAATACAGTAACCAGCCATTTGCTCGACAGGCACATCGAAAGTCGCGTCTTCAGTTTTTCTCAATTTTTCAGCTGATTTGCTGGTTGACTGCGAATCAACTGCGTCAGTATGTCTATTGCCTTGAAATCTACGCTTTTTACCGGGTTTGCCGGGACGTTTGTTAATGAATTTAGACGATTTTTGATCCATCGTAAAATATCAAACACGTGCTGTTACTCGTTCAAAGTCAAAGACGAGACTGCTACAGATCGCTCAAAAGCGAAGCAAAAACTTCTCGTACAAGGTACATACAGAAAATTTGAAAATCTTTACCTGAAGAATACTTCTACACATGCTCCATTCTAAGAAAAACATCAAAGCGTAGGATACATGACTCTCAAGCAGCTGCTTGAAGGTACAAAGGGGATTAGTCGAAAGGTGGGTCGAGCGCGTGCACCCAGGTAGTAAAGGTAACGGTGCACAAGTGTAAAAATAACATAGTTAGAGTGCTCGGATCGTTCTAAAATTTGTACACAATACTTCTACATACATCTACTTTCGAAAAATGCACTAAAAAGATTCTATTTTTTGAAAGTGATAAAACAGAATGATCCCTTAACAGAAACCATGGTGATGTAAATTACTACCTGACCCAATTCCTGAGAGACCATGGGTACTTCTGCTCCTACCTCAATCATATGGGGAAGGTTCAGAGACCGAATTGCATCTTCTGTTCCACTGATTGCGACGACGCGTTTCACCCGGCTCGGTCGGACAATTCACTCCTAAGACCATCGTGGGCGAAATGATGTACGCCGAAAATAAGTGGTTCGCCACGGCAAAATTAGCCGAGACGGTCCTATGACAAAAGAAGCAGTACCTAGATCAGGTAATCGACGAAAGTATGAATAAAGTGCTGGGAGACGCTCCGACGCCCCCTCGTAATCTAGGTATGGTGGACGGCCCCATAGAAATGGATGGGTTGGGAGATGATGAGACACTGCCTTAACCGGGAGACGTATATTTTCTCTCATTTTATATATGTCGCACGGAGGGTTAGGGAAACTTCTTCTTTCCGTACGGAGATGACATGCACCGGTTCGATTACGCGTATACATGAGACGTGTTAGATCTAACGGCCCCTCGGGGGATTTAAAATTATAAATTTTTAAATTTGTTTCGGTCAAGGCAGCAGCAGTTGTCGAGACGATACTAGAATGGCACCACCATGAGGTAATATAATAAACGGTAGCAGGGTGGGTTCCGCCTGAAGAGGAAAGGGAGGTAGGATTTAGTGGGTCGGTTTGTGATGCCACGGCCGTGTAGTTTTCCCTCGTTTTTATTTATCTTATTTGATGTCCTATATTATACACACGGCGGATACATCCCCAGCCAGCTCCATACTATCTTACTGCGCGGACCTAGTCGGGTGTGCCTTAGATAGCATTTCCTACTCCCCTCGAAAAAGAGAAAAAATAATTATTATTGATTTTAAGTTTGATTAAATGATATTATTTATTTTGCAGGTATATATATTTAAGAATTTATTAAAAACTGGTGCCTATCTAGCGGTATTAAGAAATTCCAAAGATGTTAAAGCATATTTGTGATCCAATGCCAATAGTTAATGACAAAAATTTTCACACTTTACATCATACTCTCGAAACATCGACAATATGATATGAAGTGCAAAAGTACGGAGTCGCTCGCTAAATTTTATATTCAAAATAATTAATTGATTGATCGCAATGAGCCAAATTCTCCTCTTATATACTGATAAAAAATGTCGTATGTAAAATTTGGAATCTCTGATCCTGGTTTTGCAAATATTTCAATCTTCAAGTGACATATATACGTCAGTTTAGCAGACATTAGTAAAATTCCAAAGTCGCTTAACATTCAATACGATGATACATCGAATTGTTTTCCAACAAGAAGGACATATAGTGCGTCAATGTCTCAGAACTTTAAACAAAATTGTCGACGAAAAATAAAAAGAGAGAGAGAGAGAGAGAAAGAGAGAGAAAGAGAGAGAGAGAGAGAGAGAGAGAGAGAGAGAGAGAGAGAGAGAGAGATTAGATGTTTATTTTGTCTATGACAAAAACAATAAAATTACATTCAATAATGATACATATGTACAGAGATCATTAGTATAGCTGTGGCAGTTATATCACAGCTCGTCATTGCTCGTCATTAACTTACATATATTGCACAATATTTTATCTGTCGTACATCAATCGCATGATTACAGTTATCACATATACTTATCATTATGGATAATACATTTTTTTGTGACTATCAAACTTCAATTTTTATTATAGTTAGCATTCGTATGAATCGTCATTCTAAATTATATATACATGATGCATGTACCTGGCCTCATATAGCAAATAGTCGCGAATTGCTGCTTTATATCTGCGTAAAATCCTTAATACGTCGAGCTATGGTATTCCATATGCACGCACCTTGAGATTGAAAGTATTTCAACCCTGTAACGAGACGATGGAATCGAGAGCTCTCTAAAATCAGTCCTACTAGAGGTCCGAACCTGTTTTTTTTTTAAAAACGGCTGCAAGATACGTGGGCTGACCCATGTTAATAACTTTGTATAGTTGTACCGCCGCTAAATACGCTCTTCTTCGCTCAACATTAAGCCAGTCAAGTTTACTCCTGCAGGGACTGATATGCTTATAACTTTTAACACCACCTATGTACCTCATACATGAATTCTGCAATATTTGCAGTCTCATCCGGAGCTTACCTGCAACATCAAGATACACTAAAGAGCAATAATCTAAATGAGACAGCATAAGAGCAGTTGCAAGCCGTTTGCGTAACGCCTCGGTGGTGCTGGATTGGAATGATCTAAGCCCATGCAGGGCCTTATTAACCTTTCGGCTAACTGCATTCACTTGCGGTTTCCATGTTAACTTCGAATCCATGAGAACACCGAGGTTAGTTACAGTGTCAACAAACGGAACAAAGACGTTACCCTGAATCTCTATGCCAGACAAATCCATACTCCGTACAATCTTAATGTTAGATTCTGACCCAAAAATAATTGCCTTCGTTTTCCCGATATTGAGACACAGAGCGTTCTCAGAAGCCCACATCGACACTACTTTGGCCACAGCCGATAAGTATCTTATCCCTTCATGAAGATTATCGCAAGTAGCTTGAGTGTAGGTCTGCAAATCGTATGCGTATAACAAATGCGATACACTATCCGTAAGAATATCCCCCGTACTTTTAAAGCCCGATAAAGCTTCCTGAAGGTCATTAATATAAAGACTGAACAGAAGGGGCTTCAAGACAGAGCCCTGTGGTACGCTCAGATTGGTTGTGAGCCAATTTTAACTACCATTAGATGCCGTAACAACTTTTTGGTTACGCCCTGATATATATGATTTTATCCACATGACTACTCCCCTGGAGAACCCCATTCTGATCAGCTTGCGTAACAACTTGGATGGTGAATTAGTGTAAAATGCCTTACTAAAATCAAATAGTAAAAGGATGGTAATTAGCCGCTTGTTATTATCTATACAGGATCGTATGTCTTCAGTCAATTTCAGTAGTGCTGCCTGCGTACTGTGATGCGGACGGAGTCCTGTCTGAAGGGGATCGTGTATTTCTTTCGAAACTAAATAAGCTGACATTTGTTCATGCACGATCTTTTCCAGAACCTTGGAATTAAAGCTAAGAAGGGCAATAGGACGAAAGTTCGTGACTGTAGATAGAATGGCCTTCTTTTGTAGCGGTACCAAATCAGCTTTCTTTCAGGTACCGGGAAAGATCCCACTCGAATGGGAGGCATTAAAAATATCAACAAAAAAAGGACTGATGACCAGAAGTGCTTTAGCAATAACACTTTGGGAAATTCCATCATCACCCTTTGCTTGAGGAGTCTTAGTTGTTGGGAGGTCAATAGTCACGTCAATGATGTTATGTTGATTTGGAAAGGTCGCCACGAAATTGTTCGGGTCAAGTATAACATCGTCATTGTCACCAAAAATTATATTTATCTATGTGCGAGTCACTTTGGCATGATTAGTCGCGCCGCGATTAACTAGTTTCATGTTAAGGCTACATGTTAGCTGCCTGATAAAATCTGATTCCGCTGATGTTGATAGCATATTTGCGTTCAGATCGCCCATAATAATGCGATGTTTAAGCCCGTCACGATGTGGTTCGAACAGCGGGGTGAGACCCGACGGGGCAGCATGTACATGTACACGGATGCCAATAGTACTGTCATCATTTCTATTATTTACTAGCACATTACAAGGACTAGCCTTTCTACTATGACTATCCTTACAACTATGACTATCCTTATTACTACTATTATAATTACTATTATTACTATTATTATTATCGTCTAAAAACTGAGCAGATTTGTCTAAGTCCTTAAGAGACACAAATATTTGAGAGTCGTCGGCATTGACGCATTTTTTACCATCCTCACCGCGCTGATGTCAGTACTCTCGACCAATGTTGAGATTTTAGCGAGTAAGGAGTTAATTTGATCTTTAAGAACTCTATTTTCTTGAGGATTCAGAGGAGCAGCGGCACACCACCTCGGCTGTAGTCACGAGAGAGAGAGAGAGAGAGAGAGAGAGAGAGAGAGATTGATAACAACTTTATTTATGCCAAGGTTATCATAACCGTATGGCAAATAAACAATATAATACATTTTAATTATTGTAATATGTATAAAATATATATATATATATATATATATATATATATATATAAATATATATATATATATATATATATATATGTAGAAAATAGCAATTATTACAAATTAATACTAATAACAATAATTACATTGCAGCGCATTTCCTAGAAATAGCCTCTCAATTGAAATATTCGTAATGTACATAGCATGAGTACAATACTAATAATAGCAATTTTAATTAATTAAATTAAATTCTATTCATACCAAGGGGTGTTCGAAACATATAAGATATCCGTATAATGCCATTTTAAACTATTCAACAGACTTTTTAAGTCTAATCGCGACAGGCAAAATATTCCAAAGTTTCATAGCTTGGATAGAAAATGTGTATCGATAAGTTCTCGTTGTAGCTAGGGGGATTACAAAATTTGACGATTTAAGTCTTTCAGAACGACGTGTGTCATCTTTGATTTCCGGCAATAATTTATGAAGATATTCCGGTCTCGACACCGTTAATATTATATAAATAGTAACTCCTAAAAAGTATTATCGACGCTCAGCAAGGGGTAACCAATTTAGCTGTTCACGTTTTAGACTAAATACGAAGCGCATGACAGTGTTACATAGTCGCTGGAGTTTAACAGCAAGATATTGTGAAAGATCACTGAATACTAGACCGGCATAGTCAAAGTATGGAAATATTAGTGCATTTACTAGTTGAGTTTTAATCCTACTTGATGGACATCTACCACTAAATCTTAGACGATAAAGGACATTATGGACCCTAGAGAAAATTTGGAATACATGGGCATTCCACGATAAGTCTTCGTTGAGAATAATACCCAAATTTTTTACTGTGCTTACAAGTGGTATGATTCAACCATCGACCACTATGGGTGGAAGATTGTTTTTATCAATACGCATGTGATATTGCACGGATGCAATAAGCAAGGCTTGAGTTTTATCAACATTAAGAGATAGCCCGTTTGATTTAACTCAATTTACTAGAGCAGCAGCATCTTCATTTAATTTACAGATACACAAAAAGTAAGCAATTATCTTTACAATGAACTGAGACTAGTGCTAGCATGTTGATAAATATTAGAAAAATAATTGGGCCCGGAGTTGAGCCCTGTGGTACTCTTGAAGAGTTTTTCATAAAATCGGATAAACTATCATCAAGATTAATTACAGTTTAGGACCGACCTGTTAAATACGAGTGAAACCAACTAATAGCTTCATCGGAGAAATTAAGTTCTGTAAGCTTTCTCAAAAGTAATTCGTGATTAATGGAATCAAATGCCATCCTTCTGAGATCGAAAACTAACAGGACTGTAACCAATCCCTTCTCGATTCCGCGACGGATATCTTCGGTAAGTTTCAATAGGGCCGTTTGCGTACTAAAATTACTTCTAAACCCCGATTGGAATGGAGAAAGAAGTGAATTTACTTCAAAATACTCAGTTAGCTGTTGCGTCATGAGAGAGTCAAATACTTTAGCAAAATGAGATAAGTTAGCAACTGGTCTTGTATTTTCTGGAGAGTCAGGCGTAGGAACTTTACTGATGGGAACTATGAGTGATTTTTTCCGCTCTGTAGGATATGTACAAGATGATATGGACATATTAAAAAGATCAGTAAAAAAGGGACTAATAATAGTAGCATTTCTTGGAAGTAAGAAAGAGAAAGTCCATCACAACTACGTCCTTTAGCTTTAGGAAGGCACGACAATATTGTTTGCTGGACTTGTATTCTGTTCACAGGTCTGATGGAAAAGTTAAGCTCGTTGTGACGTAACGATATCGCGAGTATTTTCTGAAGTTTTGTAATTGAGCAAGGTGGGTGACAACATGTGACTGAAGAATAGTTGCGAATAAGTTCATCGGCAGTAAAAATATTCAGAGGTGATGATAATTTACTCTTCACAAGGCCAAATTTACTTAGTAGATTCCAACATTTAGATTTATCTGAAATGGATGCTAATGATTGAGTTAGATAGGTATCTCTAGCTAAAGTTATCTCGTTTTTAAGCAGTTTGCGTACTATTTTATACTCTAACAGAAGGGATGAATTCTTCGTGCGTTTAGCCCCTTAAGTTATTTATCCTTAAGTTCTTTAAGGGGTTACATGGTTTCGCAATTTTAAAAAATCGATTTTTTTATTGTCTTATTCGAAGGTATAGTAAATTAAGAATATCCCCTTAAAATTACAAGTCAATCGGAGTAAAACTTTCGGAGTTACAGCTTTTTAATAACCGTCCATTTGGCTTGATCAGCGCAGCGCATCGCAGGTGTGTCGATGCAGCAGCTTGGTCGCTGTTAATCTGTAATTCTCTGTATTTCTCATTTTCCATAATTGTCTTATTCGAATATACACTATATAGAGAATATTCCCAGACAATTTTAAGTCGGTTTTAAGTCGGTTGTAATAAAACTTCAGAAGATAGAGCCATATGAATCACCTCCCATTTAGCTTATTGCTTCGTAAATGTTTCGAAATATCTGCTTAGATATTGTTAATCTCAATTTCTCCGTATACCTCATTATTCTTAAATGTTGTATTTGAAAGTATAGTCATTAAATAATATTCTCGGAAAGATACAAGTCGATCGTTCTAAGACTCTAGGAAATAGAGCAAAAGGAACTCCACCTATCTAGCTCGACTGCTTCAGCGCGTCGCAGGTACATCGGAGCAGCTGCCTAGCTATTGTTTATCTCCCTTTCCCTAATTTTCTATTATTCGTCAGATTCGCCTTTTGTGATCCGTAAGAATTTGGATAGAATGTACAAGTATATATAAGTAGGGAGAATTCGTATGTAGATTTAGTTTGGCTTCGTTTATCGAGTCACACAGTTGTACGTTTGTGCGGTGAAAATATCTAAATTTTATTTGCGAAATGGAGTCTCACAAAGTTACGAGAGATGAACGAATCTCCAAAAATGCCAGGAAGGGTAGACCTAGAAAGAGGAAACAAAGTTTTAATCCAAAAGTGTGTGCCAGAAGACTCCACTTTGCAGTTTGGAACCTTGGATTTTTACTTAGTTTTTTCTACTCTTGCTAGTTTAGTCAAGTCCTCGAATATTATAAATGACAATGGTGTGGAAAAAGTGTGTGACAGTAAAGTACAGTTTCAACAGTGTGCAAAGGAAGGACTTGGTTTTAAAATTAGAGTGGAGTGCGAAAGATGTGATCCTCGATATATTTTATCGTGTCGTAAGATTGGAAAATTATATGAAGTGAATCGTAGATTTATTTTTGTGATGCGGTTATTAGGCTTGGGTCTAGCAGGATGTAGGAAATTCTGTGGCTTGATGGATATAAGTAGTGCTTTTCTAAACCAGTCCACGTACGACTTTTACATAAAAAAAGTACACGAATGCGTGACGACTGCTGCCGAAACACTCTTCTCTTTAGTTGCAAAAGAAGAGAGAAATTTGACGTGTGAAGAAAAATGTATTGATGATACGTCGGAAGTCACTGTATCAGGCGATGGCACTTGGAAAAAACGTTGATTTTCATCGTTATATGGCGTAGCTACATTGATAGGATATTATTCTGGAAATGTTTTAGACGTAATAGCAAAAAGCTCGTATTGTAAATTATGTGAAACTTGGAAGAAAAAACTAGATACGGCAGAGTTTGAAGAATGGTATACAGAACATTTAGAGAAGAACGAATGCAGTGCTAATCACCAAGGACCAGCTGGAAATATGGAAGTGGGATCAATCGTGGCAATGTTTCAACGTTCGGTACAAAAACATGGCCTGAAGTATATAAATTATATCGGTGACGGAGACTCTAAAACATATTCCGGAGTTATTAGTTCTAAACCCTACGGCGAAGATTGTCAAATAAATAAAAAAGAATGCGTTGGGCACGTTAAAAAAAGGATGGGCACTCGTTTACGCGATTTGGTAAAAAAACTGTTGAAGATAAGCAAATCAAAGGAAAAACAATCAAAAAGAAAACTCTCTCTGGCAAAGGCAAGCTTACAGGCAAACTTATTGATAAATTAACAGTTTATTACGGACTGGCCATTTGAAGAAATTGCGATTCAGTGCAAAAAATGAAGGATGCTATATGGGCAACTTATAATCACTACTCGTAGCTCAACGGATGAAAAAGCTCAGCACGAAAAATGCCCGAGCGGCGCTGACTCGTGGTGCGCTTGGCAGCGTGCTTCAGCTGAAAATGATTTGGAGTCATACGAACATGATTTTACTGCTTTGCCGAGTGATATTCAATCAGCTATCAAACCAATGAAGAACTCAGCAAGGATGCACTTTTGGAACGGTGTGTTGGTGGATTCACGCAGAACAACAACGAGAGCCTGAACCAGCTTATATGGAAATCACGCCAAACATACTTCCTGCTGGCTCAAAAGTTGTTGAAATTGCTGCCTTAGTTGCTGCCTGTACTTTCAATGAATGAATCTCAGCTTTGTTGTTCTTTTTGCACAGCATGGATGTGAAACTTGGACGAACTATTCATGAATATGCTAGGAAAGAGGATGAGCAGCGCGTACTCCTAGCCAATAAGAGAGCTGAGTCTGTGACTCGAGAGGCCAGAATTCGTCTCAGACAAGAGCAAAAACATGCCCTGGACATTGCAGCTGCAGCAGGATCTTTGCTTCATGGGGTTGGAATCGACGACTCTATGTAAGTTGAAAAAAAAATTTTTTTCCGTGCTTTATTTGTACTTGAAACTTTAAACGCGTTTTTCTCAAAACTTCTTTTTCAAAGTCCGTGGACACGATTTCTCGAAAACTAATGTAGCGATTGTTCTGAAATTTTTCACACTTCTTTAAAATTACATTGACTAGTGATTGAACGAAGGATTTTCGTTTCTTTCAATCACAATTTATTTTACAATCTATTTTGTGCTCAAAATGTTACCAAAAATCGAACTTTTTGCAAAAATCTCTCAAAATTTAATTTTTTTTCTTATCCCTTCGTTCAATCACGAGCTATTACCATGTATTAACTGAAAAATATTTTTTTTTATTTCAGATGAAACCGACATGAGTTATCATATCCACCGCAACGACACTTTTTTTGGGACTTCGGAAAATGCGCTGTCTACGGCTCAATTTTCAATTTTTTTTCATCAAAATTTTTAAAAATGTTGTTGAAGATGTATATTTTCATGTAGTAAAAAGTTGAATAAAAAAAGTTTTTTATTGTACCTAAAAAAAATTCGTGAAAATTTGCTTTTTTTTGCCTCTGAAACCCATGTAATCCCTTAATTAACCACGGGGCAGTATTTTTACGAATACGACGGGATGTAAATGGTGCATGTATATTTAGTGTATCAACGACCTTTGATTTGAACTCATCTAACAGAATGTTTACATCATTAACATTACTGAATCACTCATACATATCCTCCAAACAAGCACATATATCGCTGGAAAATAAATTCGAAGATAATTATCCGAAATCTTTGGCAGAGAATTTATTGTCTCTAAGCAAATTTGCAGATAAGGGATTGAGTATTTATCTAAATAACAAGATAATAGACTTTTATGATCCAATTTCGGAAGAAACATTCATATCGGGAATTTATGAACAACCATACTGGAAAATAGAATTTGAAGTAGATATAAGGAATAACTTAGATGAGAATAATTCGAGAAGATATAGTAAAATAATCGCATATTTGACTACAGATTCAAATAGTAAAAGACCAAGGAATATTATAAGAAGTCTTAGAGCGCTTGATGATAGTGGAAAAGATAATAGCAATGAGGAAATTCTGTTAGAGAAAAAGACTTAGAAAAGATAGATGAGAAATCTGAAAGTAATGAGAAATAAAAAGACGATGATAAAACTGAAAAAGACAAAATGGAAAATAGATCAGATTTATATAAAAATAAACAAGCACCTGAGAATTTGCAAAGTATGAGTGAAAATAGCAGAGTGGAGAATGATATAGCTTTTCCGCGATTTGATGAATCTATATAGCATAGAAAATTTGAAAATACAGAGGACATTCCATGTGTTGAGTTATTAGCGAAATACCGAATGGAAAAAATCAAAACAAATTTATTAAAAATAACAAAGCACTGTTACGGGATGTGAAAATGGGTCACGCTTCTATAGCTTATTTGAAATCATTGCAAAAACAATTTCTTAATAATAAAGAATTTTATAGTACAAAATTCGAAGAGTCGATATTAGATTGTGGAGTATGTACAGTTTGGAAAATAAATAAATCAGCTTTCAAGTCAGTTAGACATAGAGCAGATAAGCCATTACATATTATACATTCTGATGTGATGGGGCCAATTAGTCCGTAAACTCATCCGATGGGTTACGAACATATAGTTACATTTGTTGATGACTATTCGAGATTAGCATTATCTTTCCCTATGAAAACCAAAAGTAAGACGAGTTATCATTTTGAGAATTTTGTAAAGATGAGTGGAAATCCTTTAGGTTATGATGCGAAAGTTTGTTATCTAAGAACAAATCAGGGTTCTAAATACACAGGTGGTTATGCAGTAGAGGTGTTGATCAAACCGGGGGGAGAAAAATATTTTACAAGTCCGGGTACACCAGAACATAATGATGTAGCTGAATGCATAAATCAAACCATTCAAAAGAAAGTGAGGGCATATATGTATGACACAAAGCTTACTATAGGACACTCCACAGTTCAAATGAAATGATTATACCATTTATAAAATTTGCTCCCAAGTACAATTTTGAAATAGATCAGATAAAGAGTTTTGGTTGTTTGGCATACATGACAATTCAAAGAATCAAATACACCAAATTTGGTTATACTGATAGACGAGTTATTGTAGTTGGATATACGAAAACAAGTTACTTTATTACAAGTTGTTTTATTAAAGCCAAAGGAGGGAAAACTTTATGAAAGTCGCGATATGAATTTTAATGAAATATTAGTCTATGGAGATAATTATAGAAAAGATAGTATACAGAACTAGCAGAATATTTTTGATGTGAAAAATAAACGTGATTGATTAATAAAGTTTGAAAAGGAGAAAGAGAAAATCGAAGAAAAGATATTAGAAACGGAGGGAGTTATTAAGAAAAAGAGAGGTCGTCCCAGGAAAATAGACAGGCTTATATTCAAAGAGCTTAGAGAATAGCGATAAACATAGAATGATAGACGAAACTAGTTTTACATACTTACATGTATCACAAGAAATCTTCGCACAAGTTTATCAAAGTGAAATAGTTGTAAATCATTATAATCAAGCACAGAAAGAAGTGTATTATGTCCTAATGGCAAAAATCAATAAATATCCGGCTTCATATAAAGAAGCTATGATGTCACAGGAAAAAGAAAAATGGAAAAATGCAATCAGAGACGAGTTAAATGCAATGAATAGAAACGATGTCTGGAAATTTATTGATAGACCAGAAATGAATAAGAATAAAAAAAGGCCAAACATAATAGATTCGAGATGGGTATTAATGACAAAGGTGGATAAAAATAAAGCAGCTAAATACAAGGCTAGATTGGTTGTAAGGGGATGCAAAGGTAAAAATGATTAGGTTTATTGGAAACATATGCTCTAGATTCACGTTTCACGTTAGTGAGAATAGTTTATACATTAGCGAATAAATATAATCTTGAGATGAGACCGTTGGATGTAAAAACTGCATTTTTGAATGGAACAATAAGTGAAAAGATATACATGAAAATACCAGAGGGTACAGATTATAATCAAATATTTAAAAGGGATAAAGTCTGTAGATTATAAAAGTCACTATATGGTCTGAAAATAAGTCGAAAGAGATGGTATGAGAAATCTGTCGAAGAAGCTGAGAAAATTGGACTAAAAGCAAACAATACAGAACCTTGTCTGTTTACTTGGCATGATAAGAATGAATTTTGGATCTTATTATTATATGTTGATGATATGCTCATGGCTTACAAAAACGAAAATAGATTGTTGATACTAAAAGAAAAATTAATGAGCAAATTTTAGATGACAGATCTAGGTGAGCCCAAAGAATTCTTAGGTTCTAAAATTAGACGAGATAGAGAAAAGAAAGTTTTAATAATAAATCAAAATAATTATATAAAGAAAGTTTAAAGAGATTTTGATTCAGTGAAATGAATCCACAGAACACACCTATAATCACTAACCAGGTAGCGAATAGAAAGAGAATAAGAGAGAGAAGAGGACTATAATCGAATCGAATTATAAAACACAGCTACAAAATGCAATGCAGCATATAGAGAAGCAGTAGGAAGTCTACTGTATCTGGCAAATGTAACAAGATTAGATATTCTATATGCTATAAACGTTCTGAGTAGACATCAGATAAATCCAACGGAGGATGATTTGGAAAATTGCGAAAAGAATATTTAGATACGATACGGGAAAAGTAGATTTGGGCTTGATATACTTAGGAACCGGAAATGAGCTTGAAGGATATTCAGATACCAGCCTTGCATACTGCAAAGGGTCCTTGACCACATCAGGTTATGTAATTAGATTATTTGGAGACTCAGTGAGTTGAAGAACCCACAAACAAACATATGTGACTCTATCTACCTATCAGGCAGAGTACGTTTCGAAGAATGAGGCTTGTTAGGAATTAGTTTCGGTAAATAATTCACTGGGAATAATATTGAAAAGATTGTTTTTACCTATGAAAGTTAGTTGTAACAATAAATCAGCTGAGACCAATGCAAAACCGAACGGAGGCAATAAACTGAGACATATAACCTATGCTAAAGAGCATTACGTGAAAGATTGTGTAAAGAGAAAACTGGTTGAGATAAATTGGGTTCCCTCTAAAGAACAAATTACAGACATATTCATTAAACCACTTGAACATATACATCATAGAGCGTTATAATTATAAATAGATCAGATTAGACGAGAAAGACTATATATAAAATAGATGAGACAATAATAATATTTAATATATTATATTTGTTTTTGATTCTGTTACAGGAGATAAAAAGAATTGAGGTGAATAAGTTGGAGTCGATGAGTCTGGAGAAAATATCAATAAAGTTATGTGGGATATATTATATCAATTTTAAAGCTTTAAATTAATTTTGTATTACAAAATATAGAAGAATTGTAAAATCCTTCATTAAAATTAATAATTAATAATTTTTGAATAGGTAAGATTAGATAAGAAAAAGATAAATATAAATGTAAAAAAAAAACATAAAAGAGGTGTGAATGCACTTAAACGGGAGGGGGTGTTGAAAATGACGTTTGACGAGCAGTTTTTTATAGAGAATGTATGGTAATAGTTAATATGTTTTATATTATAGACATTAGTACAGACTAAGTGTGACAGACTAATTCTAAACAATGGTGCGCCATTGTTTAGAATTAGGATGCAATACTCAATCCAAAATAGAACCCACTGCTTCTTTTTTCCCTGTAATTGTATCCCTGCAATAATAAGCGAAAATAATAAATCATTCTGTGGAGGTAAGGTAAATGTCATGAATGTCATGCAATTATCAAGGAAAAGGCAAGAGATTTGGTTGCCCATGTTGAACTGTGGATGTTTGTCTGAGATGCAATTGAGAAGTGCACGAGTTTGTTATAAACATTTTTTTTGAGTAATTTATGGATTCTGCATGGTTTGAAATTAGTCTTGTGAGTAGTCATAAATTTATTATAAATAAAATTGCACAACTTCTTTTATCAGGAAAACCAGCAGATCTCGAGAATGAGAACGACCGTGATTGAATTCCCAATCAAAATTTAGGCTACAGTGCTAGGTCTGCACAAAAACGAAAAATAGCATTTGATCAACATGACAGATGCACAAACAGAGTATTAAATTTATATGTATATATAATGCTTAATTATTGAATATAATTATATTTTTTAAATCGCTGTAGGCTAAAAATAAAGAGTCAACAGAAACATTATCTACTTTGCCCACTGTTACAGTTACAGATTCTCAAGCAGAATGCAATTCTCCAACAAATTTTGAGTCCAGTGTTGCTAAACAAACTAACTTGACAATAGACTTGATAATAGACTTGTTAGCTGACATTTTAAAACAATTAAATGTTACTAATGATCTAAATGACCAATTAAATGTCAAAATTAATTGTCTCGATGATCTTGATCCTGAATCATTAATTGGAAACGATACTAAAACAAAATATTTTACTGGTTTAGATAATTATAGAGTTCTATTTCTTAATCATGATACCATTGAACCGTACCTTTATAAAGAAAATCTGTTCCGTCTTATCCATTTTTAAGCAATTACTTCTCATGATTATGAAATTAAAATCAAACCTACCTTTTCATTATTTATCTTACAGGTTGTTTTTTTTCTTCTAATAATGTTTTACCAAAGTTTGTGATTTATTGAGAGTTCATCCAATTTGATGTCAAATGCTAAATGCTGGTCTTCTTATAAGCACCATCAAATAGTTAAGACTCTCATTGGAATAACACCGCAGGAATCTCTGCGTTGTATTTCAGAGAACTGGGGTGGTCGTACCAGCGATAAGTATATCACATAAAATTCTGGATTTTCAAAAAATATTTTTCCTGGAGATGTAATTTTAGCCGATAGAGGCTTTCTAATACAAGATTCAGTCCATTCTGTAGGTGGCGAACTAAAGATGCCTGCATTCGCAAAAGGTTAGATACACAAGTCTCTTTGTACAAGAATATTTTAAATACAGTTAAAATTGTATAAATTGGTTTTAGGAAACAGCAATTGTATTTAATTGATATTGACGTTAAATTGCTAATGTGAGAATTCATGTTGAGAGGGTCACCGGTTCCATAAGGCAGAAATATTGTATACTCTCCAGTACCGTTCCAATAACTATGGTGAAAGTATATAAAAATGGAATTAGAGTGTAAGATGAAATCATTTTAGTTTGCTGTGCGCTGGTGAAATGATGTCCCTGGATGGTTTGTTTTGATTAACAGCTTTGCAAATACCTATTACATCTAGCATGCATGTTTACTCTTCTGCTCATTTTTTCTTATAATCATTATAAATCTGTTTTTTTCAACTTATTACTTAAAATTTTTATTAGCATTCTAGTATTTTAAACCTTCGGGAAAAGAAAATAATTTCTTGGTAAAAATTTCTTAATAAAAATTCCTTATTAAAAATTTTTGAATATATTTTATAATCTTATAGCTAATTTTAATATAAAATAAAGTACAAATTTCCTCTTTTTACTTTAATAATGAGAATTTTTTATACAAATTTTTAGTTATGTAGATATGTGAATTTTAATAAACGTATGTCAACAGTAAATGTATGCGTACGATATTTTACTTGCCATTCCTTACTTAGTTTTATTTTTTACATGCATGGTTAAATTAAATAAAAAGTAGTAAAAGAGTAATATATTATTATCGTGCACATTGTTTCATTTTATTATAAATTATCATACATAACTCAAGTACAAACAAATGCTTAATAAAGTATTTTAGTTACATTTTTTTCATTACTGCTATTTATTTATCTTGTTGAAATACTGGTGTTAAATGTTTCTATTTTTAATGACATTATTAACTGTTAATATTCACTGAAGCTAGTTCTAAAATATTTTGATTGCACTCCTTGCAATATCAGAATGCATCAGCAGGTAATTTTGGAAAATTCACACACTGAGTATGAAACCATCTAATAGTACATTTTGGGTTGTCACATCTAATCATATCTCGCTCATCATCAGGACCATAGCATATACAGCACAATTCTAATTGTACTGAATCCTTAGATTTAGTATACCATCTTGCTGCAATTTCTGCAACAATAACATTTTTATAGAATAATGAAGCTTTTTGTAATTTTTCTTTGAGAAATTGTTCATCATATGATATATGTCCTATATTCATATACTGTTTAGACTATGTAATAAAATCACAAGAGGTAGTGCATGTACAAACATTATTGTCAGACGTTACTAAGAAAAAGTTTTTCATTTTTACAAATTTCGTGATGTCAAACTTTGGACCTAACATCCTAAATGGACACTTAATTTAAAAAAATCTTAAGCCACAATATTCACAAGTAATGAAACCATCGATTGATTGAACAGACACTTTTCGATGATTGTCCAGCATGTCTTTTTTGTATTCTTCTCTTACAATATGCTCATTTCTAATATCATAAGACACTTCCTTGGTTTTAAATAAACTTTTAGGGGGGTAGCAAATAAGTTTATCGTTGATAAAGTTCGTAATTCAATTGAGGTACAGCATGCTGATTTGAAATTTGAAGCTGTAATTATATCCGCTCTGTATTTATACCAACTCATACTTAAAGACTGTACTTTCTGAAAAACACTGAACCATACTTAAAATAGCAGCTAATGGACTTACTTCGTCAACTTTTTTTAAAAAACTTTGTATCGTTTCATTTTCCAATTTAGGTACATACAGTGTCATCATTTCTGAAAAATATATTGTCTAATAAGCAATGTACGGTCCTGGTACTTTTGTTATCGCGCGACAGGGTGCAGCGGCACCTTATCGAGGAAAGTCGTCCTCTTGCGCGCGATCGCTGGGGCCCCGCCCCCACCAGTAATATCGCCGTGCATGATTATCACAGATAGTTATACTATACAGATTTGATTTTACATTCACGTGTTCTTTATTTCGCGTGCTTTTATCCTCCGCGGATTCTGTTTCCCACTTACCCCCCAGTCGTATGGGAAATCTCCACCCCTGGGCAACTGGAGACGCCACTGCAGTAGAGAAGAAGCTCCGGCGGAGAAAGCAAGCAGTGATGCTCGCAAATACCGGTAGGTGTTAGGTAGAAATCCACCCGCGGTGCACTAGAGAACTGTGCGCTGGCATCAATAAGAGATATTTATTGATTATATAAATCCTTCCGTTATACGGTGCCCTTACTAACGTGTGAAAACCGCGAGTAGCACAATGCGTGATTCGGAGAAATAAAATTACGCGCCGTAACCGTGCACAGTAAAGCAAGAGGACGCGTGCGCGAGTGCATAGGCAGCGAAGGTCAACGCTACCTGTGTATTAACTCATCGAATACACCGAGTAACGCGGGAGTGCACAAAATAGAGCACAGACGCTCAATATCGCTGGCAGAGTACGATACTCGAAGGCTATTTCGAGACCACGAAATAGTCTTCGTAGCCACTGGCGATATAAAACGCGTGCATAGGGGAATCGAAGCGGGAGTAAAATTATAATACACGGGTCCGGCCTCATGGTATGCTTGAATCAGTAGAGGGAAGTATCGCACACGCTTCACCTCGCATTGCACAGTCTTGCGCGTACCACGACTCCGACGGAAAATCGGACTCACGAACACCACGGCTTAGAGGCAATCAATGACATGCGCGCTGCAAAATGGCGTGCGCTTAAGCTGATGCGTGCACGTATGAAACAGCGCCCTTTTTAGGATTATCTTCTTTTTACGTGCGTTTTCAGCTGTGTGAGTGGAGTGTGCTGAATGTCGCACAAACTGTGCGTGTATGTGCGGAAATCCACCCGCGACGCACTAGAGAGACTTGCGCCGGCATCAATAAGAAATATTTATTGACTATATAAACCCTTCCGTTATAAGGTTTAATCAATGAATACAGTTAAGTGCCTTGTGTATATTACACAATAATTTTAATAAATTTAAGAAAAAATTTAGCAATTTGATCGTTTTTCAGTTCTTTTACAAAAACGCGAAACTATACAAGAGCATGTACAGTTATTCAAATAAATTTTAGATCAATGCGATATAAATAATTCAGGGCATATTATAGAGTTACAAATACGTTTTTAAAGTGTTGTGTCAAGTTTTGCTACTATGGACGAAGTATATATCGAAATTCAATGGCTTGATAATGACACTGATTATAAATCTGAGAAAAAGTCAATTCAAATTTTTACTTTGAACTTATGGCTAAGACACAAACTAAGACACAAAACACGACGTTATCGTGTATAACAAAAAAAAAAGAAATTAGCTTATTGAAAATTTCGGGTCGTTAGAGATAGATAATTTTAATTTCGTTCAAATGCAAAAAAAAATGAATCCATGATATTATTTCAAACATACAAAAAACCCGAAAAACTAAAACTCAAGAATCCAAAAATAGAATAATTGTTATTTAAAGAAAAACGAGTCAATAAATCTTTAAATTTTAATTGAAATTTCGATTCTTCAATAAAATTTGAAAAAATGAGCCCTGTTTAACAAAAAATGACCGTGCCATTCTTCAGCTATAAGCGATCGTAAAAGTTTCAAGAAATACATAACCTCAAATATTTTGAAAAATAAAGATCGTTGTTTTCTGGGCAAATAACTCGTTCAAGAGATAGTAAAAAGCTACCTTTTTGAAACTTTCAGATCAAATGCTGCCGATTTACTCCAGTATTCGTAGCTAGCTAAAAATCGATTATTTTTACAAAAAGATTTTTTCCCCTTTAAAACATAAAGATGAAGCCTAAACAATTTTACAGAATATTTTTCTCCATATTTCTAATCATCTCAATTTTTTTCATAATTTTCCTTCTTATATTTCACAGATATAACCGTTGGAAAATAATGACGATTTGGTGTATAACAAAACAAGGGTGTGACGTGTATTTCCACGTCCCAATATATTAAAACACGGGCAGTCAATCGCGACCAAGTCACCCGTCACCAGAGCCGAGCAACTTATATTAAATAATTATTGTTATTAATGGGGGGAATTGTTATTTATTCGGTTGAGGGAATGAGGATAAGGAGTCGCGACCGAGGAAAGCCGCAGACCGGCACACACACGCACATACCTATACCAGCGGCACCAGCTGATCGCCGCAGCGACGACCGATCGGAGCGAGCAACAACGACGAGCCTCTACACACACATGCACAGCACCAACACCACTGCACTCTTTACGCGCGACTCTCTCTCTCTCGCTTGCTCTTTCTTCCTCGCCTCTCGAGGATGATGAGCCACTGCCCGCGCACACACACACACGCGCGCGCGCGGCCGCCCACTCTCCCGATGCACGCAGACGCTGGAGGAGAGAGGATTCACAGCAGCAGCGGTGGCTTCCTCGAGGCACACCATCTCGGCTGTAGCCACAAAAGAGAGAAAGAGAGAGAGAGGGAGAGATACCGACACGGCTGTCGACAGCATGGGGAGAGCTAGCAGCCGCCGCGCCGTGAGCCGCATGAAGCTGCCGGCCTATCGTAGCGTATTCATATTGCCCGCGCTTTCATATTGCCCGCGCTTCGTGGTCAGGGCGGCATTCGCTGAGCGGACCAATGGTAATTAGCGACTCAAATCGCCGCAGACTTGGCCTTGATTTTCGCATTTAGGGAAAATCAAGGCCAATCACCGTGAAGAAAGGGGCGGAAGCAACAAGTGTGTGGGCTGAAGGTGGTCGAGAAGAAGAGCGAAAATGTTGGAAGAGATTTCCGCCCTCTCCGATTTTGAGCATTGCCTGCCCGCCCGTTAGAGAATACGGACGTACGTTGCGGCGATTGCCTGCCCGTCCGTGAGAGAGTATAGACGCACGTCGAGAACACAGCGGGAGTCTTATTCGAAGGACACATAGTGACCAGAGTGTAAGGAGCACCGTTAGGCGTCCAGGATTAGAGACGGTGAGTGGACTGTAATTGTGGAGCTTCCCTCGGCACTTATAGGTAAAAATTAACTGAACAATTATCGTACATTGCCGACATGTGCTCGGGGAAAGTAGAATACATTCGTGGTGGTGTGACACAGTTATATAGGATCAGTGCACGTCGGGCCAGCATTCAAATTACGAATATTAGTGTGGGGAAAATTACGCGATACGGAAAAACTCGGGAAACGTGGTGATTTGGTCATCGCGAGACACGCGTGTGAGGGCTAGCGTAGCCATATTTGTATAGCGACCGATTCATTGTGCGAAAATTGTAAACGTGGCGACCGTGCGTATTATAACTGCAATAAAGCTTAGGTACTTAAAGAGTGAAAATTTTGTGTATTTATTATATAGTTAGTGATTCCTGATTTTCCACTTCACGGAACTTCCTCTGGGAAAGGGCTCGTGCAGAGTTAGCCGCGCTTTACCTGGCGCCCATTAATATAGAGAAATTCGGTAAAGTGTCGAGCAAAAGTCTAATAAATAAGTCCTCGTACAAAAAGCCACGTTACAAGGGAAATAGCTTATTCACAATTTCATAGTTTTCATTTCACAGTTGGAAAAAAGGTAATTTTATTCTCTTTAAAATGCATTATCGGTCAATCGAAGATATTCTTTCTAACGTATCAAAAAGCTCGAAAAACTAAAACTCAAAAATCGGAAAGGTCAGGATAAAGGGTTTAAAGTTTTAGGAAATTTTCTTATCCATATTCATAATCACCTTAAATTCTTTCAAAATTTTTCCATATTATATTTATCAAATATCACAGTTTAAACAAAACACGACGTTATCGTGTATAACGAAAAAAAAGAATGTAGTTTATTTGAAATTTCGGGTCGTAAGATATAGATAATTTAAAAAATTGAAACTTAAACTCAAATAATTGCTAAAGAACAAAAAAAAAACATCGAAAAACAAAGAAACAAATATTGCATACCCCTTCCTTAAAAAAAAGCAAAATCATTAAGCCCTTCAACATTAATTCTGACTGTGAATATTTAGAGTAATCTTCACCTATATTCGTCCACGCACACATACATACACACACACTCACCCACTCACAGACACACACACAGCCACCCCCTCACACACACCCACACACATACATACACACATACACACATACGCACACATCCATACACACATTTTCCAAAAGAAGACTCAGTATTGGCTAATAGTATAATGCTTGATATTAGAACATATATTTGTGCTAAGGGCAAATGTAAGTCATACGATAGTCGCAAACATCTCCAACTACAATTACAATAAAATGATAAACTCATACCCAAAAATCAGCAATAGTCTGTATAATATAACAAACGAAATAATAAATATATGGACACACAAAACAGAAAACGGAAAAGCGAATATCAAATACCCAAAATTTGTTAAAGGAGCAAATAATGATTTAGATGTTAATAAAGATTCAAATATAGAAAAATATAAACCAGTAGAAACGGTCTTCACCAAGATTGATGAAATGGCTGAAATGAACAACAAGAAAGCTAGAAAAATGGAAGCAACGACTGCACCTGGACAGAAGATTAACAAATCAGCAAGTCACAGAATGACATACGATGATATCAACTACCGATCGAATAAGGCGATTTTTTACTTTGACAGAGGAATAAGAGGAAAACAAATTTTCACAAACTCAATATATCCACTTAAACAACAATCATCTTATAATGATATTGTGCTTATTGATGATATAGTTTTTACATCAAACTGCAAATGTGATTCAGCTAACCAACACAAAGAGATGTTCCCACATTACAGAGTTACCTGTGCTGATGGACTTACTTGCCCGGCTAGACTCAACACCATAGAAAGAATGCAAGAGATAAACACGCTAAATATGCAAGAGATCAACACGCGAAAAATTAACAGAAAAAAAACAACAGAAAAATTTACGACGGCAAGATCCATGTTAGTGAGGTATTGGTAATACTATAGTGCTAGGTCACAATGATTAAATTATAAGAATAAAAATATTTATAATATCGAAGAAAAATGTACAAAAATATAGAATCTGCAGCATGTGCAATGTAATCTTAATTACCGCGAATTAATATAATGTCGACGTCACATTATTACTAACTATATAAAAATATAGAATCTCTAACACAATTTTATAATGATAATATTAATTAATAAATATTTATATGGAAATGTTAAAGAGAGATTCTATATCACTGTTAAATTTTTAATACATTATAAATAATTTCTATAGAGTTGGGATAAAGAGAGACAGAAGACTTTAATAACACAACCAAAGTATGTATGAATGAATGGTGAAGGATGGAATGATCCATGTCCGACGTGGGTACATTCCATTCTTATGAATGAATGGTACTTACATTGTACGGTTTAGTATGGCTGAAGGTTTTTGCTGTATAGAATACAGTAAAACTAACCAACACTTTTTTGCTTTCGTTGTTAATCCGGACCTGCGAAAAGGGAGTACCAATCCCCTCTGCAGGATTTGCGGCGTTATAGTGTGTTATTATGTAAATAATTGCTACTGTATCGAATTTTAGCAAATGTTATATGTAACTCTGGAATAAAATAAAGAAAAATAAAAATTAAAGCAGAAAAATACGACAGGAGTGAAATTAATAATACATAATTTGTATATATACTCAAATTTAACGTAACCACCTATTATTGTTATCGTCGTTGTAAATATCGGTAAGTTTTATAGAATATATTTTGTTTTATTAACCAGTTACGAGTAAATCCACGTGTCGTTAATGAACCCGACCCGCCTTCTCCCCGTACCGAGCTAGGCCAATCAAGGCTAATCACATTCGCGCTGCGAGAGTGCAAAACCGAGTACTTGTGGACTCGGTGTATACACGGGAAGAATCTGCACAGCTACACCGCGGTAGGCCGCAGCTCTTACCTTCGAGGCGGCTCGCGGCGGGCCACTGCTGTAGTCTACCTCGGTATAGCTGTGCAGTTTCTTCCCATGTATACACCGAATGCACGAGGATTCGGCTTCGTGCGGAGTTTCCTCGACGCACTTGGTTTTCGCGACCTGTAAGGAGCGCGAAAACAGGAAGACTAATGTGATCATATAAGCACAGCAATGTAGTCCTATTTTGGCCTAACTCGATGCGAGGAGCAGGCGGGTTCGGGTTTATTAAGGCAAACTGATTTGATAACAATAATATAAGCTATATTCTGAAATAGGACTAAATAAATAATTTACATTTACTTTGACATATGAAAACAAGTCGGCAATAATAAAATACAAATCGCGTAGGTCGAGCGTCGCTCGCGTGTTCAACACGACCGTCGTTGAACACCCCGTCAAATTCACTGAGGGTTAAGATCGCGCGCGTTCCCTCTGTCCCGCGAGCTGTACGGAGCCCTTTCGTCTTGAGGGCACGGCACACTATTCGTAGCGTGGCCCTGTAATAATCCGCGGTTGCCGCGGGCTAGCACTTACCTCTAAAACTTAGAACGACGCTACGATGATGGACTCATCGCTCTCAACGTGGCTCGTTGCTGCGATTAGGCGAGACTCTCTATTTCTCTGTTGCGACGTTCTTTGTCGCGCCACTGAAAAAGCTGTTCGTCGGCGTCCTCCGCGGCGTCTTCTGAAAAAGATGGCATCGGAGCGTCTTTTTTCAACGGCGAGGCACATGGCGTGAGGAGTCGAGCGGTAGTGTTCTTCCTCTCAGCCGCCATGGCCCCTCGCTCCTTCTCGCTCTCGTCTTCACACCTGTTGCCGCGCGCGGGCATGAGATGGCGTCTCATGCCACTTTCGCGTCTTCCCGTTCGCGAATTATACGTGGCTCATTACATGGCGCACTTCAAAACCCAGCATTAACGGCATCATTGATTGGCAATACATACTTTAAAATAATTAAAATTTAAAAATTAAATTAAAGTAAAAAAAATTAGAAAATCAAAACATTTTGTTGTTGTTTTTTGGTGATTTTAAAATTTTAAGGTGCGAAATCGGTCGAGCACACGAGTGCGAGGCGAGCGAAA
The DNA here is from genome assembly GCA_949152435.1 of Gastracanthus pulcherrimus. Classification (NCBI taxonomy): domain Eukaryota; kingdom Metazoa; phylum Arthropoda; class Insecta; order Hymenoptera; family Pteromalidae; genus Gastracanthus; species Gastracanthus pulcherrimus. The sequence goes on from OX424573.1 coordinate 57,133,519, forward strand.
ATTGAGCACGAAGCTCAAACACACCGAAGTGTGTAAGAAGTGTATGCGAGAAAGCAAGTTGTGTTTATTGAACACAATACAAAGGAATAATAATATTTCAATCAACTTTTTGCTCTGACTCGCAACCTTAAGAAAGAGAAAATTATAATACACGATTATAATGAATAAAAAGGGCGAGCGTAATTACGAATAATTATAAGCAGTCGGAGCAAAAAGCAGTCAATCACGGTAGTGAAGTGTGTGTAAATTCAGTTCAGCCGGAGAGACTCGCGCCGCGCTCAGCGATTCTGTGGTCGACTGATCAGCGTTAGGCGCGGTTGTACTCGGAGCAGCGAAAAATTTATTTTGCGTTTTTTGAAATTGTTATTGCAAAAATTAATTTTTTTCAATTTTTTGGTTGTTTACTGAGGTACAACAAACAATCATCACGAAAAAAAAGATTTTTTTTTGAGTTTTGAGATTTTTTTTGTAAAATGAAAAGGTTACCTGAAAATGAAGGTTAATGAAAGTTGTTTTTCTGCAAAATTGTTGTTTATCGAACACTAATGAACAATGGTTTCAAAAATATAAATTTTTTTTGGATTTTTAGTATTTTTTTAAAAATAATTCAGTGTATTGCACTGTTCAATTGGGAAAATTATTCTTCTTCCTCATTATTGTTTATTCAACAATTTTAGGATTTTCGATCTTTTTATTATTTTAGAAAATTGTTTTTCGGTAAAATTGGCGTTCGTCGATAATAAACAATAAAATAGAAAAATTCAAAATCCGGATTATGCTTGTTTAATAAATACAACTAGTTAAACTAACTTGGAAAAAAATCGCAACGTTTCAAAGATCGATCGATATGGTAATTGCTCCAGATTTAGAACGATATGTTCTTGCATATCTGGATGATATTATTATAATATCGGAAACGTTCGAAGAACACAAGCGCCTGCTAAAATTAGTCCTTGCGAAGTTGAAAACCGCAGGACTAATTGTCAACCGAGAGAAATGCGTGTTCTGCAAACCTGAAGCCAGATATTTGGTAGTCTTCGTGAACCGGGATGGTGTCAGACCAGACCCAGAAAAGATTGAACCGGTGATGAATTACCCGGCTCCCAAAACTTTGAAACAATTGAGGCGTTTTATGGGTATGTCTTCATGGTATAGAAGATTTATGAAGGACTACGCAACGATGGCAGAGCCTTTGACTCGACTTTTAAAGAAAAACCAAAAGTACGAATGGCTCGCAGACCAACAAATTGCATTTGACAAGCTGAAGGCGCTGATCGCCTCAGCCCCTGTTTTACAGAGCCCTCTGCCGGATAAACAATTCGTGGTCAACACTGATGCTAGCAACACAGAATTGGTGCAGTACTCCTCCGGGAAATGCAAGAGGGAGAGCGGGTACTAGAAATTTCCAGCAGAACGTTAAATTCGGCAGAAAGGAATTACAGTGCACCCGAGCGCGAGTGTCTCGCAGTGGGATGGGCCATTGAGAAATTTCGGCCATATATCGAGGGTTACCACTTTCGAGTAGTAACAAATCACTTGATCCTGGCATGGCTATACAACTTGAAAAACCCCACCGGCCGTCTGGAGAGGTGGGTGTTACGCCTACAAGGTCACGATTACGAAATAGTCCAGAAGAAAGGTGCTCTAAATTACGTCCCAGACGCATTGTTCCGGATGTACGAAGAGGCAGAGACACAAATAGGCTCCTTGAGTTGGTCAGAGGGTACAGAAGACCAATGGAACCGAGCTACCCTCAACAAAATAGCCACAAACCCTCGAGAAAACGCCAATTGGAAGGCCATTGGGGGTACCTCTACCATTACAAGCTAGACCAAGAGATCGAGGACACTGTAGGCGACGAAGATGCTTGGAAGTTGGTAGTGCCAAAGGAACACTGGCACACCATACTACGAGAGAACCACGATAACTCGACCGATGGGCACCTCGGACGAGAAAAGACCTATGCCCGAGTGTGCCAGCAATACTTTTGACCACACATGTACGCGGACGTACAAGAATACGTGCGCGGGTGCATGGTTTGCCAACAATGAAATGTGGTCCAGAAGCCACCTATCGAGAGCATCGGTTTGCGAACGATTGAGAGGCCATAGCAAATTGTAGCCGGCAATATCACCGGACAATTGCCACGGAGTAGGGGTGGGTACGAATATACGAGGTGTTCCAAGATTTATTCACCAGATGGATGGAATGTATCCCCATTAAAGAGTTTCACGAGAGGATCGTGATGCGGTTCGGAGCAGTAGAGTCTTTCCATTCGGATAACAGCACAGAATTTAAAAATAAGGCTGTCTATGAATATCTCTTGCAACAAGATATCTGCCATACTACAATCCCCCTACTGCAAGTAGAAGAACTCGTCTAGGCCGAAAACTTGAAGATGTTCGTGCCGGACGTGAATCCGGCAGAAGAGACATCGAAGACCCCTGAAGAAGAAGACGTGGGAGCGACCCAACTACCGAGAGATGCGATGGAGACGCGCGACCCTTCTACACCCGACGAAATCGCACAAACTGCGACCCCAGCGGGGCCAATACGGGGGAGACGGGGTCGACCGCGAAAAACAGCATACATCGTCAGAAATGTAGGAGCCGGGCCGTCGGCGAAAGGCTCACCGAGACCCGCGGAAACATTAGAGAACAGTTCACACGGTCGGACTAGAGAATGCGATATATTCAGAGAGGAGAGTTCGCCGGGATATCCGTCCCCTCGGCGAACTCGAAGGAACCCGCTCCCATAAAAATCGGTTTTCCCCGTGTTCGATGCATTTTGTTTCAGATGGCACTATCAAGGGACACCCTGGAAGAGATGGCGGAGGCCCTCCTAGAGCTTCACCTAGGGCTCATGGTAGACGGTGTAGTGGCAGCCGCCCTACACGTCTTCAGCGAGCGCCGGCGGCTCGAGGAGGAAGAGAAGAGCCTCCAGCTCCAGGCCCACAACTCGGTCGTCATCGAGCAGTGGGAGAAGGACTCAGAGGCTGGGCGATGTGGCTATCCCGGGGTACCCAAGACCGGGGGTTATTTGAATATCCGGCGGACCCGCCAAAGCGGAGTCCCATCCCCATGAAACCTCCCAGTCGGAAGATGGCGACTCAGACTGATCCGTCTAAGGAGAGGCAGGTTGGAAACGATCCAAAGCCGGAAGCGAGGGAGGACCAAGGCGCGCCCAGAAGATCATCGCGCATGGGAGCGGACGGAGAGAACACTCGAGACGGCCAAGGCCTCTTGGTCAGAGTATCGCCGTTCCATGCGCGAGCCCATTGCGATATAGGAAGCTTTCGGCGCCCAGTACCGACATGCATCCAACTATACGGGAGGATGAATAAACCCCTTTTAGAGGCATTGGGAGTTGTTCGAGTACATTCCCGTATGGTTAGAAGAACGCAAGATGAGGCTGCAGTAAGCCGAAGAGGCAGCCGCGACGGAGAAAGCCGCGCGATTGGCGACCGCCATGCGCGAGATCGACATCCGTACCCGAGCCGCCGTGGAGGCCAGGGCAGAGTTGTCCCGGTTACGGCGGGAAGGAGCAGGGATTGGAGTCCCACGGGTCACAAGTGACCCCTCGACGTAGTCGAGCACCCCCGCTGAGGCCGTTGGAGAATCGGGAGGAGCCCGGCCTCGGACTCAGAAGACTCCCGAAATAGGCAAAACCCGGTACTGCGGCATATGCCGCAGACGGGGAATTCGATGGCCGTCCAAGTGCCCGAATATAGGAAAGGTCCTCGATGCGATCGTGAAGGCCTTGGACGACCGCGATAAGAATAAAGAAAAGAAATAAAGAAAAAAAAATTGAATCAGAGTTAGAGTCATCTTCTTCAGCCCCCTTTATCCGACCCTTTCCCCGTTCGTTTCGCGACTTCGTGGTTTCAATTGGCAGAAGTTGCTTACTAAGGCAAGCAAAGTCTGGGAGGGGGATATAACGAGCCTCGTATAATGCGCGAACGGGAAGACAAGAAAGAGGCATGAGACGCCATCATGAGCGCGCGGCAACAGGTGTGAAGACGAGAGCGAGAAGGAGCGGGGGCCACGGTAGCTGAGAGGAAGAACACTACAGCCCGACTCCTCACGCCGTGTGCGTTGCCGTTGAAAAGAGACGCTCCGACGCCATCTTTTTGAGAAGACGCCGCGGAGGACGCCGACGAACAGCTTTTTCGATGGTGCGAAGAAGGACGTCACATCAGAGAAATCGATAGCCTCGCCTAACCGCAGCAACCAACAACGTTGAGAGCGACGCGTCCATCACCGTAGCGTCGAACTCTAAGTTTTAGAGGTAAGGGCTAGCCCGCGGTAACCGCGGACGATTGCAGAGCCACGCTATGAATAGCGTGCCGTGCCCTCAAGACGAAAGGGCTCCGTACAGTTCGCGGGACAGAGGGAACGCGCGCGATCGTAACCCTCCATCAATCCGACGGCGTGTTCAACGACGGTCGTGTTGAACACGCGAGCGATGCTCGACCTACGCGATTTGTATTTTATTATTGCCGACTTGTTTTCATATGTCAAAGTAAATGTAAATTATTTATTTAGTCGTATTTCAGAATATAGCTTATATTATTGTTATCAAATCATTGTGCCTTAATATACCCAAACTCGCCTGCTCCTCATACTGAGCTAAGCGAATCTAGGCTAATCACATTCGCGCTGCGAGAGGATTAGCTTTCGCGTTTCCGCGCCCCTTTCAGGTCGCGAAAACTCGTGCGTGAGCAAACTCCGCACTAAACCGAGTACTGCGTGTGGCGCATGCCTGCAGAACGCTAGCTTAATCAGTTAATTAACATTATTAATGATTGAGCACCCTGTTATAAAATATTATAAATTAGCTTTAATTATTGCTATTGTCAGATTTCTTATTTGTAAACTCCCTTGCATCTCAGCTCAATAAAAGATATTTGAATCTTTCAATTGATGCAAATTTCTAGATTTATATTTTTATTTTCTTTACGATTTATATATTCATTATATTCAGCGAGTTCTCGTACTAAGTAATAATCCAACGGGGAGAGGAGGACCTTGCCTTGGGTCTTCCTGCGCATGTCCAATCTTCAAGCTCGGATGAAGAAAACTACTTCTTGATAAAATAATGCAATCTGCCAAAGCAAGTATAGAATATAATATGGACCATATTGGGCTAGACTGTCCCAAGTATAAAAAGAAACAAATTTTTGTTTTAATCAACCGAAGAAAATACATAACGATATTATAAGAGTGACGTTCTCTTGTTGAATAATGTCAATTCGGAAATGACTGAAATGATACATAAATCATTCTAGTATCAATCAAACACTTTCATTGGAATACATTCTCATACTCACACACCACATATTATTTCAAGTAAGCTCTGATCATTGCAAACAACAACATTGAATTCCACTCTAAGTTTATAATTCAACAATATTTTAAAAGGAGTATTCAATTGAGAAAATTGGAAATCGATCATAAATACATAAGTATTCATGGAGTAGACTTCACCTTACTGAAGGCTCGACAAAAAATGGCTTTCAGAGCTACGAGATTTCCCAGTCTCGTTTTTGAGGTTGCAGTCTCGTCAGCACTCCTAGACTTTCACTGCTCGGGAAGCGCCTCCCTGCCATCGCGATCTGGGTCGACCCCATGCATGATTCCGGGACCTTCATTTCTCGGGAGTGCGCTTCCCTGCCGTCGCGATCCCCGACTTCCTGGGCGTCACGGATCACCGCTTGCCCGATTTTCCTGGGTATCACGGAATCTCACGGCTGGTCCGGCGCTCCATACAATGATCCAGTTGCCGAGATTTATTTCAAATCTTTCTAATTCAATATGTAATTTAATGACAAAGTTCAAAGCTTATTCGTCACATTTATAATTAACCTTTAACTCTCCCCACACCTGAATCCTTTGCATACTTGCGCGGTGGATCTATCCCAAACATGTCGACATTCATTCGATCATGATCTATCTTGGTTAACCGATTCAAAGTAATCCTTTTTAAACCATTATTTACTTTCGACGAGAAACCAAATGAGCGTCGTAATTCATCGTTTTAAAATACAAATATTCTTTTTGTTTCAAATATTTACAATTAAATTTGTAAGCTTATTGTCTGAAATTCATTTAACTATATGATATAATGTAACGTTTCGGACTACTGTAATCAAAATTTGAATATCAATTTGACTATATCGTGTATATGTCACTTCCGTTCTATTGCCTTTTCGGAAGTCGCCACGAGGATTGCGAGCGAGGCACACCTATTTAGGCATAGTCTGACAATAAATTCTAGTCACAGCATATTTGATTGTTATCTTCATTATTATCCATCTACAATTTAACGTAATAATAAACATTGGTCCTTCGCAGTCAGGATTGTGGAAATTGGAAAAGTGTGCTGTGCTGAGTGGAAAATTAAGAAGACGCTACAGTGGAATCACGTGCCGCCATTAGCATATTAATTGTCATTGAGCGTGGAAAAGTGCCTTTACTAAATCAGTAAAGACAAGTGATTTGAAGCTTTGTCAGTGCCTATATCGCATCCGCGTCAGTGAGAGGTATAAATTCATACTTGCCTCTACGCTGCTTGATAGTGCTAGTTAATCCAAGCGTTATCTAGCCATCTTTCTAAATATCCGCGACAAAGGAGAGCGAGAGAGAAGACAATAGTTTTTCGGCCATATTGGGTCAATTGTGTCGTATTAAACCGCCTAACTTCGTGGGAAGCCGTCAAGGAGTAGGGATAGCGGAGAATCCAGCTATCGTCGTCTCCTCCTCACATCTCATTCGCTTTGCCTAGCTGCGAGTATAATACGGACTCGCGGATTCTCCAGGCTCGCAGCTGAGTGGGGGACACATATTGGTGTCTACCTTTCGTACTATCTTCGTGCTTGCCTCACAGCCAACGGAAAAACAACGCCAAAATTACAGAGTTTTGGAGCTGCATCGGCGCTGCGTTTTCTACATCTGAATAATATCAGCTTAAAACAACATGGTTTGGACTGCTCACGCAGTTTACTTGTTTGAGTGCCTTTTCCATTGGAATACATTTATCGTAAACTAGCAAGAAATCTTCATTACAGTAAGTTCGTTCCAATTAGTTATTTATTGCTTATTGCTTGGCTTGTTTTGAGAGTTGACATTGTCGCTTTATTTACATAACAGCTTGCGAACGCTAAGACTTACTGTAGTATAGTTTGTTTTCTTTCACATGTACATTGCCTACATGTGTATAGTGCTTCTTCTTGCCTTGCTAGCATGCGTATTAGAATTGAATATTTATTTGAATTGTGTTTGAGTGCTACATGCTTATATTGATGTACTATTTACTTTGAGAATTAGCTCGCTTTCATTTGACAATTGATTGCTATTATTGTTTAGCATTTGAATTAATTGTCGTACTTTGAATTGATTATCGTACTTTGGATTGATCGTCGCATTTTGAATTGATCGTTGTATTTTGAATTGATTATCGTTCTTTGGATTGATTGTTATACTCTACAATTTATTCCAGTACTCTTAATTACAACTTAATTAATTATTGCAACGCATTAAATAAATAAAAGGTATTATGGATAAATTTGAAAAATCGCAAAAGGAATTATTAAGTAAAATCGATCGTTCCTTTACGAATTTTAAGAAAAAGGGTCAACCAAAAATGACCAGAGGAGCAACAACTGCACAGATTGGAAGTATTGAAACTTATTGGAAAAAATTGTTGGATGCTCATGATAGTATTATGGAACTAAGTACAACGGATTTAAAACATAAGTATTTCTTAGAAAATTTCATTGATAGTGCTGAGGATGTTTATTTAGAAAGAAAAGGAGAATTTCTTGAACATTATAATAATTTAATTATGCCTTCATTGCCTGCTTCATCATCGCGAACTCTCAACGTTACTACTCAAAATGATACTTTAGAAGCAAAGCTACCAAAGATCGACCTACCTAAATTTTCAGGTGATTTTAAAAAGTGGTCTTCATTTAAAAGTTATTTTGATACTTCAATTTGATATTGCTAAGCTACATTATTTACAAATGAGCCTTGAGGGAGAAGCATTTGAATTGATTAAAGAGATGCCTATTGAGGAAGGTAATTCTAACGATGTAGGAAAACAGATTCTCGTTCGAACGCTGGTAGATCAGTGTGCTCAGTCTTCATTCATTTCGGAGTCATTATGTCAAAGACTTAGATTGATAAAAAAAACAATTGTTTTGACCATAACTGGCGTCGGCAGTAAACGTCAGATAACTTGTAAAGCGGTTACTGAATTTACAATAAAACCACATTTTAATTCTACTTTTAGCTGCCAAGTGGTTGCCTATGTTTTACCAAAGGTGAGTAGCTATAAACCAATCACAAAAGGCAAAGAGTTCAGCTGGAGTCATCTGCAGGGGCTTACACTGGCTGATCCGAACTTCAATAAGACTGGTGTTATTGATGTCCTGTTAGGTACTGCTGTATACGCCCAAGTTGTGGAAGGTCAAGTGATCAAAGGCAAAGGGGAAGAGCCCATCGCTACTCAAACCCATTTAGGGTGGTTAATTTCTGGAGAGACGATCAAACAGGGTCCACTAAGTTTGACAACCCCAACAGTCTTGCATAGTACTGTAGAGTTGGATGTAAACGAATTGCTGCAGAGATTTTGGCTCCAAGAGGAGGTTTCTTGCAAACAACCCGTTTCACCAGACGACCAGGAATGTGAGGAACACTTTCTACACACTCATTCGAGATCAGCTGATGGAAGGTATATATTAAGATTACCTTTTAAAATTGTTAATGTGCCTTCTTTAGGTGATACTTATCAAGCTGCGCTTAAATTATTGAATCGAATGGAGATACGCTTTGAAAGGGATCAAGCATTTAAGGAAGCTTATCATGCCTTTATGCTTGAGTATATAGAGCTTGGACACATGTATTTCGTTTCAGATAAGGATCCAGATGAACCTCTGGATATATCTCGTTGTTGCTTTTTGCCTCACCATGGTGTGTTGAAAGAGAGCAGCGCAACTACAAAACTGCGCACAGTATTTAATGGTTCCTTGAAAACTAAAAATGGTTCTAGTTTAAATGATTGCCTTTATATCGGTACTAATTTATTACCTGATTTAGCTTATCTCGTTCAATCCTGGCGTAAGTACAAATATGCTTTCGTTGCTGATGTTAAAAAAATGTTTAGACAGATTATTGTACATGATGATGACCAACATTGGCAGTTAATATTGTGGCGTTTTGATACTTCTGAACCAGTTCAAATTTATAGGTTATCAACTGTAACGTATGGAGTAGGTTGTAGCCCATTTTTAGCAAACAGGACTATAAAACAGCTAGCTGATGATGATAAGGAGAGGTATCCTTTAGCGTGGAAATTTTGAAAAATGAAATGTATATGGATGATGTTTTGTCAGGAAGTCATTGCCTAGAAGATGCTAGGTTTAAACAAAATGAAGTGATAGAATTGTGCAAGGTGGGCGGTTTCACCCTGCGCAAATGGCTCTAAAATGATTCATCGTTATTAACTTGCTTGCCTAGTAATGTTCTTGCTGCAGAACCAAGTATCTTATTAAAAAATGATTTATCATTTGCAATATTAGGGCTTAAATGGCATCCAGTAGAAGATTCGTTTCATTTCGATATAAATATTGATAGCAATGTGGTCGATTGGACAAAGAAACTTGTGCTTTCTAAAGTTGCTAGATTATTTGATCCGCTAGGATTGCTAGCTCCTGTCATAGTTACAGCTAAGATATTTTTGCAGAAGTTATGGCTATTAAAGCTAGATTGGAATGATTCTTTGCCTGATAGTGAAGCCGACCAATGGAGAGATTGGTATTATCAGTTGCCTTGTCTTAGTAAAATAGAAATTCCTCGATGGATAGGCTTCATGCCCAGTTTGATATCACTTCAACTTCATGAATTTGCAGATGCCTCTAAATCTGCTTATGGGGCCGTGCTTTACTTGAAAACAATTACAGATTCATCAATTTCGATTGCCTTGCTTCAATCTAAATCTAAAGTAGCTCCATTAAATACTCTAAGTATACCACGATTGGAATTATCGGCTGCGCATTTACTTTCCAAACTAGTTAATCGAATTCTGCCCTTATTTGCAGCTAACAAACCTCAAATATTTTTATGGTCAGATTCTTTAGATACCTTGCATTGGTTGAAGGAAAATCCATCGAAATGTCCTACCTTTGTTGCCAATCGCTGCGCAGATATCCACAATCTTGTGCCTGAAGCCCGATGGTCGCATGTCCGCTCTGAAGACAACCCGGCGGATCTTGTTTCTCGAGGAATTAAACCGTCTGAGTTAAAGGAGGCACAGATTTGGTGGAAAGGACAAAATTGGTTGTCCCAAGAGAAAGACTCTTGGCCTCATTCTTTATTGCAGACTTTCTCAAACGTAAGTTTTTCTACCAATGTACAATGTTCTTTCGTTTCCTCGGTGGTAGGAAAATCAGATTTAACTGATAGTACTACAGTAGGTTTGGATTTTGCTAAAAGGAAAGATCAATTTATTTGGAAATTGTTAAATGATTGTTCTTCTTTATCTAAATTAGTGAGAGTTATGGCTTACATTTTAAGATTCATAGATATCGCTAGAAGTAAGATTAATCAACTTATTAGCCAGTCATCAATACTTGAACAAAATTGGTATAAAATTGAAATTGCCGACTATAAAGGGATTTTGTCTGCCACAGAAATTTCTAGAGCTCGTTATACTTGGATTTATCTAGTGCAACATTTGCATTTTTCAAGGGAATTTCATTTATTAAAGCAGCAAAAGCCACTTCCAAACACTTCGTGCCTAGTAAGTTTGAATCCATTTATACAACAAGGTTTGTTGTTAGTAGGTGGACGGTTGAAACATTCATTGTTATCTTTTGACCAAAAACGCCCTGTTATCTTGCCTTATGAAGGTAAATTTACGGAACTTGTAATTCAAGATTGTCATGCGCGTACTCTTCATGGAGGCGTACAACTCACATTATGTACACTTAGGAATCAGTACTGGTTGATTAAGGGAAGACAGCGAGTCAAGTCGACTATACACAATTGCCTTACTTGTACTCGTTACAGAGCCACGCAGAATTATCAACAAATGGGCAATTTGCCATCTCCTAGAGTTGTGCCTAGTCGACCGTTTAGCTAAGCGGGAGTTGATTATGCTGGCCCATTTCATATTCGCACCTCTCCAGGAAGAGGTCATAAATCATATAAAGGATATATTTGTGTTTTTGTCTGCCTTAATACTCGAGCTGTTCATTTGGAAGTAGTCTCTGACTATACAGCTGCAGCGTTCCTGGCCGCCTTTCGACGTTTCACTGGTAGACGAGGTCATTGTAGCTTACTACTCAGTGACCAGGGAACTACGTTTGTGGGAGCTGAATCGGAACTCAAGGATATGTACAAGCAAGGAACTACGCACTGTCAAGAATTGTCGTCTACAATGGCTAAAAACGGGACTGCATGGCGCTTTAACCTTCCAGCTGCGCCTCACTTTGGAGGCATTTGGGAAGCGGCTGTAAAATCCACTAAGTATCACATACGTCGTGTTATTGGCGAGAATAAATTAACGTATGAAGAATTTGCCAAATTGAATCGTGCCTAAATTCTCGTCCTCTTGTGCCTATGTCTGATGATCCCGCTGACCTACAACCACTTACTCCTGCATATTTTCTTATTCACTCTTTCTCTTATATTGTTCCAGAGTCTGATTGTACACAGGTCAACATTCCTGCCTCTAAACGCTGGCAAATCATTCAGCAAATGACGCAGAATTACTGGCGACGCTGGTCTCAGGAGTACCTGCAAGCTCTACAGAAAAGAAATAAATGGAGAAATCATAAAAAACCAGTTCAAGTTGGTGATCTGGTCATCCTGCGCAGTGAAACTACTCCACCAGCACAATGGCCACTAGGGAGGATTTTACAAGTATATACAGGTGACGATGGCTTGCCTAGAGTCGTCACAGTTCGCACTGCTGGTACAACATTGAGAAGACCAGTTACTAAGTTAATTATTTTGCGACAAGAAGATTAGAATTTAATATTAATTGTTTTAATTTCGCTTAATTTTATTCTTTCAATTGTTAAAGTTATATGAATTGTTGATTATTTATAGACTAGAATCTACTTTTAAATTAGTAAAAAAAAAAAACGAATGAGTGCCATTGTACTATTGTTAATTAGTATCTTCTGCGAAGATAGGTGGGCGGAATGTCTGAAATTCATTTAACTATATGATATAATGTAACGTTTCGGACTACTGTAATCAAAATTTGAATATCAATTTGACTATATCGTGTATATGTCACTTCCGTTCTATTGCCTTTTCGGCAGTCGCCACGAGGATTGCGAGCGAGGCACACCTATTTAGGCATAGTCTGACAATAAATTCTAGTCACAGCATATTTGATTGTTATGTTCATTATTATCCATCTACAATTTAACGCAATAATAAACACTTATCTTTAAACTAAATTTGACTATAACAGCAAAAAGACTATTTCGTATTTTAACTTGTCATTATAAAATTGCTCTCAATTTAACGTTAACTATTTCTATTTTGAAATTAAAAGGTTATTCGGTTACAGCGTAATTCACTTTCGTTCATTTAATTTAGCTTACTAAAATTTTGAACGTTTTTGCAATAATATTATTTTAATTTGTCTAATATCATACATAATTGCTAAACTGTATTCAACTATACTTTGTAGATTTCGAAATTTAGAAATCAAGATAGTCTTTCATGAACAACACTTTAATCATAATATTTAATACTTAAACTTTACCTAACACTTTGAAACTCTTTATTGTTTGAACGTATACTATATATTTTCACCAAAAAAAATTGTTTTTATAAATAGACGATACTTTGAAGTCGATTGGACTAAGAACAAATATTATCTTTTTATTTTCAGTCCACATGCTGGACATCACAGTTTTAATTTTAACTATTTTTTAATATTTTTACCATAATATAACCTTTGAAATAATTTGTATAATTATTTGCTCTTTTTTATTTGCATCCTATTTTGAAAGTAAATATATTTTTTGTTTTATTGTTAGTTTAAAATATAAAATATCATTATCGCAGACGCTATTTATTTGCAAATTTACCGCGTGTTCCCGCATTTTTCCAGACTTATAGTGTCTGTGATGGAAGAAAAACTCTTCGAGAAAACCTACGCCAGGAACAGCTGAAAAGCTCTCATAATCAAGCTGATTCTTCCATGGAGACTCAGAAAGTTTTATACATTTTATTTTTGATGCATTTATAAAATGAACAGATACGTCGTTGGATAAACTTTTACATATACTACAAAATGATTCAGAAAAAAAAATTAGAAAAAATTGTACATATATATTTAAATTTCAATGACTAAAGTTTTGTCATTAATAGATGCATAAAGTTTTCGAAAATTATGTCAGAGTCACATGTTCAAGGTTAGAATTTAAATAGACAATTTAGTAATTAAAAAATTTGATACTCAAACCTGAAGCTATTTATAACATTTGCTTCGGAAAAGAATTAGTGTGTTTCTTGGTAAGTGCGTGCGCAGTCGTTGGTGAATGTGCGCTGTCGATTGCGAAAGCGCGCCGATGCAAGTTACTGCTGACGAAGGTGCGACGATGTACGTTGCTATTGAAGAGCGCGTACTAAAACCACACGCGTCCACCAACAAAGGCGTGCCGAAGCACGCGCAGCTGCCGGTGAAAGCGTACTAAAGCACGCGTTGCTAACGATGGAGGTGCGCTGAATTATGCGCTACTGCGGATGATGGCGTTCTGAAATAAGTGCTACTACTGATGACAAAGTCGCGCTGAAACGCACTGGAAGAAGGCGACAAGGCTGCGCTTTGCTGCAGCTAAAGAAGTTAGATGGGAACGCACATCGGAGAAGGCGCATGCCATGAAAGATGCCTATCCGAGTAAGTCGACGTACAAGCCACTGCACTAAATACTCGTCGTGCATCCCGCAATTAATAGTGGCTCGTAAAATCACTCAAAGAAAGAATATACAAGGATCGTAATTTGTTACCATTCAAGAAATAAATACAAGCATAACCAATTAATTAAACCAAACAAATGGTCATAATTTTAAATTTGAAGGATCACAATATCAAGCAAAACTTTAAATTGAAATGAGAATAAAAATAAATATATAAACTATGTCTAAACGATACAACGTTGTAAATAATGTGTACAAAACCATCAATAAAAGCATTTCGATGCGACTTCATCATCGATAACAAAGCTTCACGTTATCGCTGACAAGAGTGCAGCAAACGCCAAAATATCCACACCGAAAAGGTCATTCGCCACTATCATCGCACTGTCTCTACCGTAATATAGCTAAAAAAATCTTGCACCAGCCGCGTTATCGATATCCGCCGCCCTGTTTCAAATCTCTCCTTCGTAAAAGTCGGTTCTCTTAAATTGAGCGCAAATTGCTCCCGAGTTTCAGACACCAAAATGTTCCCGCACAAAGCAGAAAAATAGGGTATGAGAGAAATTAAGGGGAAATACTTATACCTAGTAATTGTAGTAAAAATCTAAGAATTTTTTTTAACTTAAATGAATTTTATTTAAATAAACAATATCTCATGTTAAAGTTCATATCTTGAAGTACTTAGATTACTTCTTTCATGACAAAATAATCAAAAATAATTGGTAAACAGCCAAAGTCCCAAAACGCGGTTCATATGCGGTGAACATAATATCTCGAAAGCTGCTTCACCGATCGTTTTCAAATTTTGCACACTTATTTATCAAATTTTTATTTAAAAGAAATGGTAGCACTTTTATTAAAAACTCAAATTTTTTCACGTTTACATTTTGGTTTTAGTGGCATAAAAACAAAATTTATTATCAAAATAATAAATCCTTCGACCAAGTCCGGCTTATGTGATGACAAACAAGTGTGCAAAATTATAAATCAATCGGTGAAGTAGTTTTCGTGATATCATGTTCACCGCGAGGGAATTGTTCAGAAAACGTGATTTCGAGAAAAACGCGTTTAAAGTTGTAAGTGTACTTATTTATAAATAAAAGTTGATATTTTTCAACTTACATTGAATCATTGATACGGAGGGCATAAAGTAAACCTTCTGCCTCTGAAATAGCCTCTAAGCAATCCAGTAGGCATCTGCCTACTTAATACTAGCAGTAAAACCCGGAAATGCGAGCAGCGCACGAGGGACTTCACTCGAGTTTAGATACATCAAACACGCATAACTTTTCAAATAATGCTCCGATTCTTATGAAAGTTTGTGTAGATATTCTTGAGATAATAGACTTTGAGAAAATGTAATAAAAAATTGTTTTTTTTTTCTACCAAATTACTAACAATACACAATTTGTTTCTATACTCAAATTCAATAAAAATCTGGCGATTAATCCGGCAACATGGACATACTATTAGATGGCAATACATGTATGCTATTTGAGTAACGTTATCTATGAGGTCTGTCCCAAAAGTATCCGACCTACGTTCATATCTTCGCACGGAGAGACTCAGGCGACCTCTGGAG
Organism: Gastracanthus pulcherrimus; assembly: GCA_949152435.1. Classification (NCBI taxonomy): domain Eukaryota; kingdom Metazoa; phylum Arthropoda; class Insecta; order Hymenoptera; family Pteromalidae; genus Gastracanthus; species Gastracanthus pulcherrimus. Next base: position 57,149,044 of record OX424573.1, read on the forward strand.
GGTACGAACGTCACCAGCAACTCCTAACCTTCTCGTCAGTAGCCTGAGATACCGATGAAACGCCTTAGTTCCCGCGCAGTGTGTATTTGTTTACAACGACTTTTTTGCGTTCGTCGCAATTTGATTATTGCTAAAAATGGCAGAACGAACCGAACAGCGAATTTGCATAAAATTTTGCTTTAATCTCGGTAAAAGTTGTGCGGAAACTATTGAAATGTTGCAAAAGGCCTTTAAAGATGAATGTATGGGCAAAACACAAATAAAAGAGTGGTATAGGCGGTTCAAAAGTGGCCACACATCTGTTGACAGTGATCCTCGTTCATCAAGTCAATGTTGATTGTTTTTTTCGATTATGAGGGCGTTGTGCATCACGAATATGCCCCTACAAGCCAGACAATCAATAAAGAGTACTATGTTGAAGTTTTGAAAAGATTACGTAATGCAATCAGGAGAAAACGACCGCAACTTTGGGAAACCGGTGACTGGCTTCTTCATCACGACAATGCTCCAGCGCACGCATCAAACCTTGTGCAGCAGTATTTATTGAAACACAGTGTTGCGCAGCTCCGCCAGCCTCCATACAGTCCTGATATAGCTCCCTGCGACTTTTGGCTGTTTCCTCGATTGAAAATGCCGCTTAAAGGACATCGATTCTATAATAAACAGACTGTTGAAACTAATGCGACGAATGCACTAAAGGCGATTCCGAAGTCTGACTTTCAAGAGTGCTTTAATAAGTGGAAACATTGATATGAGCGTCTTGTTCAATCAAATGGGAACTACTTTGAAGGATGCCACCCCCCGGATGACGAAGAATAAATCAAGCGCTGAGAAATCGAGGTAGGTCGGATACTTTTGGGACAGACCTCGTATATCTTCTTACCTTAGATTTCAAAATCATACACATGTCAATGTCATTTGCCTCGTGGTTGATAACATATTTCCTATAGTACTTTATATTACTGTAATTACAATTAGCACATTTCTTACTTTGACTTTTGCAGTTCATGGTTTCATGCGATCCAGCACACTTTAAACATACTGCTTCATTTTAATACCTGTCACCACTATAACTCTGCCACAATTGTAACATGGTTTAACATTTATCATGTCATATACTCTGCAGCTTTGGTATCCAACAAAAACTCTATCTTTATTTTCTTTAATATGCTTGTAGATCTCTGGAGTCACTTCTATTATCACACGTTCCAAATTATTTGGTTCGTTTTTATACATATGTAATGCTTGACATTTATTAACAAACTCTTCAAAATGTCTACTATTTATGTAGTGCTATATTATATACTCTCTATATACTTAAGATCCATTTTCACTGTGTTATCAATACCTATTACTTTTATTTTTGGATCCAATCGTTCTTCGGTTTGAATTGTGAAGATTGATAAAGACAATTTTTTTAGAGATTTCTCTACTGTTTTGACACATTTTTCACTCATGCAATTTATGATTAGATCATTTGTATATTTTTGAATAATTTGTTTTGCTTAAATTGTTTTGTCCTTTGATAAATAATGGGCATATTTTTGATGTCTGATTTTTCTTCTTTTTAATTATTTTCAAAATAATTTTTAGTACACGTTTCTGTTGTGGTTTGATATTGCACATGGCTTCAGCATATGTTCTAATATTAACATTGCCTATATTTCCTATATTTTGTTCTTAATGTTTCGCCAATAATTCTTTAAGAAGCTTATTCTTTTCCGTTATTTCGTCATTTAATTTTTTTAGGAACGAATTCTCTATTCTTAGGTTTTCATATTCAATACTCTCATCTAGCAACGTTTTATTAGCGACATTATTAGTTTCATTTGATATATCTTATAGAATTTGCATTTTTAGTTGTTCACTATGTTTCATTTTTATCTGTGCAATAATCAATTTTGCATTATCAATCAGTGTATCATGACTAATTTTTGAGGTTAGATTTACATCAACATATTCGGGACATATTACTAACACTTCACTTAGGAATTTAATGTCACTTTTAAATAGCTCAATTTTAAAAAATCACTTTGATGGTATGTATTTTCATATATAATACAAATCACTGGTGTCACCTTTTTCGTAGGAACACATTTAAAGTATTTTTCTTTAAGCTTATCGGGAGGTATATTCACCTCCTCCGCCGTCGATTTTAATTCTTTTTATTACAAATTTCTGAGTTTAGGTCAGTTAGATTTTGAGTTTAGGGTTTAGGGTTCATGGTTTTATTATTTAAACATTTTTTTTATTTCAAATTGCTCAGTTTGGGTTAATTAGGTTTCGAGTTAGTATTTAGGATTTACAGTTATATTTTAAAAAATTATTTAAATACAAATTGCTTAGATTAGATTAGTTGGGGTGGGTTTAGAGAATACAGGTTTTTATGTACATTTTTTCAATTTCATTTGTTTAGAAATGGGGGTGCATTTTGGTTAAAGATTTACGAGCTGACTTACATTAGAGCTTATAGATTTGTACCTTTTTTTCAGTGTTATTACCCACCCCCTGAGAATCGCCCCTCTCAAAGCAGGTTCCTGGATCCGCGCCTGCTGGGGTGTGGTCCAGATGTACCGGGTGCTGCGTATAATTTTCTTTACTATTGATATTTTTTACTACTATCAAAGATTCTTTATAGTGGGTGTACGTGCACTTGTGAGAGATGATTATCTCGGGTGCGGTTCAGATGTACCGGATGCTGCGTATGATTTTTCTTTATTATTGATATTTTTAACTACTATCGAATATTCTTTATAGTGTGTGTAGATGTGCGAGATAATCATCTGACTTATCTTCTACATCTATCTACATTATATTAACGGCATACCACAAGCATAGAGAAAATTCTGTTATAATTATTGTATCTTTTTATGTTATAATTTCTGAAAAAGGTTTTTATTACCTTCCGGACTTATTCTATGCATTTACCTTCGATCCTCCCTCTCTTAAAATATTTCATCTGCATTTATCTACTATCTATACATAATAACAGTGGATTCTCTAAAGTACGGCCGTACATACGTACGTGTGCGAGATACTTATGTCAGATATTAAATATTAAAAAGTCAGCAAGTATTATAAAAAAAGATTGTATAATAAAATATTGTTAAAAAAATTACGGCAATACATTTGTATTGCTTCCACAATATGAGCGAGCGTTAGCAAGCGAGCGGTTCTTACCAGTTTAAATTAAATGTGTAGGGGAGGATGGGGTATTGCCGGTCACCTAAGCAAACGTGCTTGTTATTTCCATACATATATATATATATATATATATATATATATATATATATATATATATATATTTCCACTTTCAAAATGTTTCTTTGAACTTTAAATAATTATTATGTTAGTTCAAACCATTGACTATAAATATTTATTATTGGTTTAATATAAAAATGTAAGATATCGAAGCTATAAGTCGAAATAAAAAAAGCATTTTGACCGAAATTACTCCACATCAAAGGGTAATACCGGTTGTTGGGTTAATGATTAATTTAATTAATTGTTGGGTTAAAAATGATGTGTTTTATTATAATTATTGCCGAGCCAAAATTTGTACTTAAACTTTCATCAATAGGTCTCAACATAGATGTATAAAAAACGTATTTAAGAATTAGATTACCATACAATTAAAACATGAAAAGAAAATCTGGTGCGCAAACTGCAACTGGAAGTTATAAAAACAAAGAATATAGAAAAAGGTCTTTAAACTAAAATAGTAGTAATAATTAAATAAAATAATTCGTAATTATTTCTGATTCCTTTTTTGCTTAAAGGGATAATTTTTTTTTAGTTTACCACTGACATAGGGTTTACTTTTACTAACGTTTAACCTTGCTTAGGGTGTACTTAATTAACTTTTTTTGTCACGCAAATGTTGAAAAACATTCAATTTCAGATAAAAACGAAAATATTAAAGAAAATTATAGCAACTTAAAGAATTAATTTTTTTTTGTGAAACTTCGTTTATAATAAAGAATTAGGGTTAAGAATTAGTATGAAATATTAAAAAATAAATCGCTTTTTTTTACCAAAAACCTGTATCTTCTTCCCTTAAGTGAGCTAGCTATAGACTCATTTAAAGTTAGTACTTTTTTCAATTTCATTATTTTAGCACAACTGCCAGTAGTTTCTATTACATTTATAGGTGATCAAATTTCATAAAGAACATATTTTTTTAAAAGTACTATAAGCTCGCGATGTGCTGGTATTACTTTCGAATTTCTTTCAAAAATACGATCTATTTTATACATAGATTTTAACGTAATTTTTTATAGAGCATGTATACCTATTTAAAAAATATATGGTAAAATATATATAAAATATATATAATTGGTGCTAAACTATAAAAAAATTTGGTAAGGTTTCACCAAAATCAATAATTATCGAATTAAAATCGATTAATAATTATTAACAATTAATATATTATTAATCTAATAGAAATAAGTCTGGACGAGCTGGAAGACGCGATCCGCCAAATAGAAGTCGAGATCGTAGTCGCCGGCGACTTCAATGCCTGATTACTAATGATAGTGTGGTTGATAAATAAGATGCTAAATTACAATGAAAAAACACATTAATATATTATTAATCTAATAGAAATAAGTCTGGACGAGCTGGAAGACGCGATCCGCCAAATAGAAGTCGAGATCGTAGTCGCCGGCGACTTCAATGCCTGATTACTAATGATAGTGTGGTTGATAAATAAGATGCTAAATTACAATGAAAAAACACCACTTTTGCAACACTATTTACAATCAAAGACAACATAAAAAACTACAAAACAGTGCTAAACTGTGTACAAGTAAAGCTATTAAAGGCTGGTGTGAGTCTTTATATTTGAATAATCACATGTAGATAGTTGAACCGCAATGATTCAGTGAATATAGTATTCGGTGTCTCACTCACTCTGTTTCTGCGATATGTGGCAGGTGTACAGCAGACGACAGTACGAACGTGGGCCTGGTGTGTGTGTAAGTGTGGTCTGTCGAATAACTGTTTGCTGCCCAGTCTAAGCCGCCTTCTGCGACAGCGCAACATCAAGCGATGTTTTGATAGGCTGCGTTTCCAAGAGAGCGACGGCCGCCGGCGCATGCGTGGTCGATGGATATTGGAAAGTCACCCAAAGCCAAAAGCTAACCTCAAACGAAATGCAGTTGGAGGTTTTGTATACAGAAATAATATGCAAGCCGGGCACAAAAAATGGCTTCGAATATATGTGCGCTTGTAGCTTGCAAGTTTACACATGCAATTGGCCTGCAAGCAGAGTGCCCAAAGGCAAGATGCGCCAGTAAAGAGCAATAAAAGACGGGCAGACAGGAGTGTAGTGCAGTACTTGCAGAGAGAGAGAGAGAGAGAGAGAGAGAGAGAGAGAGAGAGAGAGAGAGAGAGAGAGAGAGAGAATACTGAGTACATTGTAGAACAAAGATATTTGATAAAATAGATTTGAAAATGTAATAAATACATGAAAACAAAAAAGTTCATTGCCTTTTTACTAATACAGATTAGTGTTATCTATCGGAGATGTTGAACATCTGAAGAACAGTATTACTGGGAATTAAATATGGGCGATTATTTAATTTAGTAATCGATAATCGGTTACGAAAAGAAAATTCGATTTTGAGCGATTAATCGTATTATCGATATTCCATTAAGGGGTAACAACAGCCTAAAATTTTCAAAAAATTGATTCTTTTTTCGCTTAAACGATACTTTGGACCCTTAAAAATCATATCCAATTGGTTTTATACAGAAATAAAATTTGTAAGAGGTCCAATTCTCGATTTTGCCGCAGCGCCTCGGAGCACGCCGTGACGGTTGAATCAGCCACCACGGCGCGCTCTGATTTATCTACTATATAGTGCTCCTACCTGTCCAAATTCTATTGCCTATGGTCATTGTGGTTCCTCAGAAGTCCACCAGGGTGTGCTAACACTGAATAGAAGTGTGTGTGTGTGTGTGTGAACTAGTACAGCTGCCAAGCGACGCCGTACAGACGCTTTATTTTCTTTCCGTACATTTTCATTCAAATATTAATAACGTGTTTTGTTATTGTTCCGAATAAACAATATGAGTTCGAGAAAAGTCGTGTATTGTGACAAAAAAACCGGCCAAGGAGGAAGGAGTAGTGCAAAAAGACCGAGAATATCAAACCGACGGCCGCAAAACCGTTACGAGCTGGAGAAGCCAAGCCTGGAGAACGTTAGTACATCGGCTAAAAAATTATCAGATATAAACTTCGATGATTTTGAAGTAAATGAAGGTTTCAGTTACCGAATTCTGAATTTTGTAGCAGTGTTCTCCGCGATATCGCAAGCTCTTGTATGTAAAAAATGCAAATCCGATGTAACGTTCACCGAAACTGGAAAGCGAGGCTTGGGTTTCAAAATCGTGATTTCCTGTAAAAACTGTGATCAGATTAATATTCCTAGTTGTCCATTTATTGAGAAAGGATATGATATTAATCGCAGAATTGTTCTTGCCATGCGATTACTAGGAATAGGATTGAATGACATTATAATGTTTTGCGCCTTCATGGATCTCCCGCGGCCAATCCACTAAGATAGTATCCAACTATTTTTCAGAATTTTTCCTTTATAATAAAAAAGTTATTAAGTAATTTAAAAAAAAATAGGTTCGGCGATATAGTGTCCAAATACAGTGTGCGGGTTAATTACAGAATGATATCCGGATTAATTTTTGCCAAAGAGCCCGCGGTGTCATCAAAACTTTAATTTTTAACGAATAATTTAATTTTTAACGAATAATTTAATTTTTAACGAATAATTTAATTTTGATATGTCTTATTAAAAAAGTGTTTAAATCAATGCGCATTCGAGTTTCATCTCAATTCATAAAGGTTTAAGTTCATTAAAATTCTTTGAGTATTTAAAATCGCCGAAAATAAAGCCATATTTAAAAAGTTCCTCAGAGCTTCTATTTTAACAGTGCCGATCGTACTAAAAAAGAGTTTTTTCGGCTGTCAGTCAGCAGAATAAAAGTTATTCGGTCCAAAAAGTAAAACGGGTACTCACGTTATACAAATCTTCTATTTTTTATCTATCTTTCGATTATTATTATTTAAATCTACTTAAATAAAATCTGATAGAACAAAACTGCTTTTTTTCGTCTTAATTAAAAAGACCTTTAGATCCTCTTTTAAATCATTTCTTTTCTATTAAGGTGGCTCCTCAGTGAAATTTCTAAAATCTTCGTATTAAATTTTTAAAATATGAGCTTCCATAAAATATTTGTAATTATTAGATGAAGTTACACAGCAATTATCAGAGTTTTTTAGCCTATATATTCAAAGTTATTTAGCATAATGTGTCCATTTTTAGTGAACATGGGCTATATTTAAAATAACCCTCGCGCATATAACATTGTTATACACTTCTAAGAAAATTATATCATGTTTGTAAAGCTAGAAATAACTAATATTCGCTTTTAATTTGACTTGATTATTGATTATATAGTTCTGAAAAATATATATGTGATTTTGTTTCAAAATTGCTATATCAGTACCGTTATTTTATTAAATATGATATTTTAAATAAACTTTAATACAAAAACCAACGAATTTTTGTTGAAAATATATTAAAGAATATATTCTAAAAGTTTCAATAAATTTTTTAAATTTTTGTCGTCGCGAGGATTAATTTATGTCCAAATTTAGGGCTTTGATAAGACCATTCATCGAAATGTGCCTATAACTCCCAAAAAATCGTTTAATTTACAAAATCTTTCATTATATACATATAATAGTAGTACCGAATAAACTAAATTGTTTCCAATGTTAAACAGATGACTAAGGGAAGAAGCTACAGATAAACGCAAAATCTGCTATGCATTGACAAATATATTTTTTCATTTTTTTTACATCATAATACGTAAAAAGAACGTATTTGCACTTGCTAGAATCCCCCTAAACTGCCCTTAAGATATCAGTGCAGCCAGAAAATCTTCGAAAAAGAACATTATTTTGATTATCGTTTTGCACAACAGACATCGGTGAATTTTGATCAGTTTTAATTTATGTATTCTTTTAAGTAAAACTTACAAATCTATCTTGCGATATTATATTTTTGCTTCTAAAAAAATTCTCCAGCTAAATTAAGTTATTAATTTTCAATTTCCGCAAAAATGATGTGTTTTATTATAATTATTGCCGAGCCAAAATTTGTACTTAAACTTTCATCAATAGGTCTCAACATAGATGTATAAAAAACGTATTTAAGAATTAGATTACCATACAATTAAAACATGAAAAGAAAATCTGGTGCGCAAACTGCAACTGGAAGTTATAAAAACAAAGAATATAGAAAAAGGTCTTTAAACTAAAATAGTAGTAATAATTAAATAAAATAATTCGTAATTATTTCTGATTCCTTTTTTGCTTAAAGGGATAATTTTTTTTTAGTTTACCACTGACATAGGGTTTACTTTTACTAACGTTTAACCTTGCTTAGGGTGTACTTAATTAACTTTTTTTGTCACGCAAATGTTGAAAAACATTCAATTTCAGATAAAAACGAAAATATTAAAGAAAATTATAGCAACTTAAAGAATTAATTTTTTTTTGTGAAACTTCGTTTATAATAAAGAATTAGGGTTAAGAATTAGTATGAAATATTAAAAAATAAATCGCTTTTTTTTACCAAAAACCTGTATCTTCTTCCCTTAAGTGAGCTAGCTATAGACTCATTTAAAGTTAGTACTTTTTTCAATTTCATTATTTTAGCACAACTGCCAGTAGTTTCTATTACATTTATAGGTGATCAAATTTCATAAAGAACATATTTTTTTAAAAGTACTATAAGCTCGCGATGTGCTGGTATTACTTTCGAATTTCTTTCAAAAATACGATCTATTTTATACATAGATTTTAACGTAATTTTTTATAGAGCATGTATACCTATTTAAAAAATATATGGTAAAATATATATAAAATATATATAATTGGTGCTAAACTATAAAAAAATTTGGTAAGGTTTCACCAAAATCAATAATTATCGAATTAAAATCGATTAATAATTATTAACAATTAATATATTATTAATCTAATAGAAATAAGTCTGGACGAGCTGGAAGACGCGATCCGCCAAATAGAAGTCGAGATCGTAGTCGCCGGCGACTTCAATGCGCGAGTTCTCAACGTTGGAAACACGTCGACATTCAGAAGGGTAGGGCATATTGGGACGATTCCGGACGTGTCTTTCCTAGCGCGTGGAGCGTCGGATTGCAGAGTAATGGAGGATTACAACGGAAGTGATCACTAATACATCAGGTTTCAGCTTCGCGATAAAGTCTAATCGCAAAGAGACGCGACAAAGCGACCTCGATGGAATCTGGCCAGGCTGATCGCGGAAAAATTAGTCGAGGTAGTGCTCGGAGGTCAGGGAAATTTACCAAGCGACGAAAGCCGCCGAAGACAAGGACGGAGCGGAAGCCCTCGTGAGGGAGACTATGGGTCTCATTCACAGAGCCTGCAACGCATCCATGCAGCGCAATGGATCGCGACATGGAAAACGCCCTGCTTACTGGTGGTCGGACGAAATAGCGCAACTGAGAGTGGAAGCGAAACGCCTCAGAAGAAGGACGCAAAGAACGATAGACGAAGCGGAGGCAGCACTGTTATCGGCGGAGTACATAGCTGCGCGCAAGCGGCTCCGACGCGAGATCAACCGGAGGAGGGCACAGTGCTGGAAGGACCTGTCGGAGGAAGTCAGTCGAGACGTGTGGGGCTTGGGCTACAAGATCCTGACCAAGAAACTCTGCGCTCTCCCAAATCACCTTTTCGACGAGAACACCATAGCTCGAATCGTGAACACTCTGTTCTCAACACATCCGCCAAGGCTACACCAGGAGGAATTCGCTGAGTAGGTGAGATTCCACTGTTCTCCACCAAGTAGTTGCGGATCGCCGCCATAATGTTGCGGAGCGGAAAGGCGTCTGGGCCAGACGGGATACCAGCTGAGATATTGAAGATCATCGCGGTGAGAGCACCGGCTCTATTGCTGAATATGTACAACGCGAGCCTGATGGCGGGTGTCTTTGGCTCTTCCTGGAAGTTTGCGCGTCTCGTGTGGATTAGCATAGGTGAGGGAGGTGATCCCCGGCATCCATCGTCTAACAGGCCACTGTGCGTGTTGGGCCATGCAGGGAAGCTCTATGAGAGGTTGCTCAAACCACGGCTACACGGAGCTGTGCAGGCTGCCGGCGATTTAGCTGACAACCAGTACGTACCCAACATAACCCAGGGACGTCGGACGACTCAATGGAAATGGATGTGGAGGAAGAAGATGGGACTCTTTATTAACTGGTAGATGTTCAATTTCTCTCATTTTATGAATGTCGCGGGGAGGGACAGGCATACTTCTCCATTCCGTACGGAGATGAATGCGCCGATTCGAATACGCGTATAAATGCAACAGGTTAGTTCTGACGTCCCTTCGGGGGATTTAAAATGAATTTTTAAATTTGCCTCAGGTCAAGGCAGCAGCGGTTCTCGAGACGATACTAGAATAGCATCACCCTGAGGTAATGTAATAAATGGTACCAGGGTGGGTTCCGCCAGAAGAGGAAAGGATGGTAGGTTTTACTGGGTCGGTTTGCGATGCAACGACTGTGTAGTATTTTTTTCGCGTTTTTGTTTATTTTATTTTTTGTCCTATATTATACATACGGCGGATGCATCCCCAACCAGTCCCATACTATCCGGCTGTGCGAACCCAGTCGGATATGCCTTAGGTCGCAATTCCTACATACCATCGAAAAAAAGAAAGAATAAAAAAAGAAAGCTAATAGAAATCGATTAATCATCAAGTAGTAATCAATTAATCAACTATTAGTAATCGATTCATGATCGATAATTAATCGATACTTAATAGATTACTAATCGGTAATTAATCGATAATTAATCGATTACTAATCGATCATTAATCGAATAATGTAAACTGCGAATAATCGATTATGTAAAATTATAAAATCGATTAATCGTTTAAACGAGTTTTAATCGATTAATCGTAATTGATGCCCAGACCTACTAGAAGCGATGCATAAACACAAAAAACTACGGGGAAGACTACCTGGACCTCGTCATCGGAGATATTTAATACCTAGACAACCGCAGGATTGGGGACGACACCTAGATCGTACGGGGAGAACTTCCAGCACCTCGTCAACGACGATATTTAACACTTGGACAACAGTATGATCGGGAACGACACCTAGATGCAAGAAACTATGGGGAGCGCTGCCTGGACCTTGTTATCGGCGATATTTAACAGCTGGATAACATAATGACCGGAAACATCACATAGATCCAAAAAACTACGGGGAGGACTACCCGGACCTCATCATCGTCGATGTTAAATACCTGGACAACAGTACCGCCCGTAACGACACTTGGACCCAAAAGCCTACTGAGAGGACTACCTCGATCATGTCTTCGGGGCTCCTGTATACCTTGTATACCTTGACACCGGTAGGATCGTCCGACAACCGTACATAGAAAATTATGCGGAAGACTACCTGGACCTCGTCACCGGCGACCCTATGTAACTGCACACCCGTAATACTGGAAGCGAGACCTACACGCGGAAAAGTACGGAGTGGGCTACCTCGACCCCAATCAGCGGCACCTTTTAATACCTGATATATATAGTCGAATCGGACAGATAGATATATAAACATATTCACTAATAACGTATTACATACTTGCCGTTGTGTACGCTCCATATGGTAACCTTTCAATGCCCGAATATAACATTTTAACGCTCGCCGACCATTCAACGCCTGAGCTTTCAATGCCCGCATACCTACAGTACATATCTTTCAGTGCAAAAACACCATACTTAGATAAGTATTTTCTAAACATCGAATTCACGTAGGCGTATAACGCGTCCACCTGCAGAGTGTACAACAAGTAAAAAGTAATATAATATAATTTTTTTAATCTCGTATGTAATAATTAAAAAAGTTAGTTTTTAATCTAAACAAATCGGTTTACCCGTTATTATGCCCACTGATTTGGTATATATATATATTTGTTGTACACAATATTCTTATATGCATTTCTTATAATATAAAGCAGATGATTGATAATCATGTTATGTAGTTTTAACTTAAGTACTAATTAATATGCTTAAGAAGAAAATATTAAATGATGACTTTATATCTAAATAAGTGAATCAAAGGGTTCTCACTTAAAAAATGAAAATGATTTTCAGTTGTAACATAGAGTAAAAAATCGCACGATATTTTAACAAATTTTCTCACTTGAATTATTATTTAATGTATTTTTAATAAAAAATCGTATAATACGTAAATCTATTAAAAAATAGATTTGTAGTTAGCACACCACAAATGTGTAAAAGCTACAATCGCTTTAGATCAGAATTCCAATAATTTTCTATGTAGGTCAGTGACTATTCAATTATGTGACTTTTTCATATTTTTTATTTGAGAGAAAACTTCATATTTTAGTAGAGGTGTGTGAATAGTAAGGTACGTGGATAGTAGAGTATGTGGATAATGGGATGCATGGATAGTGGGGTGCGTGGTAGTATGATCAGTGTATGTATATTTATATACGCATCGACTCACTTACACAATCATTCGCATACGCACTCAATTCCTAGCTTCCTCACGTCCTAACCCATGCATTCACTCAATGATACACTTACACACGCCCTCATTCTTGCATTCACGTACTCACTTTCTCACGCACCCAATAACGTATGCACTTGCTTATATACAATCTGATACACTTACATGCGCACTAACTCACTCTCGTATTCGATCACTTCCTCATATACTTACTCACTAAATCACTCAATCCTTCACTAACATACTTAAGCATGTAATATCTCATTTACGTATTGACATGTTTACATATTCAAACACTCACTTACTCAACTGATCACTCACTCAATTAAGCACTTAAGTTCTGTAGCACTTGTGTATTCGCTCTCTCATTCGCTTAATCACATACTTACACATTCGCTAACGTCCTTACTCACACACACAATCACGCACTCTCGCTCCCTCCCCCTTCTTCTATCCCGTTTTATTTTTTCATTTATATAGGGAACTGTTCTGCCCCCCTACATCCCGTTTCCCACAGCCGGGTTGTGTGAGCCGGCCTGCCCTGTCCCTTGGTTTTACACAGGTAGCACGTCCTTTGAGGACATTTTGTTGCTCTGTGACCAACCGTCTGACAGGTATAACAGGCACCATAAACGGGTGGGTCTTGGGTCGGATGGCTCGCTTGGTCTCTATTTCCATTAGTATGATAAATGCCTCTGCCTGTTAATTTCGGGCTTTGGCCCCCACCTCTACCCTGATATTGTCCAATATTTTGGGGGAGGAGCCAAATGCCATGTGGGCACAAAACTCGGCTGCAGAGAGTTCAGCGGTGTGATGTGCAATCGTGTCATTGCTGCAGTTGCATTGTGTGGGGCTGGGTTTGCTGGGATCGCTTGGACGTTGGCCTTGACCACTTGATTTTCCCTGGCGGCGGCTACTATGTTCGTCTGGGCTGGTTTTTCTTCCGTTTTTGTTTCCATTCCTCTTTTTCTTCGGCTTGATTGTCGCTAATGTGATGTCGCTCTCTGTGCTTGAGTCTTCGAACACTGCTAGAACCTTGCAAACTGGGGTTGGTCCCGTCTAGGCTGTACCAGGAATGCCCATTTTCTCCTTTGGTGGAGGCTCATCAAATCGGTGATCTAACTCTTTTTCCTTTTCCCAAATTCGTCCAAGCTTCTCCATTTCTTTCAGCGTCTTAACCTTTTTGCCGGCCATGAAATGTCGGTAATCCTTCCTCCATTCCGCATATGCTTGTTTGATTACCGTTCTCGTGAGGGGGAGGGGGGGGGGAGGGGGGGGGAGGACGTTTGAAATGATCATGATATACTTCACCCAGTAAATGTAATTTACTATCTTTTCTCCTTTCGCCATGGATCGATTGTTTTTTGACGTATTTTCACGAGTCGATGTCCGGTCGCTTTAACCGATACCATCTATTGGCATTCCTTGAAAATATGAAGGGCAACGGATTTAATAGCTCCTTATCGCTCATGGCTGAGCTGGACCTGTAGTTTTGAAGTCGTTCCAAGAATTCCTCTGGCTCTTTATCATTTACCGAACTTCAGGTTCCAACTCTGCAGTGTGTTTACGCTTTTACCCACTTTATCTGAGTTTGAACGTGATGGTCTATGGTTTCGTTTCCTCTTCTTCTCTGTATACTCTGAGTTGCTACTTGATGTAGAGTCTCTTCTACTGCGGTTTTGTCGATGTCTTCTTGCTCTCTTCTCGTGGTCGCTATCTGTATCCGATGATGTGCTACTATTCTCGGTAGATGTACTGTTACTACTGGGACTTCTACGTTTCCGTTCTTTCTTTTTACGGCTATCTTTTCTCTTGATCTGTTTATACTCTTCGATGCTGTTGTCAGAGCTATTCGATGTCAGTCTCTTGCGTTTCTCTCTTCTCGGTTTCGCTATTCTGACTTCATGGTCGACTGGTCCATCCTCCTTATTAATTTTGGGACTCCTAATTTCTGCCAGGTCGTGATTCCTCTGGCGTTCTCTCCTCTCTTAGGACCCTCTTTGTAGTCTTGAGGTCTCAACGTAATGATGTGGATTTACCATTGGAGGTGGAACTGCCGGAGGTTGTGGAGCGTATACCGGTTCTTAAAATGGATCTTCTGTCGTTGACTGATAATTGTTTGTAGAGTCCTGTGACCAGTTGAATAGCATTTACTTCTTGATTGTGATCATCTGGTTCAATTGCCGACTTACTGATATTTGTTGGATCCTCATTCCCTCAATTGGTGATTCCTGGGTCGCTTGGATTGACTTCCTTTATTAATTGGATGCTGTCATTTCGGTTGAATACCCGTTGTTGTACTGGGCCCTATGCCGTTCTTGTTGGTTTGTCTCTCTCTCTCTATGGGGTTCGGTCTCATCTGGATGGTATCAGGACCATTAACGGTATTGGACGGTTCCGTCGTTTCTACCGCTGTAGAAGGTTCGTTGCCCAACAGTGGTGCGGTGGCTGCTATCGGAGTAGGTATCGTCGACTTCGGAGTCGCTATTGTAGGTTTTATCGTTTGAAATGATCCTTGAAGCTGTGGGAATGCGGGAGTCATCGTACTAGAATCCGGTGTAGTAGGCCTCCTTGTGTACCTGAATAGGGGTCCTGTCATTCTCCGTGGGTAGTTACTTGGTAACATTCCTATTTATTCAGAAGTGCATGCCAAGTTTGTGTGACTGCTGATATGCAATAGCTGGGGTGGGAACTTCGTCTTACTTCTTGATTGTGGGTTTGCAGTCACCATTTGCATCGCAAAACTGTCCACTAATCCCGTTGTACCTACTGATGCCGCCATGGTCAGAGTGGTAGTAGCACTACTGATAGTCTGAATGGTAGCCACTGATGCATTTGTCGCTTGTTGTTGGGTCGAAACCTGATTTATCCGCGCCGTAGGTTACTGTCTCTCATCTTGACTTTATTCCGTCTCCGTATTCTCCCATCCGTTGGTTTGGTCGCCTTTTTCGATTTTCTACCCCTTTTCTTCTTGCTTGTGGGTACCTTCTCGAAGGGCTCTTCTTTTATAATGGCTGCATAAGTTACGGGTATTTGGTACCATGGTCTCTCGTCTACCAATGGGTTCCAGACCACCGTCTCATTGGGTTCTACGGTCTTTATGCTCGCACGCAGAAGTCTGTCAATTCCATTTATTCTACTTCAAAGTGCCATTCGCTGAGCTATTCGCGAGTCCTTCTTCGCTGCTTGTCTCGGATTCATCTTGAGGTCGATTACTGAATTGTTCTCGTCCACCAAAGAGAAATCAAAACTGAATAGGCTTGGTCGCTTATTATGCCTTAAGCTTATAATAGATTAGAAGAGCTCACCCAAATCTGTAGAAACTTGAAACCGAGACGGGAATTAAGTAACGTTACCCGGTGCACGTGAACGGGGAGACAGTCAATAAGAGAAACCCGTCTCAAATCTTTTTAAAGGCGCCAAATTTCCTTCTTAACTACTGTGCCTCTAATGTTCAATGTAATATAAGAATATTATAAATGATATATATATATATATATATATATATATATATATATATATATATTCATAACTTCATAATTCATGTATATATATATACTTATGAAGTTTAGTTTTGCTAAAAGGACAAAAGGAGATAAAACAAAGAAAATTAGCTTCTTTATTGGTTCCTTTAGATGAAAATGCCTAATGAAAATTTGTTTGCCTGACTCTTGAGTAGATCCTGAAATACCCTGACTCGAACTAATAAAGTTGCTATTCTGTCTTCAGTAATTCTTGGTATTATTTTCTTGTTAATATCTGGAGTAATAATCTGAAATTTCTTTTTGTTCGCAATCAATTTTCAGTTCATAATTACCATTAAAAATAAAAAATATATACATATATATATATATATATATATATATATATATATATATATATATATATATATATATATATATATATATATATATATATATATATATATATATATATATATATATATATATATATATATATATATATATATATATATATATATATATATATATATATATATATATATATATATATATATATATATATATATATATATATATGTATATATTTTTTATTTTTAATGGTAATTATGAACTGAAAATTGATTGATATATATATATATAAATATATATGTGTGTGTGTGTGTGTTTGTGTGTAAATAATCAATTTCTTTTTGCACAGTATTGAAACAACAACTTTAGTTGTTGTATTTTTATACCCTATTTCCCACCAGTTGCTGAAAAAATGTTATGTTTGGCCAGAAATTGTAAATCGATCTCCTGAATCGATTTGGGGTTAGTAGCACAAAGACACTAATATTTTGTGGTGGTATTCGTAAAATAAATTTTTCCTATACGATGGTGTGACTCCGACTCTACTACTTCAACAATTTGCGAAAGAGATTTGAAACATAGGATCGCAATTCAGAATAATAATTCGTCTTTCACACTATTTCGTTGAGGGGTAACACCACTCTGGGATTGCAAAAAATCGATTTTTGGTTCGGCTTAAACAATACTTTAGGGTCAATAAAAATAATATGCAATTGGTCCTATAGTGTCCAATAATTTATAAAAGGTTCAAATACCGATTTTGCGGCAGCGCCTCGGACCGCTCGCTGAGCGCGCTATATGAGAGCGCGCGGCGCGTTCTGATTCATCGCTTTTGTACTGATTTCATCTATCGGAATAATAGGAGACCTTGTTACTTACAGAGCCGAAGGTTCTTAAGGTTCCTCAGGCATCTTGCAGGATACGCTAATACTGAAATTAGCTAGTATCGGCGTGTATATGTGTTAGTTAGTACAGCTGCAAAGCGACACCGCTTCGATTTGTATTTATGCTGTTTTTTCGTTTTCATATATTTATATATTACAAATTTCGTTGATTTTAAGTGAACAGTGTGAAAATTATAAACAATATGATTAGTGAAAGATCAGTGTATGATGGCAAGAAATCGACGAACAAGAAAAAGAGTAATTTGAAGAGACCGAAAATTTTAAAGCGGCAGCCAAGTAACCGTTATGAAACGGAGAAGCCAAGCGTCGAGGCGGTTGGCACATCGGCTGGAAAATTATCTACCATCGATCCTGATGACTTTGAAGTAGATGAAGGCTTTGCTTATCGATTTCTGAATTTTTTAACCGTATCTACCGCTATATCGCAAGCTGTTGTGTGCAAAAAGTTAGATGTGATATTCACCGAGTGTGGAAAGCGTTACTTGGGTTTCAAAATTGTTATTTCATGCCAAAACTGCGACAACATTTCTATCGCTTCTTCACCATTCAGTGAAAAAGCCTACGACATTAATCGTAGAATGGGTTTTTGCTATGCGACTACTGGGAATAGGATTGAATGGAATAATAAAATTTTACGCGTTCATGGAGCTCCCGAGCCAATTTTTCAATCGTTTTACGATAAAGTTGTTCAGAAGATTACTGTCGATGCAAAGGAGGTTTGTGAGCAGAGTATGAAAAATGTAGCTAAGGCAGAGAAAAAGAAGTGATTAAAAAGGAAACACAAGTGGTATTACTGTATCTGGCGATGGTTCGTGGCGCAAACGCGGCTTCACGTCCCGTTTCGGATTTGTATCACCTATTGGATGGTGTACTGGCAAAGTGATCGACATTTTAGTAAAATCTAAATATTGTATGGCATGCGAATTTTAGGAAAAGAAAAGTGACACGGATGAGTATAAGGAATGGCTCGAAACCCAATCAATGAAAATCAATGCCAATTGAACCATGACGGCTCGGCAGGAAAAATGGAAGTGGATGCCGTTATTGAGATGTTCCAGCGCTCAGAATCTTTACACCAACTTAAATATGCCAATTGCGTCGGGAACGGTGATTCAGAAACTTTTGAAGGTATCGTAGACTCGCAACCTTGTGAAAATTTGTCAGTAACGAAAAAAGTGCATCGACTACGTGCAGAAACGGACGCCTTCGAAATTTAAAAAAGAAAACTAAACGTCTCGGAGGAAAGGGCAAGCTCACTGGTAAATTATTCGACGAATTGTCAATTTATTATGGTCTAGCAATACGTATAAATTATGATTTTATAAAAAATATACGCAATGAAATCTACGCAACGCTAGACCATAAATTATCGATGGACGACAAATCGAAGCACGAGAGATGTCCGCGCGACGAAGATTCGTGATGCTCGTGGCAGAGGGCCCAGGCCACTGGAGATTTGAATTATAAACATAAGCCAGCAATATCGCAAGAGGTATTTGAAGCAATTTCTCCTATTTATGCTGAATTGAGCAGCGACGATCTGCTGACTCGTTGCCTCGGCGGATATACGCAAAACAGCAACGAGAGTTCCAAGTCAATCGTGTGGTGTATGGCTCCGAAATCAGTCTCCAGTGGCAAGCACGTTCTTGACACTCCAGTATATATTGCCACAGGCATTTACAACAATGGCCTGTCAAGTATCATGAAGCTTATGCAGAATTTAGGCCTTAAAATAGGACCAAATTGTTTCAATTTCTACATTGAAACTGATGAGCGGTGGATCAAGTTTTCCGAGCGGTCGCTCACAGATGCAGCCAAGAAGGCCTGATTACATTCAAAATCGATGAGAAAGGAAGAGGAGGAGGCAAGTATTAATTTGGATGGCCAAATGTATGGTGCATGCATCGCAGATTAGAGGTAAGCAGAAAATATCGATATACTAATCTTCCACTCTATGATTTAAGTGCATGTAAAACTTTAAACGCGTTTTTCTCGAAACCGGATTTTTCAAACTGGGAGAACAGATTACTCGTAAACTATTGCATGGATTGGATTGAAATTTTTACTGTAGCTTCACAAATAGATTCTCTAAAGAAGTATGTAGCCGTTTTTCGATTGAATGTAATTTTTTTTATAAACAATTTACATCGTTTTTCTTCGAGAAAAAACAGAATTTTTTTTCAGACGTGCGCCATTTTTACAAAAATTGAAATGAAAAAAACCCTACGTACTTCCAAAGTTAACGTTCTATAGATTAAGAATTTCTTTGGTTTTTTGTTCCAGGTCTCATACTTTCCGAGCAAAGTGTTCTCGTGTTTGGAAGTTTGAGAAAAAGACTTCGCAAGAGATTCGCTGTATAGCCGCCATTTTGTATTTAAATGTAAAAAAAATATGTTTTTGTACCTCAATATACGTATAGTAAACCCTCAAAAAATAAATTTGATCCCTTCTTTCGTACTCTTGTAAAAAATCGTACAAATTAGGCATTTTTTTCGGGCCGCTAGAGAGGTGTTACCCTACCCCTTAACTCAATTTAGCTATTTCCCAAAAAAAAAAATTTCTCAATTTGTCTCCTATTTTTCGACACATTCTTCATCTATCGCTATGCTAATCAGTGCACCGCCGCAATCTTCTCTTTACAATGTGGCATTTTGCTATATATTCTGGATATCGCTAAAATCTTCTTCGGAAATAACTCAATATAATTTTCCAATTTTCGAACACCAAAAAATAGTTTTTGGAAACTCTTCAACACACTTAGAGAAAGCATTTTTGGAGAACTAACTAAACCGAACCTCCAATAAAAATTTAGACAATTTTCAGAAATGACCAAAAAAATTTTTTTTAAATTTAAAAAAAAAATCTTTGACAAATTTACAAATATACTCAAAAAAATTGTTTAAAAATTTTCAATTACTCAAAAAAAGTGCTTTAAAAATTTCCAAAATACTGAAAAAAAAAACTTTTTTCTTCATTTGGAAAACTTCTGAAATACTCAAAAAAATTGTTTTTTTTTGTTACAAAACTTTCAAAATACTCAAAAAAATTTTTTGGAAAATTCCGAAAAATCGAAAAAATTTTGAAACAAAATTCCGGAAAATTATAAATAACACCCAAAATAAATTTTGAAAAACTTTTAAGAACAAAAAATTTTAAAAAAGTTTTCTAGAAAATATTTAAATTATTCAAAAATATTTTTGGAAAATTTTGAAAAATCAAATAATTTTTAAAAAAAAATTTTTGGAAATTTTCAAAAATACTCAAAAAAATCTTGGAAGATTTTCAAAATCGAAAAATTTTATATATAACCCAAGTGGAAATTTTTCTTGAGTCCTATTTATAACCCATTAACTCAAGTGAAAATTTTCTAAGTCCTCTAACAAAAAATCTTAAACACATCAGAAAAATTTTTCCACTTTGTTTGAACTAATTATTTTATACGGAAATCTTTTTTCACTTTAAGTCGCTGAACTGTAGCTTGCTTGGGTACTGTGTAACAAAAATTTTCAATTTTACACGAAATCACTAATTTGTTTAATTTTTCTGTCGCTAATTTTACTATTATTAATTCACCTGATTTTTTTCTTCACTCGCGTTGAAGCGTCATTTGTAACATAGGATTTTGTCACTTTGGTCTCTTTAGCTTTAATAGATTATTTAAATATGCACTCCAAGGGTTGGCTCTACAGTTTACCGAATTTAGTTATAATAAAAGGACGCCAGGTAAAGCGCGGCTAGCCTAACATGAACTCTATCTCGGAGGAGGTTCCATGATACAGTAACTCAGGATGAATTCTTTAACTACTATATAATGATACTATAATTTAATCAATTTAAGTACTTGGCTTTCTTCATATATACTCAAAAAGAGTCGCTAATTATTTACCGGTATATGTTACAAAGTTAACGGTCGCTTTCCCAAAATGGCTACGTAAGCCCGCGCACGCCACTTATACGACCGAATCGCCCCGTTTCCCCGAGCTAATAAATATTCATATAAACCCTTAATCAACCTGCTTTAGCGTCTTTCTGCGTGCGTTGAATCGCTCGTTCCGTGCGCGGTCTCCTGCATTTTCTCGGTCGTAACTCTTTAATAATTCTATCAACTTCTACTATCAAACACCCTCCCAAATAAACTCTACAAAATCTAACAAATCTAACAACAATAGCTTCAACTCGACTCTATAAACTCTAAAAATCTATTTCTCAAAAAAACCTGCTCTCTCGTAGACGCTGGGGCAGTCAGTGGCGAAAAAGCGGAGGCCGAAAATCTTTCCTAAATTTCGGCTTTTCATCGACTATCTTCAGCCTACACACACTTATTGCTTCCGTCCTTATCCTGTTTTCAATTGGCCTTGATATCCTTTAAATTAGTAAATCAAGACCACGACTACTGCGGGATGAATCGCTATTTTTCATTTGTTCGCGAGCCCCGCGTACAGCACGCACGAATACGAATTTGTAATTGCGAGTATACTATAGCCCGGAGTTGTGTGCCCCGAGGAAGCGGACGCTTCTGCAGCGAAACCTCTCTTCTCCCACGTCTGCGTGCATCGGGAGAGAGGAAGGGTAGCGTGTGAGATAATATAATTCCCCCCTCGTTAATAATAATTAAAATAAATATTTTAATGTTCGGCTCTGGTGGCAGCGGTGGTTTGGTCGTGATCAACTGATCCGGTTATACATAAACCTTTTGACGCGAAACACGCGTCACAACTATTCAGATTTATTGCGATACACGACGTTTTCAATGGTCGTACAAATCAAACATAATACCTACACATACAAACATATAATTATGCATTTAGACGTGTGCACTATACATCAGTGCCGCCTGATTTAATTGTATCACCTTAACCCACCTCCCCTTCCTTATTTACCCTCTTTTTTCTAACTTTGTACTTTTCCGATTTATGACGTTACAAACAGCCATCACTTTTACTTATATAGGATATACGATAGAAGTACACTACTATATTGAGAGTCTTACAAAACAAGCATAACAACTACACATACAAATACATAAATATGAATTTAGATATGTATTATATATAAGTGCCGTTATCTTTAATTTAATCATCTCACCCCCCCCCCCTCCTCCTACTCTCTTTCTTTTTCGTTATTACACTATTCCGATTTATTTTCATTACATGACTCTTTCAATAGCCTTACAAATCTAGCATAATAACAACTCATTCAAACACATAATTATATATTTAAACATGTGTAATATACATAAGTGTCGCCTACTTTAATGATACCACTTCTCTCCATTCTTATTTCCCCTCCACGTTCTCATTTTGTACTTTTCAAATTTATTGCGTTAAAGGACTTTTTCTATAGTCGTAAAAATCAAGCATAATAACTACACATACGAACACATAAGTATATAGTTAGAGAAGTGTACTATAGATAAGTGCCGCCTACTTTAATTCTATCACCGCAACACCCTCTCCCATTCCTTATTTCCCCTCTGTTTTCTAATTTCATACATTACCGATTTATTGCGTTACACGACTTTTTCGATAGTCGTACAAATCAAACATAATAACTACACATACAAACACATATTTATGTATTTAGACGTGTGTACTATGAATAAGTGCCGTCTACTTTAATTTTATGAAGTCACCCCACCTCGTATCTCCTTATTTTCCCTCTTCTTTCTAATTTCACACTTTTCCGATTTATTGCATCTAACTTCCTTATTGGATAGTCGTACAAATCAAGCATAATAACTACACATACAAACATATAATTATGTATATATACGTGTGTACTATAGATAAGTGCCGCCTTGGTTGATTTTATCACCTCACCCCTCCTCCCCCCCTCCTTATTTTCCCTTCTTTTTTTAAATTCACACTTTTCCAATTCTTTGCGTTTCACGACTTTTCGATAGTCGTAAAAATGTAGTATAATAACTACACATACAAACATATAAATATGCATTTAAACATGTGTGCTATACATAAGTGGCGCCTACTTTAATTGTCTCACCTCACCCCTTCTCCCCCTTCTTATTTCCCCTCTTTTTTCTAGTTTTGTACTTTTCCGATTTATTGCGATACAGGACTTTTTCGATAGTCATAATAATCGAGCATAATAACTTCTCAAATGAACAAATGATTGTTCATTTAAATATGTGTACTATACATAAGTGCCGCATACTTTAATTTTATCACCTCATACCTCGATTCCCAGTCACATCAGTTTCTTTAATTCTCTTATTTTCTCATATATTTGAATAAAATAGTTTTAATAATTAAATATGTATCGTATTTGTAACGTATAGTATCTAATAATGTTAAATAATAATAAGAAATCATTGTACTACAAATCGTACAAGAAATGTAGTTAAAAGGTTTTATCAATATTTCGTGAAATATTGTAGTAATGTGAATAAAGCTTTAAAGGGTTGTGTCACCAAAATACTTCCATAATATTTTAGAAATATTGCATGAAATCTTTCATAAATCTTTCAAATATTTAAAAAAATATTAAATCTAATTAACAAACATTTTAGAAATATTTCATGAAATATTTCAGAAATATTCTATGCTGCGTGAGAACTCACTATGAAATATTTCTGTAACATTATAAAAAGGTTTCACTAGTAACTTTTTGAGAAACATATACAAAATGTTTTATGAAATATTTTTGCAAGTACTTGGAACGAACATAACAGCATTTCGAAAAGCTTTTATTGCAAAATTTCTGAAAGGTTTCAAACCTTGCATGAAACGTTGTTGAAACCTTGCTGTAACAGTGTGTGCTGTGTGGATATTTAATTTTGGCTGTTTTTTACTTATGTATTTTTTGAAGTATTATTGTTTTTGGGATTAACATTACTGAATGGATGACAGATTTGGGAGCTTTTTTTGAATCCATTGGTGTTTCTTTATTTGATAATGTTGTTTATGCTTTTATTTTTAATGATCCACAATAATTAGTGATACACCGTTTAATTTATTTTAAACCTAAAACCTTGTCCTTAAATTAGAGTATGAATATATTCTGCAAAAGTAAACTGTAGAATTAAAAATATTTCTATTTAGAATAACATTTATATTATTATTTAGATTTACTATCGATTGCACCAAAAATGTTCTCAGGTAATAGAGATGCTGTATTTATATAATGTTATCATTATAAATTGTGTTAAAGATTCATAGCAGTTGATAGCGATTCTTCCCAATAAATTTCTCGCAGAAGAGTTATTAATTCATCAAGTAAAATGTTTTTATGATGATATTGATTAATTTGTTTTCAATGAAAAACAAACGATTTACGAAAAGATTTTTTTGTCTTTTAACGTTATTTTTTATTTTACTTTTATACATTAATTGATGTTTTTCAGGAAGTGAATAATAATTTTTTACTTTCAGTTTTGGAGGTTGAATACTGTATCATACTAGTCAGATGTGTTGTAAGAGTTATTGATATGTAAAATATATTTATAATAAATAGTTTTCTAAAATTATGGTGAGTTTATTCAATAAAGCCACTATTTTGATAAAAACCCTGTTTTCTCACTAATTTGCATTTTAAACTTTAATTTTAGCCTAGAGCACACCAAATTAATACACCCGGTTCAAATTTTAGAATATTCTTCAAAGTATGTAGAATAAAAGTCTGCATTTTATTTTTGAAATTATTTCGAACAACCAAATTATTAAAAGCCATTACACATAAAATTATTGTAAAACTAGTGTTTTTATAAGAAAAATCATAAATCAATATATATGTTATATTTTTTAAAAATAAATAATATATTTAAGAGAAGAACAAGATGTAAAATTTGTTTGTATATACTTTAAAGAACATATCCTAAAAGTTTCATCCGGGTTTAAAAATTAGGTGTTCGCCAGGATGACTTTCATCGTAAATCCTATTAAAATTTAATACACTTACTAGGATAACTAAATCTAAGAGAGGTCAATGGCTGAAAATGTTTATACAACTTTTAACACCACATTTTGTGTGCTTTACACAACTTCCAGTCTGTCAAAGAACTGCTCAGTGCGAGTCCGATGCTCGACAGAACTGGCCTATGTGAACGATAGCACACTACCTACCCATCTCACTCACTATACACGTACACACACATACACTCGTCCTGGACGACACGGAGCAAGCGAGCTCTCCAATGCCCTGAAGAAGATACAGAGTAGAAATTATTTACACAATAACACACTATAATGCCGCAAATCCTGCAGAAGGAATTGGTATTCCCTTTTCGCAGGTCCGTATTAACAACAAAAATAAAAATAAAAATAAAAAGTGCTGGTTAGTTTTACTGTATTCATTACAGCAAAAACCTCCAGCCATACTGAACCATACAATGCAAGTACGATTCATTCATAAGGATAGCATGTATCCACGTCGGACTTCCAGACATGGATCATTCCATCCTTCACCATTCATACATACTTTAGTTAGGTTATGAAGGTCTTCTGACTCTTCATCCCAACTCTATATAACATTATTAATAATTTATTAAAAATTTAACAGTGATATATAATCTCTCTTTAACATTTCCATATCCTTATTAAGTAATGTTATCATTATAAATTGTGTTAAAGATTCTATATTTTTACATAGTTAGTAATAATGTGACGACTGTATTATATTAATTCGCGTTAATTAAGGGGTAACACCACTCTAGCCACCCGAAAAAATGCCTAATTTGTAAAATTTTTTACAAGAGTAGGAAAGAAAGGATTAAATTTCTTTTTTCATTAACAATTTACTACTCTTTTTTTAGTCGAAAATTCATGCGTTTTGTTCAGAAGTGCACAGTTTCTACAAAAATTGGAATAAAAAAAAATCTTACGTACTTCGATAGCTATTAGCATGTAGTTTCAGAAAATTTGTGGTTTTTTGTTCCAGCTCTCACGGTTTTCGAGGAATTGGTGCACCCGCGGAGCACCTTCAAAAAAATCTTTTTCCGCAGATCTGCTGTAGCGCCGCCATTTTGTACAAAAATCATAATAAAAAATGTTTTTTTCATACATCAATATGTGTTAAATGAACCATGTAAATATGAATACTATTCCGTTTCCCATCATCCCAGAATAAATTGTCAAAATTAGGCCTTTTTTTCGACCACTAGAGTTGTGTTATCCGTTAAGATTACATTGCACATGCTTAAGATTCTATATTTTTGTACATTTTTCTTCGATATTATAAATATTTGTATTCTTATAATTATAATAATACCTCACTAACATGGATCTTGCCGTCGTAAATTTTTCTGTTGTCGCGTGTTTATCTCTTGCATATAATATTCTTTCTATGGTGTTGAGCCTAGCCGTGCAAGTAAGTCCAACAGCACAGGTAACTCTGTAATGTGGGAACATCTCTTTGTGTTGGTTAGCTGAATCACATTTGCAGTTTAATGTAAAGACTATATCGTCAATAACTACAATATCATTATCAGATGATTGTTGTTTAAGTGAATACATTGAGTTAGTGAAAATTTGTTTTCCTCTTATTCCTCTGTCTAAGTAAAAAATCGCCTTGTTCGATCCTAGGTAGTTGATATCTCCGTATGTCATTCTGCGACTTGCTGATTTGTTAATATTCTGTCCAGGTGCAGCCGTTGCTTCCATTTTTCTAGCTTTCCTGTTGTTCTTTTCAGCCATTTCATCAATCTTGGTGAAGACCGTATCTGCTGGTTTATACTTTTCTATATTTGGATCTTTATTAACATCTAAATCATTATTTGCTCCTTTAACAAATTTTATGTATTTGATATTCGCTTTTCCATTTTATGTTTTGTGTGACCATATATTTATTATTTCGTTTGTTATATTATCTAAACTATTGCTGATTTTTGGATATGAATTTATCATTTTATTATAATTGTAGTTGGTGATACGCCGATGTTTGCGATCATTGTATGATTTACATTTGCCCTTAGCACAAATGTATGTTCTAATATCTAGCATTATACTATTAGCCAATACTGAGTCTTCTCTGGATCCATACATACTAATGTCAAGTTTGTTTTCAATGAGAACTGCTTTTCTCTGCTGCATTAAAAACTGTAATTTACAGGATATTTGGCACTGGTATACACATTCATCTCGTTTGCACAGCGATAAGAGCCATAATTTAAATTGTTGACAATCTATTGTCGTTGCAGTGTTTATGTCATTCATTATTTATCAACCAATCCTGAATCTTTTTTATATTTGTTTTTTTGTGTATATCTAACATTTTTAGTTCATTTGGAAATGCATTAAAGATACTGATTGCTTTAATATAACTATTTTTAGTACTAACAGTTTTGTAATATTTTGATAAAATTAATAGTTTATTTCTTGTTTTACTCGTCGAGTTGATATACTGATCTTTAAAATTTTCATAGTTGTACTGAAGACTCTCATTTGCAAATAATTGCTGTAGGTTAAGTGGAATTATTTTTTGAAAAGTATTTTTATTTATAATTTTTAAAATTTTTGTTTGAACTGTTTGCAATAAGTGTAGTTTGTTTTGATACGCACCACCCCACGAAATTATGCCATAACTAATAAGGCTGTGGAAGAAAGCATAGTATATAATTTTTAAAGTATTAGTTTCCATGAATTTAGAAATTTTACTAAAGATGAAAATCAGGTATCTTGTCTTATTTATAAAATATTCAATATGTTTGGTCCATCTCATATTCTCATCGAAAATTATACCCAAATATTTTGCTTCATTCACTCTCTTTAGTTTTTCATTATTGATTTTGATTTCAATTTTCTGTGGTACACTGTCGCAATTGTTTCCAAAAGTTATATAAACAGTTTTTTGTATATTTAATATTAATTTATTTAGTCTAAGCCATGCCTCCCCTTGGGAAACCTCCCAACCTACACAGATACCGAACAACCCTACCGTCCAAACTCCCCAACCTCCACAAATACCGACCTACCCGACCATCCAGATTCCCCAACAGTCACAAATACCGAACTACCCTACCGTCCAAACCTCCCAACCTACACAGATACCGAACAACCCTACCGTCCAAACCCCCCAACCTTCACAAGTGCCGACCTACCCTACCGTCCAACCCCTCCCACTTTCACAAACACCAATATACCCCACTTTTCACATCAAACCATACCACCTAATTACTCGCAAATTCCATCGGATTCGATCTCGAAAAATTTAAATTTATCGCGACCAAGTACTGCACCCATCCCACAGACATGGAACCCCTCACTTCCCTGCCAAGATGCCCACAATAACGGCTCAGATAGGTCCCAAACATTGCCAAGCAGTACAATATACCCCGATAATTCGTCGTACACAGCGAATGCAGTAACTTCTACAAATAACCCTCATTTACCACCTAACCTCGTAGGCTATTGGTTAATGAACCCTAACACTCAAGTCCCAATACCTAGTAATCCATATTGGTATTACCCCATCGCACAGTTTCCCCTTGGACATGGTATTCCCCAAGTAGGATACTCTTACAATACATCGAACACCTTGCCATACGGTCAAATGCTTCTTGACAATCCTGAGCGAGTACATCCTCAGAACTCGAATAATGATTCCTCGTTCCAGCGCGAAACTAGAGTAGCCAGTCTCATACAAAAGTATAATGTAAGCTTTAATGGAGAACCAAAAGCAGATCTAGGGGAATTTCTCTCCCGAATAGAGGATTGCCGGAGAAGCTGTAACATGTCCGATCGGGACATCTTGAAAATGATTCCCATTATTTTAAAAGACCAAGCTTTGCATTGGGCCCGCCCATTGCTACAAAACTGGCGAACATTAGAGGAATTCAAAAATGCTATAAGACAACAGTATGGCAGACCGGATTTCCAATTACAATTAGAAGATGATATTAGGTCAAGATCGCAAGGACTCGAAGAATCAATTGCTACGTTCATCGCAAATATCCGAGCAGTGATAAATACCTTGTACTCCGTCGAAACCACGTGTTATCTTCGGCAGCAGACAACTTTGCCGCGAAACTAGCCCCAAAGTTCGTGGGTCCGTTAAAAGTAGCAAAAGTCTTTTCGCCTGTCGTGTATCAGCTGTAGGACGTAAACAGTAAAAAAAAATCCAAAGTGCATATTTCAGACCTGAAACCTTACTTTGTCCCCTCTAAACAACCTATTCCTTCAACAGGTAACAACACCAGTAGCTACAATGCAAGGAATGGGAAAGGGTCGAGGATACAATCTGCCACACCAGGTCACCAGCCGCCCGGGGACAATACCGGAGGAGAAAGTATGCGTCCGCGCAACAATCTCCACCGCCGACCGTCGAGCGATGAAACAACCAGGGATACAGGCCAAACCAGCAGTGGTGCTCGGCCGTCCGGGGATCGGAAGAGGAGCCAGCCACCCCTGGAGCCTCCTCCCCGGCGGGGCCGTGGCCGGCCTCGAAAACTCCAGCTCACAGGTCTCACGTCGACCGCTGGGTCGCGGTTTCGTTCCGGGAGTGGAGGGGGGGGGGGGAGTGCCATCCCCGCCCACGGTTTCGACTAGTACCCTGGTACGGACGAAGGACGAGCCGCAACTCCTATACGACCCCTTCTCGGGGATGTATCGACCCAGGGAACCGATCGATCCAATCGATCGTTCGAAGGGGGCGATACCGAAAGGGTCGTATGAGGACCGGGAAAGTCAGGCTGCATGCCCCTTCGACCCGTGCAACACCTTGATGGAGTTTAAGGCCCCGTACGTGGTGACTACCCCAGCAATTCGCGCCGCACGATGGGAGGAAAGGGCCACCCAAGAACCAATCCAGGTCGAACACCCATCGTTCCCCCCATCCATCCAAGAACCACCCCCCTACCGTCCGATCCCCATCCAGCTACCCCTCCTATCGTATACCGGCAAAACCAAAAAGGTCTAAAATTCACCCCATCATTAATGTGGTAAGAGTCGACCCGAACGGGGGACTCAATTACCTTCTCTAAGACGGCTACTACCCAGACGAAGTCGGAAAGTTTTCGCAACCCCAATAAAAAAAAATAAACACCCCTTCCCTACTCCCCACCTACCGATACCGAATCTCCTATTGTGGACACACCATTCCCCTATCGCAAATTCCGTACCCCCCTCCGCCACCCGACAATACCATAAATTTCCCATCGAAATCCATCCCGTCCCTCCTATCTTCAATACCGAATACCCTCCTAATGGAAATTCCAGTCCATTTCTACCGAATGCGTAAGCTTCCACCTTGATTACCGAAAACTCATAACAGTATCCCGTAATTTCCCTTATTGTAAATATTATTTCCCCCCCTCCTACCGTAAGTAGTACTCCGTTCGATAGTTTCTTGCACTTGTAGATATTAGAAACCACAGGATTACAGACCCATCAAGACAACCCCATACGATTTCCGTAGACCAATAACAATTTGTAAATGCGAGAAATTGTACATACATAAAATAGAGTGGTATAAACTAAGTAAGTTATTTAAGAAAGAAAAAAAAAGAGATGTATGATGGCAAAGACTATCTCGCTAAAGTACGAGTATTTAAATCGTATATTTGGGCGTGGGTTCGTTACGCGAACTCACCTAGTATCCACTCATTGGTAAAATCACTTGTAGTAAAATCTACTTGTAGTACATAAGACTCTGTTTGGTTATAATGTCATACATTAAGCACAATATTATGAAGTGTCCCTTACAAAATTAGGAAAAATTTAAATTTAAGAATTTAGTCTGTAAGAATAACGCTGTATATAAAAATCTTTTAGCTTCTTTTTATAGATACAACCGTACGAATCACGACTGATCAACTGTACAGCCATAATATAAGTAGTCATTAGTACTTATAGATGCCTAGTAGCGCCAAATAAATATTCATATTTCATCAGGAGAACAAGAAGAAATGACAATTAAATGAAGCATTTAAGTAAAACTGTACATATGCGTAGGATAAGTATTTAGCTAGCTAGAAAGCGTTAAACACAAGCGACTAGCATAGGTTAGGTTAGCATATAAGTTTGATAGTTGCGTACCGAGTAAGCACGTCCCAAGTAAACCGCGAACCGCGTAGCAGCGCTTCGGTTTAGTAGGGGGGAGTTTGTAACACCACATTTTGTGTGCGTTACACAACTTCGAGTCTGTCGAACGAACTGCTCAGTGCGAGTCCGATGCTCGACAGAACTGGCCTATGTGAACGACAGCACACTACCTACCCATCTCACTCACTATACACGTACACGCATACATACACTATTCTCCTGGAAGACACAGAGCAAGCGAGCTCTCCAATGCCCTGAAGCAGCTGAAGAGGACGCACAGCTGTCATCCCATAGAGCCTCGCATAGCTGGGAACTGGCTGGTCTCGTCTGGGGTGCGCTGAGCATGTCCTGGCGTCTCTTCTCCTTATAATATAAGCAGAAGGAGAATATAAGCAAAATGGTATTAGAATAATACCCACCTGATTTTATGCCTTGAAAGGCATGAATGTATCCACCTTGGGCGGAGCGGCTGCTACTCTAGATACTTTGGAGGCCTGCAGCATGCACCCTAGAAAACATAAAGCTGAGTTAGTCTACAGCAGACATGTACATCAAACTGGAACTTTCTTACCTAGTTTGGAGGGTTTGCAGAGGCAGTGCGGTCTCTCAAGTGCAGCAACATAGCTCAACTCATAGCCCGCTCCTCCATAACAGCAGCAGCAGCAGCCTCCGAAGCATTCGTCAGTCACCTAGAAGCAACCTAGCATTAGCAAGGGGAGATTACAGTGATATACAAAACACTAATCTCACCTGATAACAGTGTCAGTTGCAGAATGCAGTGTAATTAAGCTGCATGTAAATATAACCTCTTCGAGGTTCACCGGGCCCACTGCTCCTGCTGCAAGTACGCAGTTCTGAGCCTTGCAGCTCTCGTCTTCGTGCCCCTTCGTCGGCACCGTTGACCATATACCCCTCCTTCTGCATCCCTCGTCGCACTTCCTCGTCCTGGCCACTCGTCTTTCCTCGTCCTCTCCAACACCGTCTGCGAGCCGTCGACTGCGTGCCACATAGCGTGACGTCACCGTGAGCAGATGCTCCCCTTTCCTTCTTCTTACTTCTCTTTCTTCCTCACCAGACGCATATGCTACGCCCTTAACCGGGCTCGGTCCGCACTACCGAAACCCGAGTGTAGCGCCGTGGGAACGAAGCGACAACTCATTCACTTCGTACTGAGCCACGTTCGCAGACACTTCGGTCTTTGTATCAGCTCAGTGCGAATATATAAAAACCCGCCTGTTCCGCTCGTGAATATATATAACCGCTTATATACCTCGACATTATTGTCGACCTTGTACCGTGTGTGCGGACCAACTTGTATCGTCGAAGGAGGCCACATCGGATTTGAAAAGAGTAAGTTGCACAGAATATTATTGTGCTTAATAGGTACACACATATATATATATATATATATATATATATATATTTATATAGATATTTTTCGTAAAGCTTGCGTCGCGTGCGTGTCTAGCATCGCATCGCGCCGCCTTTCCACGTGTATTTCGCCGCCGTATATTCTGTTGAATTCGCGTCCCTGATAATTAGCTTCTTCCCCTCTCGATTATTTACCTCTTCCCACAGTGCCGCCGTGCTCACTGTAGTTAGTTTATTTACATAAATAATTCTATGTATCGGTAGAACATTTGTAAAATCGTGCTGCGAATTCGCGCAGCTGGAGCTCAACACCTTGTAAATCGAATAAACTACAACTGTTCATACTTTTACCCTAAATTCCTGTTTAAGTAATTTATTTAAAGTTTCGAATAAAATTATTTTTAAAGCCTGCATATGCGGCGCAATAATCTTGGTTAGTATAGCTAAAATTATTGTCATAATAATTAAAAATAATAAGTAAAATAAAAATAAAATTATATATACGCTAGCAACGTTACCTGTTTATATCATAAGAACGCCACTGACTACGCGACATGACTCGTGGCTCCAAATGGGAAACCCCCTTCGAAACGTGAACTTCGTTTGGAGAGCGGGCGTTAGGCGACACTAGCTTCCACACCGTCACGTTCGAAAAAGAATCACTTTCCGGCAGGTGTACGTGACCCTTGATATTTCAAGTAATCCACGGTCAAACTGAAACCGCGCAGCTCGAGCGTAGCTTGGAGCCGGAATCGGAGAGGGTTGCGATCGCGCACGTTCCCTCTTCATCGTGGGCTGTACGGAGCCCTTTTATCTTGAGGGCACCGCACACTATTCGTAGGGTGGCCCTATAAACGTACGTGGTTGCCGCGGGCTAGCCCTTCCCTCTATTAACTAGAGTGCGACGGTACGAGGTCGTGATGCGCCGCTGGCGATAACGCTCGATGGTTTTCTTCGGCGCTGCTCTGCGCTTCGCTTCTCTTTCTATTTTTCGGGATCCTTCGTCGCACCACCAAAGTGACAGCTGGTCGGCGTCCTCGGTGGCGTCCTCTAATCGTGAGGCACACGGCGTGAGGAGTCGAGCGGTAGTCCTTCTTCCTCTCCGCTGCCGTTACCTCCCCGCTCATTCTCGCTCATTCTTGCTCTCGTCTTCTCACACGTGTTGCCGCGCGTGGGCATCAGATGCCGTTTCATGCCCCTTTGGCGTCTTCCCGTTCGCGAATTATACGCGGCTCGTTACAAGTTATATTTCAAGATATTTGAAATTATTTCTTTTTAATGTTAATTTTTTGGTTTTTGACGATGGTTTGAAATCAAAAAGAATTTTTAAGTTTCATCGATTCGTTTTTGCTTTCTCAAAGAGAAAGATTTGTAACGATAAACATATTTTAATCAGTGATTTCAACAAATTTCGATGTTTTCTAGGTTTTTAAATCAGAATAAAACCGCGACTAACTTTATGGCAACGTACATATTTTTTACGAATTCAACATATAAAAAGACAAAAAATTTTTTTTTCTACTTTTACAATACTTTAAAATTAATAGTTTGTTATTACTTTACAAAATAACTTTGAAGTTATTCAATAACGTTACAATAGGTTCGAATCCCCATCAATCCGAATTATTTGGGTCATTTAACCCATTTCTTCCCAAGCGGCCATTTTATAGTCGATTGGTTTTTTGCCTAAAACCGCCATTTTGAAAATTTCCAATGGTGATTTCAAAATTCTGACTTCAGAATCGGAAAGGACGGATAATTTTACTTCAAAAAAGTGCTATTGGTTATTATTATGTTTTTTTTTCGACAAATTTTTAGGCAAAAGTCCAATCGACTATAAAATGGCCGCTTGGGAAGAAATGTGTTAAGATGATGTCTTTTCGGATTTTTCGGTCACGAAAATCGGGCCTACAACTCGCGATCTAGGTAAGGGTAAGTAGGTTGGGGCAATATAGTGTCCAAATACAGTGAGCTCATTAATTACAGAATGATAACTGGAATAATTTTTGACGAAGAGCTCGCGGTATTATAATAAATTTAATAATTTAATTTATATGTCCAAAAAATAAAAAGAGGTGCTCCATAAGACATCTGTTGCACACATAGAAATTATCTATTTTTTGTTTATCTTTAGCGGCTATCATTTTGATTTTCAAGTTAGTACTTTTTTCAAATTCACTAATTTAGCACAGCTGCCAGTGGTTCCTATTACACGTATAGGTGATCAAATTTCATAAAAAACATATTTTCTTAATACGATCTTTTTTTATACGTAGATTTTAACTTTATTTTTACATAGAGTATGCATCTATACCTATTTAAAATATATATACATAAAAGCATTTTGTAGTTCAGCAAAAGTGTAATTTATACATATAATTTGCGATTTCTACAGTCAACTGTTTACTAAATATTACTATGAAGCGAGCATAGGACGGAACCCTCTAGGAGATATGATATCGAATATTATTGTTTGGATATTATTGTAAATGAGGTGTCAGTAATAGCTCATGACAATATTAGTATTAATTTCATAAATTTATAATTAAAAATCAGCGTTATTAAACTTGCAACGTCGTTTGCATTATCAACGTGTAATATGTAATAATAAATAAATAAATAGAAAAGTATATACTGTTGCTCAGTAAATACTATAAAGTATGTAAGAATGTCACAATTGATTCTTGGGGGTGTCAGTAGTCGGTGTAAAAGCTTAAAATAAATGGTGCTCTATGGAAACAAATGAAAATTGGTAAGGTTTGCCTACAATCAATAATTATCGAATTAAAATACAATTATTAATCGATTAGAAATCGATTAATTATCGAGTAGTAATCAATTACTGAACGATTAGTAATCGATTACTAATCGATAATTAAATGATAATTAAAATATGACTGATCAATAATTAATCGATTAATGATCGATTGTTAATCGAATAATCGAAAATGCGAATAATCGATTATGTAAAATTTTAAAATCGTTTAATCGACTAACCGATTAATTTTTAATTGATTAATCGTGATCGATGTCCTAAGTTATAGTTAGACGTATTAATCGAAAGGAAATTATAACTATTTTACGAAATTGTATATATTTTTTACAAGTTCATAGTATAAGAAGACAAGAAAAATTAGTTGGCTCAAATTTCCTATTTATAACAATTAATATGATAAATGGTACAATTATTTTTATTAAATTAGTTATTATTATTGTTACTATTATTGGTATTATTATTACAATTATAATAACAAAGTTCAAATTTATTTATTAAAGAGAAAAAATTATAATCCTCAATAGACGGTAAAGTAGGTATTCAGTGGAAAATTCCCATCTCCTTGTTTCATATTCTAACTATAAATAAATCACATATACTTGTAAGGTTCTTAAGTACCAAACCATGTAGTAGCGAGATACTCCTTGCTTCTAACATCGCTTGGATCAGTAAATGCATTTATTAATGTAATACAATGAAAACAAACATTTATAATTATGCAAATCAATAAAAGTTATTACTCCTAACGTCGCTCGAACAATTCCATTTTAATACAATTGGAATTAAAAATCATAAAACCCATACAAGTCATAAACTCTATAAAAATAATAAGCCCGCTAAAACCTCGAACTCAACAAAACGCATAAAAAACGAAAACCCCATAAAACCCGAAAACGCCAATAATTCATAAACCCCATAAAACCCATAAACAACCCCGTAAACTCAGAAACCCCGTAAACTCACAAATCACATAAACTCACAAACTCGATAAACTCACAAACCACATAAACTCACAAACCGCATAAACTGTCAAAATCCATAAATTCACGAACCCCATACACTCACCAACCCCTTAAATACAAAAACCTCATCAACTCACAAACACCATAAACTAACAATCGCCTTAAAACTCACAAACCCCATAAACTCATAAACCCCATACACTCATAAACCACGTAAAGACATAAACCCCATGAACTCATAAACCCATAAACTAATAAATCCCATAACCTCACGTACCCCATAAATTCCCCATCCCCATGTACTCACGAACTCCATAAACTCACGAACTCCATAAATTCACGAACTCCATAAACTCACGAACTCCATAAACTCACGAACTCCATAAACTCACGAACTCCATAAACTCACGAACTCCATAAACTCACGAACTCCATAAACTATAGAACCTCCGAAAAGCACAAAACCCATAAACGCAAGAAACCCGTAAACCGACCAACAATATCAATTCACAAACCCCATAAACTCACAAACTCCATAAACTAACAAACCCCATAAACTGACATACCCCATAAATTGACCAACCCCATAAACAAACACCACGCATATACCCAAAAATTCTATAAACACAAAAATCCCATAAAATTATATACTCCATAAACTCACAAACCCAGCGAAATCACAAACACCGTAAACTCACAAACCACATAAACTCACAAACCCCTTAAACTCACAAACTTCGTAAACTCACAAAGTCCGTAAACTCATAAACCTAGTAAACTAACAAAGCCCGTAAACTCAGAAACCCCGTTAAATCACAATCCCCGTAAACTCTCAAACTTCGCACTCACAAACCCATAAACTCACAAACCCCATATAATCACGTAACCCATAATCTAACGAACCCCATAAACTTACGAACGCCATAAGCTCACGAAATCCATAAACTCACAAACGCCATCTACTCACAAACATCATAATCTCACAAACCCCATAAACTCACAAACCCCATAAACTGACAAACCCCATAAATTCACGAACCCCATATAATCACGAACCCCATACACTTACAAACTTCATAAACCCAGAAACCCCATATACTCATAAGCAAAATACATCCCATACAGAACGTTGACTCCACAATCCCCATACAATCCATAAACCCCATGAAACTCATAAAATACATAAAACCTATAAAACCCATATAACCTATAAAAATCGTAAATGCCATAAAGCCATATATCCTATAAAACCCATAAAACATTGAAAACTTAAGCACTATAAATCCGGTAAACTCCAATATTCCATAAACTCCACGAAACCCACAAATATTGTAAACCCCATAAATCCGTAAGCACTGTTAACGCCATTAAACCCATAAGCCCCTCAATACCTATGAATGTCGTTACCCTCATAATAGTATAAAACCCAGAAATGTCTTAAGAGGGTAGCACCGTGTGACGCGCCTTTTTTCAACGTTTATTTATGAATTTTTTGGGGTATAAAATAAAATGCGATCTTTCTCAAATTTTTATATGTTTTTATTGATGTTTACTAGACAACAAAGGTATTTTTTTTTAATAATATTTATGAGGTTTTATTTTGGTTTTGCCCACCTGTTCGACCAACTGTTTGTGCGTTTTCGAGTCACCGTCTCCAATATACTTCACGAATTTCACGCCAAAATATTCCAAATAACGCTTGAACATTTCAAGAACGCCGTTCACTTCCATCTTACCGGC
Organism: Gastracanthus pulcherrimus; assembly: GCA_949152435.1. Lineage (NCBI taxonomy): Eukaryota > Metazoa > Arthropoda > Insecta > Hymenoptera > Pteromalidae > Gastracanthus > Gastracanthus pulcherrimus. Next base: position 57,187,213 of record OX424573.1, read on the forward strand.
GCTGCCTTCGTGATTTGCCATGCACTCGGCTTTGTGATCCTCATACAAACTTTCCGCTTCAACAGAATCTTTCTGAGCTAGATATTGACAACCTTTACATATCAACGAAACAATTCTTAAAAGCGAGGAAAATCCTCGCTTAGCCTAGGATCCGTCACCAGAAACCGACAACTCATTTTCGGGAAAACCTTTTTCGGCATTTTTTTGTTTTTCTTCATTTGCGGCTTTTTTGAAAGCAACCCTAGCAACAGCTTCCACGGCAATCAAAATCTGATTCAACATTCTTGAGTATAGGCTTCTATGGAAAGTTCCGAGATCCATTATTGAGCAAAAAAGATTGACGCCCGCCTGGCCAACGCCGATTAATCGCATGACGAAAGTAAACCGTCGATTTATTTCGTACGCGTTTTTGATCATCGGGCAAGAATCAATAAGATAATCTCGACAAGAGCATTTTACACTCAATTTGAATCTTAGTCCTCTTGGTGAATTCATAAGAAATTTTATGGCACTGTCACATTCTTTACACTTTACAATATTTTCTAATACACGAAACACTAAATTGAAACAAATAAAAACGTACTTGAAAGACGGATCATGAGACACTTCAAAAGCATCATTATGTTCGATATTTTTAGCAGATATACTGAAAAATGTAGTATCTTCTTCCGCGGTAAATTGATTACCGTGAAAAGATCTTTTTTTGCCTCCTTTATTTAGATGCCGACTGTCTCTATTGCCGCGTCGGTCCATTTTCAAACTTGATGTTTACACGTCGAGTGAATAACGGTTACTGCTGAAATGTCCGAAATTTTGTAGGTTCAAAATTTTATACCTGTATATATCTATGTCGTATACTATAATACGTTACTTATAATATGTACACCTGCGTAGATATATAAAAATAAAGACAGAAGGGACAAGAGAGTGGGGACGGCCGGAACAGCTGCTGCCGACGAGCACTGCTGTTTGAAGCGTTACAATATTTTCAACATATTTAAATTTATTTATTATTAAAAACCCAACATCGATTTTTTGAAGTCGACACACGGTGCTACCCCCTAAGCCCAATAAACTCCGCGAAACCTGTAAACATCGTAAACTCAATAAACGTCATAAATCCCGCTATACCTATAAAAACATAATCGTCATAAACCCCTTAAAACCATAAACCCCATAAACCTGCGATCCCCATAAAATACAGCTAAATAAATACGATAAATCTAAATACATGTTTCATATTAGTACAAGTGAAGTATTTTGATGGTATATTTTACTTTACTTCACAGTTTTCACATTTCAGGGACGGGCTAAATCCATTCGTAAAACTCTTGAGAAAATAGTTTAAATTTTATAACAAAATTGTAGATATTTTTGGAAGTGGAACAAAGGCTCTTACAGGCAGAGTGCGCACTCTACGGGAAACGAAATTCGGTCGGACTTTTGAAGGTGTTTTCTGGTACCAAAAAATGAAGCCTAGTACCAGTAATGAATTCTAATATGCCCTTCTTGTCGAGATGTGAGGTAATTAATTCGAAATATTTGTTATTCTAATGAACAAGGTAACTCTTCTTCTAACCATATTTCTACAAGTTTTTATTATAGATAACAGACTCTAAAAATCAGGCAAATGGGCCTTTAATTTATGCTGTGTTATGTATAAAAATATAATTCTGATCAAAAGATATATACGATTGAAGTTGATGACCGAAATTTCATCAATATTGAAAGAAATTTACTACTTTTAAATTCGTTGATTTTCTATGTATTTTCAGTCACCATATTCAATAGTTAATAACTTTTGATCAGATTAATATCAAGGGACGCGGTAGCGCCCGCTTGCACGTATAAGTACCCACGGTACGATACGAAGCTGAAGGGCGCACCGTCGCCTTTTATACGTCTAATTGTGCCTTTTTAACCTCTTCAAAATTTTTAAATATCAATATCTAAACACTGATTGACTTATGTGAAGTCTATTGACACTGTTTTAAGAGATAATAATTTAGTCTATCACGTAATAAAAGTTTCTGTTAAAAAAGATTCATCTAATTAAAAATATAAAGCATAATATATTTGCTCAAATTTTTTCTTTTCATTTTGTTCTCCGCATTTCCGTTTTCTCTAATCATATGTATATTTGTATATATATAGTGACTTCCGTTTTCTCTACTCATATGTATAATACACATATACACACATACAGACCATATATATATATATATATATATATATATATATATATATATATAGTGCCTGCAGACAGTGCAGACGACAACCAAAAAATCTAACCTATTATTTAAATCAAATATTGAAGGATGAAGGATGCGTTTGTCTCATTTGTATTATTAAAATAAAACGGGTTGTTTTTACGTGATTTGTTTTTATTACGTGATGAAATCTCTGTACGACGATTTCGAAAAATATCGTACGCCCGAAAAAGTGGCAAGACGGTCATCTGCAATAAAATTATTGCAATCCCAAATGTAGTTGAAAAAAGCTGCTGTTTTACATGGTAAGAGAGATAAAGAAAAAGACTAACAATGAATTCTGTCGAAAGAGATGAAGAACGCACAACATTCAGGAGTACTGGACAAGGTGTTACCATCGCTCCATTGCCTTTCTGTCGGAGGCTACACCAGAAGTTGTACCGAGACCACTTCTTTGACAGAGTCTAAATCATCAAGGATACACAACGTCTTCTGTTGCAGCAAAAATCGTGGCAAAGTATGGATTTTAAGAGGGTCAGGTACTTGGAAAGAAAGGGCAGGGAATGTCTAGAATTGTGAGTAAAGAAGACTAGTAAAAGAAGAGGTAGAATAGTATAGTACACAAAAAGAAACAATTAAGGACGTCTTCTCTGCCTTTGAGTATGTTGGCCCCTTGAAACTCGCAAGGAATAAACAAGATGAAATGAGCATTATTGAAATCATGAAGTCATCAAGTAAAGTTGTTTTGCTCAGAAATATGGTTGGAATTTCTTTGGTGCCACGCTTATAGGTAAAGTCATTGTTAAAATGCATATACAGCAATTAGCTGTGATAATTGCATTCAACGAAGAAGTATTAGATAAAACAATAAAGCAATTAATTTTTTTGTAGGTATATCGACAACGATTTCTTAGTTGTTCAATAAATTTGTTATACTTGTGGTGTGTTACTTCTTAGTAACAAGTATTTATGTGCTCGTGCATAATCATCATCGGGGATATACAAAGTCATCTGCTGATTGACCATAAGCATACAGGGCATAAGCCACTATGCACCATAAAAATACCACACAATCATGGGGATGCAGAAATTGAATATCCGCTCTGATGTTGTCATGATGAAAATATAATACAAATCAAGTTCTCCAATCAAGTTGGTGCGTCGCAGAAGCATCTGTTAAATATTTAATACTCCAATAGATGTACTGTTTTTTAACCCAAATTTTTGTTATTGACGAGGGTCTTTGTGAATCTTTGTACTCGTGTAAGTGCTTCTTGTGTTTAAAGGATTATTTGAAAGTAACACATAATATACTCATGTTCTATCCAGATATAAAGTCAATGCTGGCTTAGAAGGGTCATGTTAATGAAATTAGAAAACTATAATTAATCAAATGTTTGCAAGCTCAGGCTTATAATTACATTAAAAAGACTATTTCCACCCAGCGTTAACTTGATATCTGAATAAAACATGAGAATACTATAAGGTTCTTTCGAAGGAATTTAATTTAAATTTATTTTAAGTGAATTTTCATAATCAAATAGGGCTACGTAATGTTTTAGGTAAAATTGCAACAGATTACTTCAAGTAGTTTAAAAGAAAATGGAGTCAATCAAACTTTCAAGTTACCCATACACAAATATTTATTTATTTGAAAGTAACACATAATATACTCATGTTCTATCCAGATATAAAGTCAACGCTGGCTCAGAAGGGTCATTTTAATGAAATTATAAAACTATAATTAATCAAATGTTTACAAGCTCAGGTTTATAATTACATTAAAAAGACTCTTTTCACTCAGCGTTGACTTGATATCTGAATAAAACATGAGAATATTATAAGGTTCTTTCGAAGGAATTTTTTTAAAATTTATTTTAAGTGAATTTTTATAATCAAATAGTGCTACGTAATGGTTTAGGTAAAATTGCAAAAGGTTACTTCAAGTAGTTTAAAAGAAAATGGAGTCAATAAAACTTTCAAGTTACCCATACACAAACATTTATTTATTTGAAAGTAACACATAACTTTCTAAAAAGTAAAATCTTGGCAAGTATAAGTTTCGTTATTACCCACAATATAAATTAAAAGAAATACGCTACAATTAAAATAGTAAACAAAACTAATATTTTATTTTTAAAATATTTCTATTTTTTCGAGAATAGTAAGAATAAATGTCCGTCTCTGGAAAAGTTGTGAAATCTATAAAAAATACCTTTCTAAAAAGTAAAATCTTGGCAAGTATAAGTTTCATTATTACCCACAATATAAATTAAAAGAAATATATTATTACCAAAATAAGACGTTCAATTATGAATTTTATTCATAAACTCAAATTAAAATAGTAAAATTAAACTAATATTATATTTAAAAAATAATATAGTTCAAAATATTTCCATTTTTTACTAATTCTTATAGTCTCAAATGAACGCTAAAGAAATTAATGAATTCGATTAATATATTGGCAAGTATTGTATTTTTATTTGTATATCAATTTCCTTCTTTTATTAATTAGTATGAAGTGTACAAACTATTTAAAAAATATTATAGTTTAAAATATTTCTATTTTTTTTACTAATTCAGATAATCTGAAATAAACGCTAAAGAAATTAATTAAATCGATTAATAAATTGGCAAGTATTATATTTTTATTTGTAAATCAATGTCATTTTTTTATGAATTAGTATGAAGTATAAAAATTAATAATACCTTTCAAATTTAATATTGTAAGACATTAAATTTGACATAAATACATGTTGATAAGAAATAGGTCAAAAAGTCGAACCTCAAACACTGATCTATAATACTCTCGCTACATTACACTCGCGTTATATGTAGTGCTTATATGGCAATTCATGTCTATTATAGGTAAGCTAACTGATACTTTTTGAAAACAAGCCAATATAATATTACGGACAAACAGTTATACGGACATAGTTATATGTCGAAATTAAAGAGACCGTCAATGCACTATATTTTATATTGAACTACAGTTAAACCTGGAACATTGCTCGAGTAGCAATTAACGACGGCAGCTAGTCAGAGCCCTAGATAAGGTATAAACTGTTTGTCCGTAATATTATATTGGCTTGTTTTCAAAAAGTATCAGTTAGTTTACCTAAAATAGACATGAATTGCCATATGAGCACTACATATAACGCGAGTGTAATGTAGCGAAAGTATTATAGATCAGTGTTTGAGGTTCGACTTTTTGACCTATTTCTTATCAAGATGTATTTATGTCAAATTTAATGTCTTACAATATTAAATTTGAAAGGTATTATTAATTTTTATACTTCATGCTAATTCATAAAAAAATGACATTGATTTACAAATAAAAATATAATACTTGCCAATTTATTAATCGATTTAATTAATTTCTTTAGCGTTTATTTCAGATTATCTGAATTAGTAAAAAAATAGAAATATTTTAAACTATAATATTTTTTAAATAGTTTGTATACTTCATACTAATTAATAAAAGAAAGAAATTGATATACAAATAAAAATACAATACTTGCCAATATATTAATCGAATTCATTAATTTCTTTAGCGTTCATTTGAGACTATAAGAATTAGTAAAAAATGGAAATATTTTGAACTATATTATTTTTTAAATATAATATTAGTTTAATTTTACTATTTTAATTTGAGTTTATGAATACAATTCATAATTGAACGCCTTATTTTGGTAATAATATATTTCTATTAATTTATATTGTGGGTAATAATGAAACTTATACTTGCCACGATTTTACTTTTTTTTTTATACATCATAGAAGTTAAATTAATGCTTCTTCCGCCTACTTTTATTTTTTTTGGGTCATTTATCTATAATAAAACTTGTAAAGTTATAGTTAGAATAATACGTACCATTTTTCATTAAAATAACACATACTTCGTATAACTTACATCATATACCGATATCAATGGCCCAGTAGAATGAATTACGGGTGCTAGGCTTAATTCTTGGGTACCAGAAGTCTCCTTCCAATGTCTGACTAAAATTCGGTTCCCGGAGGGTGTGCCTATCCCCTTGTTAATTTGAGTTACGGCATAACAATTTTTGCTGTTTTATTTGTTTCATGAAGAAATATTTTTTGCTAGGTAGGTCATGATCTGTTTCTATACTTGCGTATAAACTCTATTTCTAATAGCCCACGATAACTGCAGGCGTAAAACGATATGAATGTTTCTAAAATATTAAGGAAAGATAACCTTCGAGTACCTATTAGAATCCATGTCCAAAAAAACCACTAAGCAGCAGTAGGTGCCACGAACAATAAAATGACGTCCACTCACACATGTACGATGCTATGTGTGCATTCGGTAAGAGTTTCCGTGATGCCGTACAGGATTAGTAAAGCGGTTTACTGTTTATCGAGCGAGTGTAACACAAATAAAGAGGCACACGGATACGCTTACACACTTTACAACAGCATTTTATCGTTCGCGGCATTTGCTGCTACGAGGATTTTTTGCGATGAATTCTAATTGGTTAACTTCTTTTTCCAGATTATAAGTACTTGTGTACTGCTCCAATAAATGAGTAAAAGAAAAAATCGTAATGAGAACGATTAATTTAGATTTACGAAGCTAATTGACAACACAGCGGTTTCTATATGCACCAATTTAGTCGTTTTGGCAGAAACTCAAGGAGCGGTCGGAAGAATGTCATGATAAGTACTTGTAAATCTTTTGGACATGTTTTGAATCATCCTACTATGGGTTATGACAGAAGAAATGATGTTTTACTAATATTTCCAATTTAGTCAAATATCAGAATTTTATTTTTCATTTGTGCTAATCAAGTCGACTTTGCAAACTCTTATGAAAGAGTCGTGAGAATGGTATGATAAGCACTTATGAAATTTTTTGACACTTTTTTACCAATCCTATCGTGGATTATGCCAGAAGGAATGGTGTTTTATTAATATTTCAAATGTTGTAAAATATCCAAGATTTATTTTTCATTTGCACTGATGAAATGGATTTGGCAAAAACACGATGAAGGGTTGCATATTATGATAAGTATTGGTGAATTTTTTGGACATGTTTTGACTAATCCTACCATGAGTTATGCCAGAAGGAACGGTATTTGATTAATATTTATTTATTATTCTTTTTCGTAGATCCAATTAATTTTTCAAAAAATATTAAAAGAAATTAAAAAAAAAAAAATTAACGAAAAAGTGCTTCACTCATTTTGTAATACATGTTAAAAGGAGTCGCATAACCGTAGGAAATAATTTTTAATTCATCATGTCACCTAGAATCGTGTGTGGAACAAATTTCCTTTAATAAATATGGTATTGAAAATAATTATTTATTGTGACGTGAAGGATCAAGATTTTGAAGTTTTACAACGATAAAATAGATTTGTGGCTATAACTTGGATTCTGATCATTGTCAACAAAAATGTTAAATATAAAAGGTGTAGCTTTTGAAAAAATACAACTTTGGCTTTCTCTAAGAGAATGCTTTGTAACTATAACTTTTATTCAGAGATTCGATGAATCTTGATGTTTTCGAGGTTCCTGAGTCATAAAAATAGGTTTACAATAGTTTGTTAAAACATGTGTATGTATGTATGTATATATGACTGAAGGTGCCACATTTGAGTTCGCAGACCATAACTCTTCATAGGAAGCATATAAACTTAGATCTAATTAGATTTTGGAGCTGAATGGATAATATTAAACTCATTTTTTAAAATAAATATTAATTTTTAAAAATTTGAAAAATCGAAAAAAATCTATTTTTTCATTTTATACGTTGAATTTGCCAAAAATATGCACTTTTTCATAAATTTGGCGAAGCTTCCTTTCGATTGATATATCTTATAATAACTAAACTTATTTTCGTAAAATAAGAGCAAAATAATAATTTAAAAAAATATTAAAAGGCGAAAAACAGCTACATAGTTTCCATTAAATTGTACAATAATCTACCGAATGATCTAAAAACTTTCAATAACAAAAATCTGCTAAATGTAAACTAAAGCAATGGATCAGAACGAACATACTAATGTTATAAACAAGTGGACAATAATATGTCCTCGTATTAAATATCTCTAAAATGTGATATTAATATAAGTATATATAGTAAATATTTCTTATACGTGCAGATTACTGTCTTTGATATAGTATAAAGGCAGTACTATTAGATTTTTAAGCTTAGTATGTAAGCTTTAGTAATTAAGTTCTATTAGTAATTAAGTTTCTATTATGTACCAGACCTGCGAACAGTTAATTATATTTAACTCTGCAGGATTACAATGTATAATTATATATATATGTAATAATTGTCTGGTTAAGAAGAATAAAGAATAAAGAAAATAATTTTATTTTGTCATTTTATACATTGAGCTTTTCAAAAATATGTACGTTTATATAAACTAGACATCATTTTCTTTCCATTGATGTATCTAACAGTAACTTTAACGTTATTTTTGTAAAATAAAAACAAAATTTCATGTCTGAAATTCATTTAACTATATGATATAATGTAACGTTTCGGACTACTGTAATCAAAATTTGAATATCAATTTGACTAAATCGTGTATACGTCACTTCCGTTCTATTGCCTTTTCGGCAGTCGCCACGAGGATTGCGAGCGAGGCACATCTATTTAGGCATAGTCTTACAATAAATTCTAGTCCCAGCATATTTGATTGTTGTCTTCATTAATATCCATCTCCAATTTAGCGTAATATTAAACATTTTAGTTTAATAAATTATATAAATCGAAAGAAAATTTTTTGTCATTTTATATGTTGATATTGTTAAAAATATGTACTTTTTCATAAAGTTGACATAATTTAATTTCGATTTTTTTTTTTTTTTTTACGTCGCCATGTTTGTGCTCCCATGTGGTGCTAATCGACGACGGGGGTCTGCGGTGTGTTTGTAAACAAAGCACATGTCATTTTTACAGTGGTGCTTGTATCAATCGGCAGAGACTAGGATTCGATCCCGGGTCACCGGCGTGGGAATCCGACACTCTACCGACTGAGCCGCCGCAGGCCCCTTTACATTTCGATTGATATGTCTGATAATAACTTCGAAGTTATTTTTATGATATAATAAGAAAAAATTATTTAAAAAAATTATAAACAACGAATTAATTTATTTTTTATATGTTGAACTTTACAATAATATGTACGTTTTTATAAAATAGACGACCCTTTCTTTAGATTATTGTATCTGTTCGCGCGCTAGCCGGCCAAAACACAAGAAGCTGATTTTCAGTTTGAAACCTGCCTACAATTGATCGCGGTAATAGCGTCGTGCGAAAGTGCAGCTAAGGGCACTTTACGATAGCCCGGATCACGTACGGTGGATAAGAGGATGCAGAGTCTGAGGAAAAATTACTTTAGGATTTACCCTGATTTTAATGTAAATATCACAAAGTATAGTGAGCATTTATTGCTCTTAAAAGTAGCTATATACAGGTTCTATTAAAGTGTAACTTTTAGTGTAACTTAACACGCGGTCGCGAGAACAGGCGTCGCGAGATGCGCACCGAGCTTGCCATAGTCGCGGTCACGAAAAAGAGAGAGCTCAGCGAGAACAATTTGTTTTTGATCTCGCTTCGAGGAAATTAGGAAGGAAGAAAGTGAGAGAAAGCGCGCACTTGTGTCCTCTCTCGCAAGAAATCGTAGGAGCGAGCGCTTCAGTTCTCGCGCGAGAGGGAAACGCAGAGCGCACGAAAATATGAAATATAATAGGGCCGCTGCAAGTGCAAACGGCCCGAACATACCGCCGGCCTCGTTGTGAGTAGAACAACGAGGGCACAGTAGTTCAAAAAATGAAGAAGGAAGATAGAGAAAGTAGGAGATAGCATGTAGGTAGTAGGTGTGAAGACGGTGTTTGTCTTCTGCCGCTGAAGTCACGTCGCTGTATGCCAAGGCTGGCTGTCCGCCGTGGAGCCCTGACTGCTGATAGCTGGAGCAGCTTGGAGATCAGGGTGACAGGCAACCAGCTGGCTGCTCTGAGCCCTTCGCGGTAAGGCAATACAACTGAAGGGTAGTACTTCAACGAAGGGACAGATACAGCAAGCGACTTCAGCGGCTGTTGATGGCTAAAATGTGTAGAAGAGAGAAAGTAAAGAAGAACAGAATGATTTTACTTTTAAAAAGATTGCAGGTAGCAGAGTGAATAGAGAAAGCAGAGGAGTAAAGTGGCTAGATGTGTATGTAAGAGTCAAGTGTATAATCTTCGTGAGGTCCTCATGAGCTCTTCGTGTAGTAGCTGGAGCCTTTATGAAGAACGATAGAGCGCTGTCCCTCTATAGACGCGTAGATTGTACAGCGTAGCTGTGGTCAGCTGATGGTCCGCCCGTCGAGGACGGACGCGGGAGCTGCTTGGTAGCAGCTGCTGACTGGACCACAGCCAGGTCGATGGTGTCCGCCTAGTCTGGGCGGGCAAGTACGTTGCCGGCCGAGGACCTGTAGAAGGCGCAGCTTGGCAGGCGACGTTGTAGCCTGTCTCACAGTCTGGCGACGAAGATGGTGGTGCTCGACCCCTCGAGCGTAAATCGAGCGGCTAAGCGGAGCAGTGCCACCCGCCGTGACGAATGCTGCCTCGCAGATGAGGCAGCTCAAACCTGCTGGTGATAATAGCAGCTGAGTGGAGCGTTGCCGCCCTCCATGCAGCGAGTGTCGCTGTAGAGAGCGACTTGAGCCCGTTGCAGTAGAGTCTAGTGACAGCGCTTATGCGCATAGTTCGCTAGACATGGTGCTGACGGTTGAGCTGTGCAGTACCGGCCCACGTGCAGAAAGTGCCACTCTCAAGAGCAGTCGAAGTCCTCTGCTGGGTGAAGGGAGGCCAGCGATAGCGCATGGGTGCACAGTTCGCCGGCATAGCCTCCGGTGTCCTTGAAGCTGGAGTTTGGCAAGATTGCCAAGGAGCAGATCCGCAGCGTGGCGTTGATCTCGCTGGTCCCCTCGTAAACAGGCGACGAGAGTGTTGGCTGGTAGCTGGACCAGGGTGCATGGCAGGTGCCATGTCATAGGACCTCGCAGCTAGGCGGTAGTCCTGGTGTGGTGGGCCTCATAACCAGACGATGAGTGTCTCTGCTGGCTGCCAGGTGAGCCAGGTGCTTGGCTAAAGTTGCCAAGGTCGATGTCCTTGATGGTAGATGGCAAGGTCATTTTAGCTCGAGTCCTGTGGAGAGCTCTCGAGGAAGAGGTTTGCTGAAAGAAGCAAAATGCATTAACATTCTATGGCAATGCTATGTAACATCGTAGAGATGCATGGATTGTAGCATAAAAGTTTTAAGAACAGAAAAATACAAAATAATAAGTTGGTGAAAAAGTGTAGCGAAAGCTGCAGCTACACTCAACATGCTGCTCGAGCATGGGTTGAAGTCTCAAAGCTAGATTCAAGCTGTCGCAGTCTTCGGTGCAGTTGATCGATGGAATTCCAGGACTAGGAGCTGCTCGGATAAGCTTCTCCGGAGCTTGACTAGTCGGTCTAGTCCACTTCGATCTCCCCTCAAATGTGCAGATTACACAGCCAGGTGGCGAAGCCCTGCAGTGGAGTGTAGAGTGTCCCACGAATTCTTGGAGGCTCGATGACAGGTGATGGCTGTAGCGAGGCTGGACTCGAAGAGCCGAAGCCACTCTGCCTCAAGGAACCTGCGATGACAGGCTCTTCCATGCAAGGTGACTCGCAGACAGGTAGCTGACGTCACTGCTATTGATGTTGGACCAAGCTGGGCCAACACACCTAACCTTAATGCTCTTAGTTGCAGAAAAGGGTTGTACTTCAATAGCACCATTTAATAACTAAAAGTAAACAAGAAACAAAATTTATAATTATGCAGTGCAACACTAAAGACACTGATATAAGGCAGTTTAAATTGAAACTGCTATGCGTTGCTCGTCTGCTGTGGAAGCTGTCGTGTGGCTACGCTTGGCAAAGGGCAAGCGTTCACCATGTGCGAATGCGCCTGAGGTCCAAGAGCGTACTTACTGCCTGGGTATGACAATCAAACAGCTGCAGCATACTACTGCATTAGCACAGTGCCGCATAGTAGCCCTTAGTCGCAGATGAACCAATTTGCAGATCAGGAGCCCCCAGATTAGTTTATCTGGGGCTCGACTATTCAGTCTTGTTATCGCACAGCACTGACACACAACTGTCGGAAGGCTAGACGTATATGGTCGACTCGTTGACAGAGGTTGTAGGATATCTGGACGTAGGAAGCTCTGGCCGATGTCCTTGGATTATCAAGCTGCGATGCTCCAATCTAATATTAAAGTCGGAGTGTAGCAGCGTCAGTGCTACGACCCGAGTAGCCTCTGTGGTCGAAGGTGCATGAAAAGCCGTTCAGACTAGCTAATCTGGGGCTCGACTGGTTTAAGTGGTCGAAGTAGACTGTCTTAAAAGCATATCGAGTGATCGAACAGTCCGGACAATTCGTTGGCAGTAGTTGCAGTACCTCAACACAGCAAGCTCTGTGCAGTGTCCTGAGAGTGCAGAACTTCGAAGCTCCAGGTTGTCCTCGAGGGGTTAGAGAGCAGCAATGTAGATACTGCGGCTAAAGATTGCTGCTTCTTCTACTGCTGAGGCTCTAGTGCTTTCAAGAAATGACTACTTACACACAGTATGCCCTTAAATTTAAATTAGACAATAAATAAACTTAAGGTTAAAGTAAAAACTAAGTTAATGGCTCTTAGATGAGCGAAGCAAGACATTTGCAGCGATGGCTATGTGTTGCTTATGCTAAATAATCTTGATGCTCATCAAGCAGCAAAATCACTGTCTGAGAGGCATGAAGCAAGTGATGTCTCTGGCAGAAGCAGTGGTAGTACACTGTGTCATTGCGATATATGTACATAATTAAAGAGATTAGATGCTACTTAGTCTATGAGTGCAGTTGCTCGAAGATTGCTCGCTTCGTTGTCCGTCCAGGTCGACAGCACTGGGAGGCAGCAGCTTCGGAAGCACCCCGCTGTGTTTTGATGACGAGGTTATGTCGCCCCACCGGCCGTGCGGCAAACAGCGTGACTGCAGCTGAGGGCAGCGCGCCGCACGGTGAGCGAAGCACAGGCCATGTGCTCACTCCATAGATACGCGCAGCGCTCGGTCGGTAACTGCAGAGTGCAGTGCAGCATGTCGCTCGAGAGAGTGAGAGAGAGAGAAGGCTTCCTCTCCTTCTCCAGCACCAAGGGCTCATACTCGAACGTGCATCACGATAGCGTGATCGTGACGTCACAAGGTTAAGGTCGAATCGAAATTCAAATTTTGAAATTTCGAACGAATTTCGACCTCAACATGCTTGCGCAATGCTGCGGTGTTCGTGCACTTTATTTAATGCACTCACGCACAGGCACTGTAAAGCCCGAGAAATAGTCACTTTTCTCCGCGAAGTATCGACTGTCTCGGCGCGGAATGCGAGTCCGTATTTGGGTTTTTTTACACTTAAAATCACTTTAAGAGTCACTGCACTGTGCTTAAAGTCCGTGCTCCGTTCCGCTGTACGCATAGCACACCAACACGTGCATAACCGGCTCAGAAGGACCAACTGTTCGCACGCTAGCCGGCCAAAACACAAGAAGCTGATTTTCGGTTTGATACCTGCCTACAATTGATCGCAGTAATAGCGTCGTGCGAAAGTGCAGCTAAGGGCACTTTACGATAGCCCGGAATACGTGCGGTGGATGAGAGGATGCAGAGTCGGAGGGAAAATAACTTTAGGATTTACCCTGATTTTAATGTAAATATCACAAAGTAAAGTGAGCATTTATTGCTCTTAAAAGTAGCTATATACAGGTTGTATTAAAGTGTAACTTTTAGTGTAACTGAAGACGCGGTCGCGAGAACAGGCGTCGCGAGATACGCACCGAGCTTGCCATAGTCGCGGTCACGAAAGAGAGAGAGCTCAGCGAGAACAATTTGTTTTTGATCTCGCTTCGAGGAAATTAGGAAGGAAGAAAGTGAGAGAAAGTTCAGTTCTCGCGCGAGAGGGAAACACAGTGCGCGCGAAAATATGAAATATAATAGGGCCGCTGCAAATGCAAACGTCCCGAACAGTATCTAATAGTGACTTTAAAGTTATTTTGTAAAATAATAACAATATTTTAGTTGTAAAATTGTATATATATATATATATATATATATATATATATATATATATATATATATATATATATATATATGGCCTTAAGCCAAGACGGCGTCGGGCGATAAGAAGCCTCCTGACAAGAGTGTATTTTATTTCTCTTGTTATAAAAAGAAATCGTCGACAGTTACTTATGTTATTTGCGAGGAAGTATTCCATTACAGTTGTTTGACACAGAAATGCAACAACTACAAATTCATTAGTGATATGTTAATAATTTATCCAGAATATAGCCAGCGCAACAAACCTCAAAAATTGATGAGGTAAACGTGAGCGTTCCAGCGAGATTGTTGATCGCTCAAATTAAGCTTACAACTTCAGAAGAAAAAAGAAATTAATTATTTAGTGAAATTTCAAATAAAACTCAAGAATTACATAATGCAACAATTTTTGAAGAGGAAAGTCAGAATGAAATGTTGAAAACTGAAAACTCACTATTGAAACAATTGGTTAGCGAATTAAAAGAAAAAAATGATTTACTTAAAGAAAAACTTAATAATAACCGTAAAGGAAGTGAAACCAATAGATATCTGTATGCAGATGTCACAAGTTTTCCCAAACCGCAACAAAAAATAGTGTCTAAAATAAAAGTAACAAAAATGAATAACAACAAGAATTGTAAAAACAATATTGATATTAAGAAAAACGTCATTGAAATTTTGTCAAAGGAAAAGAATATACAAACTAAAAACATCTATTTAAATAAAAAAAGTCGTCTTTGTAACTTTTGATCTTCTTTTCTTTAATCGCATCCTGGTACTCGGGGCTTAGTTTATCCTTCAATATCCGTAACTCTTCTCACTTGAAGTGGCTTACTATGTGCCTGGAACACGTTAAGTAATGGGAGATCTTTTCTCCATCTCCTTGTGAGCGCTTATACAGTTCGTCCATTACATCATTGTAATCCATCTCCCTTAGGTACTGGTGTTTAAATGCAGTTTTAAACTCCTTCCATGTTTTTATGGTTTTAGATATGGTTCTGTACCACACGCTTGCCTTTTTATCCAGTATGGATGATATGGCTCGGAGTACTTCTTTTGCTGATAGTCTACTGTATATTTTACAGTCACTCACCGAGGTCAGGAATCTTTCTGGGTCTTCGCCCGAGAAGCTAAGTTTCCACCCCTGTACTATCTTCGTACAGTCTAGGGATTTATGTGCACGACTATCTTTATTGTGCCGTTTTCTGCTGGATTTGTTTTCTCCTACTCTTCTCCCGTCGTCGCTACTGGAGGTACTACTGCTTCTGCTAGTACTACTTTCATCACTACTGCTACTTTATTCTCTTTTCTTCCTTCTATTGTTCTCCTTGTACTTCTTTCTCTGGTTCTGCCTGCCGAATCATGGCCCTTAACAGTCTATCCCGTAATGTTAATATGGTCCCTTCCTTACTGCAACCCAGTGCTTGAAGAGAGTCTTTCAGTTCCTCATCCGTCAATATCTTTATGTATCTGTTATGCAGTCTTACTTCTCTCATAATTTTCAGCTGTCTCATGATTGCTTTATGGCGTTCCATCTCTTCTGCCGTTACCACTAACAATAACTTCTTTTGTTTCTTGGGCGGCGTTATGTGTGATGGGATTTCTGCCTATTTAAATGTTGTTTACTAAAGTCAGGAGTTAGGCGTTGACTTAGAGAAAGCGAAAGGACAAAACAAAAATAAAATTGTTGACTTCTGAATACTGACAATTTTCCTGTATTCGATGAACTCCCCAAAACTTCGTCCTTTACTACCTTGTTAACCAAGTGAGAACCAAAAAAACACTGGTTTGGGTAATTTTAGTCTTTTATCTGAAAAGTACTGAAAAAGCAAACTTTATCAAAATTTAATTTGTAACCGTTACCAACCAATAAAAAGTGGCCCTATCAGTTGCCGGTTTAAATTAAAATCAGATGCGATTTGTTTTTTTTCTTTTTAAATTTTTCCGATTCCCGGAAAAAAAAAAGTTTTTACTCCAAATCACACCTCTTGCCACTATAGGTTCTTTAATGCAAGTTTGAAATACCACCCCTCCCCATGGGAGCCACTACGCACCGCAAAGAGGGAACAGAAGAATTCTTCGATGTAAACGTACTTTGGTTGCGGTTTGTTCGGGGATAAGCCTCACAGCTTCGTGTCAATTATTCAATGTGATATGTATATGGATATGTATACAAACAAATGTAAATGAAGATTACCGTTTATCTTGTTTATCTATAAGGGGCAAAAAAAAATCTAGTGTATTCCTTCGTATTCTTCTTTGTTATTTTTAATAGCTTCCTGTAAATAAACCTCTCTTTCCCTCACTGCAATAATAAATGTGTCATAAGGTGGGGCTACTGTAAACCTATTGGGACTGGGGGCCCAGTTCTTTTGTCAACACCAATTGTTATTGTGTGTTAAAACTTTCATCGTCACTCATATCATTTCTATCTACAGATTCATTGTCAGATGGAATTTCAGCTTCCTCATATTCTGTTTCTGAATCACTCATTTTGCCATCTTCGAAATTACTAAGATTAATTGTAAAAACGACTAATCAGAAAATGTAATACCAAACGGTACAGAGATATACTAGTAACATGTATCCGTTAGCCTGCCACTTAAACGTGATCTCTAACGCGGATAATATAACTACAGAAAATAGCACCTGTCTAGCCGCAGAAGCCCAAGGCCGATAAATTGTCAAAATGATCAATTAGGAAATCTAGTACCGAACTATACAGAAATATACGAATATTTTTTATCCGTTAGCCTACCACTCAAACGTGATCTCTAACACGGATAAAATAACTACAGAAAATAGCACCTGTCTAGCCGTAGAAGCTCAAGGCCGATAAATTGTCAAAATGATCAATTAGGAAATCTAGTACCAAACTATACAGAAATATACGAATATTTTTTATCCGTTAGCCTGTTACTCAAACGTTATCTCTAACACGGAAAATATGATGACTACAAACAATTACACCAGTCGAGTGTGTGTTCAATGTTTGCCCGATATTCCGAGAATGTGACACTTACTTGCGAGTAGCACACGACTCCAAAAATAATATTCTTTGTCTGCCCCTGCATACGTGGACAAGACTTATTTTTGAGGATTCATACCGCCATTTGAATTCAGCATCTTTAATGTCGACAACTTGGAACCGGATTCGTAATCAGCGATCGCAAAAACACCTGTATACGCAATTTTAGCTAAAAATATCGAGTTTGTGAATTTTTTGGCCTTTCCGCGCGCCATATTGGATCCGCCATGTTGTATTTTGAAAATCTGATGCCAGATACGTAATCAGCGACCCCGAAGACCCCTGTATACGCATATTTAGCTAAAAATATCAATTTTGTGGATTTTTTTGGTTTTACCGGTCATCATATTGGATCCGCCATGTTCAATTGCAAATTCAAACTCTGAAATTTTATAAATCTGGTTCCAGGAATGTAATCAGCGACCCCAAAAGCCTTTATATACGGAATTTCAGGCAAATTCATTGAGTTTGTGGGTTTTTCGGTACGTGCACCCGCCATACTGGATCCGCCATGTTGAATTCCGAAAATCGGAGGCCGGATTCAGAATCAGCGACCCCTAAAACCCTTATATGGGGCGAATCACGTCAACTCTCCTAGCGCGTCGCGCGAGCGCTTAATACTGTTGTTTTCAACTCGTGTTTGCGGTATGAAAAAAAATATATAAAAAATATTCAATAAATTATTTCGATGTATTTTTTCCTCAGCTTTCCAATGGTGTGGTCCGATTTTCCAAAATTTTCCATTTTCCTTAAAAAAAAAACAAAACGTGTTATATCTCGAAAAGTCTATTTTTAATATATTTTTTAATACTTTTAATCGAAAGCTGAGGTTTTTTACATAAGAAAAGTTCTTTTGCACAGAGTGCCCGATTATATTTCAGTGAGTAATAGAACGCCGAAAAGTAGAAGTACCGCGCGCGACTTGGCGCGGCGCGGCTGCCGTCACCGCCACATCATGCTTACTTGTAAAACTAGTTCTTTTTTCAGTCGGTTTTTGGCTTAAACATAAAAAACTTTAATCTATAAATGAATTGTCACAAGAAATTCATATATACGACGATGTATTTTTTTTAAATTTAGATTTTTTTATGATTAAATCATAAATCTATTGGTTACGTATTTCTCCGGTTTATTGTAGCAACTACAATGGGTTCAACCTGGAAAATAAAATGCATAAATCCTTTCTCTCGAGAGAATCACCCTACGTCTAAAGATCTGTTTGACTTTCCTTCAACTTTTAGAAGTATATTTCCGTTTGTACCCGAAGAAGCGAAAATATGTGGTACATGTCGTAGGCAAATTTACAAACGTAAAGCGGATTTACCTATTTCGGATACAAAAAAAGCTAACATAAATTGCTGTGATGAATATCATAAAGCTGGCGTAACGGTTCTCGAACAAATTAAAAGAAAATTTTCTAATACTATATCGAAGCAAGATAGAATTCAGCTACTCACTCTTGCTCCCGATTTTTGGTCTCGTAATGATTTAATCAGAGAGTTTGGTTGTACTGAATGGGAAGCTCGAGAAGCAAAAGAGTTAGTAGCTAAAAAAGGAGTTTTCTCAGTTCCTGAAAAGAAACGCGGCAAAGTACTTTCGGTGGAAACTACAAATTTAGTTAAAAGTTTTTATGAAAAGGATGACATAAGTCGAATTATGCCAGGCTTGAAAGATTGCATATCCGTAAAGCAGGACAACGGCAAACGAGAACACGTTCAGAAAAGATTACTTCTTGGCAATTTTAACGAAATCTATTATTTATTTCAAAAAGAATACGAACACGTTAAAATTGGGTTAACAAAATTCATACAATTGAAACCAGTACACTGTGTTTTAGCTGGAAGCAGTGGTACATACAATGTATGTGTATGTGTACATCATGAAAACGTTAAGCTCATACTAGAAGCTGCTGAACTAGAGTGCTTAACGAAAAATAGTAAACTATAACTTACAAATTATCATGACTGTATTCAGGCAATCGTTTGTAAAAATGCACGTGATGAGTGTTTCTTGTGTGACTGTCGAAATTATCCTAATACGTCTGCATTACGAGAACATTTGCTTGAATGTTTTGATAAAAATAAAGTTTTTGAAATTCAATTTGAATCGTAGTTTCAAACAGATCGGTGTACGATAGCTTCAAAAAGTGAGAACGTTTATGACTTTCTCAACACGCTGGGCGACAAATTAATGTAATTGAAGGCTCACGATTTTTTTGCTAAGAACCAGTCACAGTATGTGAATAAGTTGAAAGAAAATCTTCAAGAAGGGGAGTTTATTGTCTGTTTTGATTTTACGGAAAACTATTCATTTGTAGTACATAATTCTACGCAATCTTTCCATTGGAATAATAACCAGGCAACTATTTTTACAGTTGTAATTTATTACAAAGAAAATAGTGATCTTAAACATGTAAGCATTGCTGTAATTTCTGATAATCTAAACAATGATACTGTGGCGGTTTATGAATATCAAAAAATTGTCATACTTTATCTGAAATCTAATTTCGTAGTTAAAAAAATTTATTATTTAACAGATGGAGCAAGTCAACATTTTAAAAATAAGAATAATATGCAAAATCTTCTGTTTCATGAAAAAGATTTTGAAATCTCAGCGGAATGGCACGTTTATGCTACCGCGCACGGCAAAGGTGCATGTTATGGTATCGGTGCGAACTTAAAAAGAGGTGCAAAACGTGCTAGTCTACAACTTTCATCCAAAAATAGAATTTTAACAGCAAAAAGTCTTTACGAATGGGCTAAAAATTATTGCAAAGAAACCAAAGTATTTTATAGCAATAAAGATGATTATGAAAAAACTGTTTTACAACTCAAACCAAGATTAGATAATGCTAAATCTATACCAGGGAATTTACAGTATCATGCTTTTATTCCATTGAATCAAAACACATTCAAACTACAGAAAACGTCTTTAAGTTCTAAATATCAAATCTTTCCAAAGAAAGACACTAAGAAAAAAGAAAATAATGTATCCAAACCCGCAACAAAGACAAAGAAAGTCACGAAGATAAAGACTTTGAAAGCCTCTTCGAAAGCCAAAGTAACAAAAAAACGATTAAAAATAACAAAAAAAAACTAAATTAAACTAACAGGTTTAAAAGAAATTATAAGGTAGCAAAATATGAAAAGGAGGACCGAATCCAGCGGCCACCGCCGAGCGCGAAGTCACGCGCCTTGCCGCTGCGCGCGGTACTTCAACTTTTCGGCGTTCTATTACTCACTGAAATATAATCGGGCACTCTGGGCAAAAGAACTTTTTTTATGTAGAAGAACCTCTGCTTTCGATTAAAAGTATTAAAAAAAATATTAAAAATAGACTTTTCGAGATATAACACGTTTTGTGTTTTTTTAAGGAAAATGGAAAATTTTGGAAGATCTGATCACACCATTGGAAAGCTGAGGAAAAAATACATCAAAATAATTTATTGGATATTTTTTATATATTTTTTTTCATACCGCAAACGCGAGTTGAAAACAACAGTATTAAGCGCTCGCGCGCCGCGCTAGGAGAGGTGATGTGATTCGCCCCATATACGTAATATCAAAGAATTTCTACCAAATTTGACTCTCTGGCTGAATTTAATCTAAAAAATCGAAGTTTTTCAATCTTAAATTGTTTATAACTAATTATATAAATCAACATTTGTAAATTAAAGCTGAGGATTTTATTCTTTAGGTATTTAGGATTGTATAGAAAAATATTTGAGCGATGACAGAATAGCGTTGTCTCTGGACGGGGTTAAGCGGCGAAATAACAAGACGTTGTGTATCGGTAGAAAAGTTTTATTAGAGAGCTGAGACGTTGACACTCGGGAGGCCGGGCTCGTACTAAGCGGCGGCGCGGGGCCCTGCAAGTGGGAACTTGCATACATGATATTAGTGGGTAAGACAGAGAAAGGAACAGTGCTCACCAAACGTATTTCCAACACTCCCTCCCGTTTGAATGCGCTTCCACCTTTATATGCCTTACCTTAACATAATATATATTCTTATTCAAGATTAAGTTAAATATTTAAGCCGATATTATCTGTCTTTCATAACTGTCTCGGTGCTCTCTTGTTACTCGTCAACTCCAGCCTTCTCGCTTCAATTTCTCTTATCTCCTGTAACAGAATCAAAAACAAATATAAGTACATGATATAATTTTATTTTCTCATCTAATTGTATATAGTTTTTCTTATCTATTTAAGCTAATCTGATCTATTCAATATAATGTTTGTCAACGCTTTATGCTGTATATGTGCAAGTGGTTTAGTAAATATATCTGCAATCTGCTCTTTTTTGGTACCCAATTTATCTCAATCAATTTTCCCTTCACACAGTCTTTCACATAGTGTTCTTTAGTGTCTGTCATATGTCTCAGTTTATTTCCTCCGTTTGTCTTCGCATTCGTTTCAGCTGATCTATTGCCACATCTCAATTTTATTGTTGTAAATGATTTCCTCAGAATTATTTCCAGTGAATTGTTTAACGAATCCAATTCCTGACAAGCTTCGCTCATCGAAACATACCCTGCTTGACACGTGGACAGTGCTATATAGGTCTGTTTGTGTGTTCGTAAGAACGTCAGTCCCATATTCATTGTTCCCTTTAATTATCTAAATATTCTTTTCGCCATCATCCAGTCATCCTCTGTAGGGTTTATCTGATGTCTACTCAAGACAGTATATCCGGTCTCGTCGCATTTGCCAAATACAGCAGACTTCCGACTGCTTCTCTATACGATGCATTACACTTCGTTATAGTCTTTTCCAATTCCTTTTGATCACAATCCTCTTCTCTTTCTTTTCTCTTCCTATTTGCCACTTAATTTGTAGCCATGGGAGTGTTCTGTGGGTTCATTTCACTAAATCCAAATCGCTTCAAAACTTTCTCTATATAATCATTCTGGTTTATGGTCAAAACTCTATTCTGTCTTTCTCGTCTTATTTTAATACCTAAAAATTCTTTAAGTTCACCTAGGTCTGTCATTTCAAATTTACTCATCAACTTTTCTTTTAATACCAGTAATCTGTTTCTGCTATTACTTGTGATAAGCATATCGTCTACATATAGCAACAAGATAAAAAATTCGTTTTTATCATACCAGGTAAACAGACATGGTTCCATGTCATTTGCCTTTAAGCCAATTTTCTCAGCTTCCTCGGCGAACTTCTCATACCATTTCTTTGGACTTATTTGCAGACCATATAATGCCTTTTCCAATCTACATACCTTTTCTCTTCTAGTTTTCTCATCATAGTTCATACCCTCCGGTATTTCCATGAATATTTCTTCATTTAATGTTCCATTCAGGAAAGCAGTTTTCACATCCAACTGTCTCATCTCAAGATTATATTTATTTGCTATTGCTAAGACTACCCTCACCAATGGCAAACGTGAAACCGGAGCATATGTTTCTAATAAATCATAAAAGTTTTTATCTTTGCAACCTCTCACGACCAATCTATTGTATTTAATTTTTTTATTCTCATCCATTTTTCAGTACCCATCTAGAATCTATTATGTTGGGTTTTCTCTCATTCTTTCCAGATTTCGGTCTATCAACGATTTTCCAGACTTTATTTCTGTTCATCGCATTTAACTTGTCTTTAATTGCATTTTTCCAATTTTCGATTTCCTGATCTGCTTTTATCTTTGCTATCAGCGCATAGTACACATTTATCTGCGCTTCATTATAGTTATTCGTATCTACTTCACTTTGACATACTCTTGTCAAGTTTTCCTGTGATACGCGTAGATCCTTGAAACTTACATCATCTATCAGTTTATCTTTATTTCTTCTATCTAAACTTTTCGAATCTAAGCCTGTCTTATCTATTTTTCTGGGACGTCCTCTTTATCGAAGTTTACAAACCAGTCACGTTTATCTGTCTGATCAAAAATATTTTGCCAGTTCTGTATACTGTCTTTTCTATACTTATCTCCATAGACCAATTTTTCATTAAATCTCACATCTCGACTTTCATAGAATTTTCCTTCCTCTGGTTTCATCAAAATGTAACCTGTCCTCGCTACCAGTAAAACCAAATTTGGTGTGTTTGTTTCTTTGAATTTTCATATACGCTAGACACCCAAATCTTTTTATCTGATCTATCTCAAAATTGTACTTGGGTGCAAATTTTCCCAGGGGTGTAATCATTTCATTTGAATTGTGAGATGTTCTATTATAAGCATAGATTACAGCTCCCAAAGCCAGATCCCACATGTTCTCTGGAAGCCTTGAATCATACATATATGCTCTCACTTTCTTTTGAATAGTTTGATTTATCCGTTCGGCTACCCCGTTATGTTCCGGTGTGTCAGGACATACAAATTGATTTTCCGCTCCTAATCTATCTAACACTTCTAATGTATAACCACTTATGTATTCAGTACCTTGATCAGTTCTAAGATAACACACTTTCGCATCGCAACCTAGAAGGTTTTTAGCCATCTTTACAAAATTTTCAAAGTGATAACCTGTCTCATTTTTATTTTTCATCGGAACGGCTAACGCTAATCTAGAATAATCATCAATAAAAGTGACTATGAATTTGTAGCCCTTCGGATGAGTTGAGGGGCTAATTGGTCCCATCACATCAGAGTATATAATCTGTAATGGCTTATCTGTCCTATGTCTAACTGATTTGAAAGCTGATCTATTTATTTTCGAGACTGCACACACTTCACAATCCAGAATTAACTCATCAAATTTTGCACTGTTCAATTCCTTATTATCTGGAAATTGTTTTTGTAATGATTTCAAATAAGCTACAGAAGCGTGACCCATTCTCACATGCCATAAAAGTGCTTTGTTGTTTTTAACAAATTTGTTTTGATCTGTTACATTAGGTATTTCACTACCTAATAACTCAACACAAGGAATCTCTTCTACATTTTCTAATTTTTTATCCCATATAGAATCATCAAATCTCGGAAAAGTTATATCACTATCTATTTTATCTTTCTCATTTTCACTATGTACCTTTTCATTTTCCTGTTCGTTTCTATTTAAATCAGGTTCAATTTCCTTTTTGTCTTTTCCAAGTTCACTATTGTCGTTTTCTTTCTCACAATTTTCAAAATTTGTATCTTTCTTTTCTAAACATTTTTCTCCAGCTAAATCTTTCTCATCACAATTTTCTTTTTCATTACTATCACGTGCTGTGATACTTCTCGTAATATATCTTGGACTTTTATCATTTAGATCTACAGTTATATCTGCGATTATTTTACTCTCTGCTTCTAAATCAACTTTACCTAAGTTACTTTCACTATTCGCTTCAAATTCTATTTTCCAATATGGTTTTTCATATATTCCCGATATGAACGTTTCTTCCGAAATCGGATCGTAAATGTCTACTATTTTATTATCCAAATAAATACCCAATCCTTTATCTGCAAATTTCCTCAGAGACAATAAATTTTCCGCCAAAGATTTCGCATATATAACGTTGTCTAAATACATTCTTTCATTATTACTCGTCATTCCTTTCACTTCGCCTATCCCATCTGTTCTCAAATCTGCTGCAGAATCTACGTTAGCGCATTTGATAGTATCTAATATCTTTCCATCAAAATTTCGAAAAACTAGTCTAGAATTTGTCATATGTTCAGTTGCCCCAGAGTCTACCAAGAATTTTTCTAATCTTTTCATTTCATCCGCATTATTATCTAATTTCTCATCTAATGTACAATTGAAATCGTTCAAGTTAGAATTATACCTTTCAATATTTCAAGCTACTCTCTCACCTTTATCTTTTCCTTGTTCTTCTCTTTTCGGCTGATTTTTCTGTTCAAACTTGCCTCTTCTTCCTGTGTTATTGTAACCTGATCTACCTAATCCTCGTCTATTATTATTAAATTTGCCCCGACTTATATTATAATTGTTTGACCTAAATTTCTTAAAGTTATTGTTATTTTCCGTGTCTAAAGCTTTTCTCTTATCACTTCTACTGTTATCTACTCTACTTCTAGCCACATGGTTTTCAAACCTTCCGCATCGATAGCACTTTCGAGCTCCCACCGGATGTGGGCAGTCCTGAGCAATATGCCCATTATCGTCACAGTTGAAGCAGCGCCTCTTTCCCACTCCTGCCATCATCACCGCGGCTTGGCTCGAACCGCCTTCAGCTCACTGTGCCTCGTACGGTATGATATAGGATTTAAGTTCATCATAGTTCATGTCTCTACTATGTTGGCTTTTATACGGAAAGTTTACATACTGTATCTTAGGTATACCTCCTACAATTGCATTATAGAACGCGTCTCTTTTCTTATTCTCAGTTATTGGCTGTGCATTTGGTAAATTTTCGTAGCTACGCAAAATCTCTTCGAATCTATCCCAAAACTCCGCAGCCTTTTCTTTGTTCACAAAATACTTAATACTATACAATTGCTTTCTCAAAGTCACCGAAGTTAAATTTACTTCACATGTCTTTAACTCGCATCTTATTCAATAATTCAACCGGGTCCTTTTCATTAACTACTTTTCGATGATAACTCGAATCAATTCTATTAATCAAAATATCGCGCACCGCGAATCTATGTTTTTCTCTCGTCTCCGTATCATATCTATCACTTGTATCTGCCGACGGTTCTATAACATATAATAGTTCTTTTGATCTCAATTCCGAGGATAGATAATCCATAAAGTGTTCGAACTTAGTCTGTACGGTCAACTTATAATCTCTTCTCGATCCCGATTCTTTATTCGATACTTCCACTTTTATTGTTTGTTTCGTTTTTTCTAAATTTACATTTCCAATTTTTTCAAGTATTTTATCGATTCCTAATCTTTTAAATTCTGACTCAACCGCGTTAGCTACCTCATCTCCTTTACTTATGTTCTCATCTAATGATAAATTTTTCTTATTTACATTCTCTTTTTGATTCAAACAATAAAATTTATTTAACATTTTTATATTTTTATCGATATTATCTAATCTTTTATTTTCATTCCCCTGACTATCCGTTACATTATCTAATTCATTATCTTTATTAGATAAATTACTTTCTGTGTTTACCTGAGCTCCCAGCTCCCTCGCTTCTCTTTCTAGTTGTTCTTCTCGTCTCCGCAATTCGCCTTTCTCTCTGATCATCTCATCTCTCTCGTCTCTATTCACTCTTTCTCTTCTATACTTTATCTCATTCTTTTTATTGAAGTCCTCATCTTTTCTTCTTAATTCCTCCTCTCTTCTATTTATTTCTTCTTCTCGTTCTTGAAGTTCAAGAAGTCTGTTTCTCTCTTCTTCTCTTTCAGCTTCTTGTTCTTCTGTCATCAGATTCCTGGCACTTTGAAAATCTCGAAATGAATTTTCAAATTGACCGAGGAGATTTCCTTGTCGGAGAAACATTGCCTCATATTTTTTGCTCATCTCACTCATATTGGCAAGATGTGACTCCTTCATTATGCTCACTAAATTTAGTGAGCTTCTGAAAGTCGCTGTTGCTGCCTGACACATCTCCGATAATGACTTCCTCATCTCATTATTTTCTCTTCGCATCTCCTGTAGTGTGACCTGCAGCACGTCTCCATTTCCTGTGAGAGAATAAGTTATTTTGTTACTATTTCTACCCTCAGAGTCATCTACATAGTTTGTTTCTACATAGTTTAATTTTTCATCAAAATTTTGTATTATTTTTTACATTTCTTTTAATTAGTTCGGAAACACTTTCAATTTTTGAATCTGAATTATAATTTGTCGTCATCGTTTTTATTTCTAACCTACATTTTTCTACTGTTTTTATGCGTGGCAATATTTTACCCTCTATTCTATTTCTATCCTGTACAGGCTCGTCTCTGTCACATCTCTGCTGTGTTCCACTCGTCTCGGGCCCTTCTATTCTTGTCTCATCACCCACAGCATCCATCTCTTCATCTATCTCGTTTTCTCTTCTGTCTTCTTTTCTATCTTGTCTTAGGAGTCTGCCACCGCCGTTCTCTATTCGATCTATTGCCTCAATTATCACTCGCAGCTCTTCTTGTTCCAATGTATTTTGGGCTGTAAATTCAATTTAATGTAAGTCCCGGCCTCTCATTATCCGTCCGATGTGCTGAACATCAAGCAACCTCGAACTTCAAACCACAAAAATAAATGCGCCCGAACATCAAGGTCACATTCAATTTTGTGTCTTATGACAGAAATGATAAGCGCACATCGTTCATCATCACAATCATAAGCCAGCAGTGGTTAGAATTTTGTTACTAATTTATTTATAATATTTACTACTTATAACAGTTACAAGTACAGAGGTATAATGCAAAGAAAATAACAATTTCATCTAGTTGTCTAAATTATTGCCTTCTAAATAGCTAATTCAAATAAACTTTACCTCTTTTTCTTTTAATTTTTATAGTTGCAACTTTATATTTAATTGATCTCAAGGATCATCACTCTATACTTTTCTACTATTTGAATTACAGGTTTTACACATACATGTATGATTTAAATAGTTATTTTACCTGTCTTATACTCAGCTCCAGATTCTGACACAAAATACATATATGTGTCATCGTATCTCACCACCACTTGCTCATCTCTATGGGTCTCATCTATGCAGTGCTCACCAAACGTATTTCCAACAATTGAGCTCAAGCTGTCTAAGTTATGCACAAAAAACTGAACAAAAATAGGGTGCCACTATAGTGCCATTTCCCCTCGTACAGGTAATGTATCGTACCCTGCGAACTTCGGCCTACAAAAACTAACTAAATAACCCTGCGCTATAATCTCGATAATTAATATTGCGAAGGAACGAGCTGCGACGTTGATGAAGTCCAACCAACAAGTGCTATAAGGACTAAATCTTCCTCCATCTGCCTTATCGTCCTTCCGTCTTCTTCGATCTTCTATCCTTATTCCTCCTGTATCTTAGATAAAGAGAGAGGGCGTCATTTGACTAATTGCTCTGATATTCTATTAACGTAGTCACTCGTGTCGATCTTGAGAAAGGTCAAGGTCAATCAGAACCCTTATCTGCTCGGTAGCCTTGAGCGAATTGGCCTTTTGACTCGGAGGGGTGCGCGTGCGTGCTATCATACGCGCCATCTATACCCGCGGATATTTGAATTCGTAATTAATATAGCGGCTACGGCTGCGGCAGCATGCCCCCGTACGGGTATATACATATCTATATATACTCCCCGCGCGGGTCGAATTTCCTCGAGTTGCCCGCCTGTGGCGAGTATATCTATATACATCTGCCGTACTCACTGTACTATCGTACAACTCGGCGGCTCCACCGCTGGCTAAGCAGTTCTCTCCCCTCTCTCCATCTTCTCCCACTGGGCTTCAGCCTTCGCTTCGCCTCGCTTCTCTCTCTCTCTCTTCTCTTTCTCCTGGCTTTTCACGTTGTATGACCGGTAGGTGCTGCCTCCGCAGTTGTTGTCTGCTTTCCGCCGGCGTGATTTCGCTGAGTGCGGTTCAGCTGATACGTCGTCGCTCGTGGAGCCGCTTTGATTTTGTTCTCCCGGTGTTAGTGGCGACTGCTGCTACCTCGGCCGCTTCTGTGTACGTGCGCGGGGTGTGCTGGGCTAGTGCGAGTATACATCTATATAGGGGCCTGCGGTAGCTCGGTGACCCGGGTTCGAAAAGCCTTTGCCGATTGATACAAGCACCTCTGTAAAAATCGCATGTTCTTTGTTTACATGAAAGTGCTTCGTAAGTGCTCATGAGGTGCACGCGCGGAATGCTACAAGTAATCTGGCGTGCTTCATTTCCGGTCAAGCGTCGTACATCCCAAGCCCACGCTGGGACAGTATTATACCGTCATATTTATGTACGCGGTTCTGTCCGCCTAATTTGGCAGCGGCTCGAATTCCTCGCATATTAAATTTACGAGTAGCTGCTCGTTATAACCCCCCCCCCCCCCCCCTCCCAGAACCGAATTATCGTCTCGATTATGGTTATGTCTCTAATCGGATGAATGCGTGAATCCGATCGGAAGAGTATGTAGCTACTTCCAATAAATGAGAAGCAGGAGGTCTGTTTTCAGGGGCTCTTCGGTCATATATTTAAATATTTTTACGAGGTCGCCCTCGCCCTCTTTTGGTCTGAGTCTCGGGAATCGCAGCTGGAGTAGCTTACGTTCCCACACGCTGGGTCGCATATGTCATTTAGTTCGGCCAACCTCTCTTTCTCGCTGTGGGGTTAGCTGTACTCGCGTTTCGAGTCTCTAGGTTCACTGCCCCTCGCCTTACAATATTCGGAGTCTCGCTCACCGGCTCGCTTACTGTACTTTGCGAGCTCGCAAAGTTACAATGGTTGCAAGGTGGGTCGCGCGTCGCCGACATTGCGCTCGCATCCCTCGGCGTTCCTGACGTCTCAACATCGTCCTCTTCACTTCTCGATGTCTCAGGTAATTGCCCTCACAGGTACTCTCTTTTCGGCTATTGAGCGAGGATTTTCTCTACTACTTCCCCCGCTTCGTCGGCCAATTGGTAGGGATTGGAGCCGATCTCCGCTACTATCTTATAAGGCACTAGGAATTTAGGTGCGTAAGTAGCGGTATGATT
The DNA here is from genome assembly GCA_949152435.1 of Gastracanthus pulcherrimus. NCBI lineage: Eukaryota > Metazoa > Arthropoda > Insecta > Hymenoptera > Pteromalidae > Gastracanthus > Gastracanthus pulcherrimus. The sequence continues at coordinate 57,217,081 of OX424573.1, forward strand.
CTCTGCAGCCGAGAGAGGATGTGGTTTCTTCTCCAGACCACGTCCCCGACCTTGAAGTCTACGTGCCTGCGTTTGGCATCATAGTATAGCGTCTGTCGCTCTTGTGTGCTTTTTAAACGATCTCTTACTCGAGCGTACAGTTTCTCGAGAGCCTGTAATCTCTTTCCCCAAGCATCGAGCGCTTCCTGCTGTAATCGTACGATAGCGGCCACGTCCTTCTGTCTACGAGCTGCCGACAGCCTAGCGGGCTGTCTATCGTAGCATTGCCGGGATTCTTCCTGTGGCACTGCGCATCACCGAGTTGTACGCGTACACTATCTCACTCAAGTGCTCGTCCCATGATCGGTGATTGTGATCGATATAAGATGAAATACCTTGATGAAATCCCGCTTGAGGATAGTATGGCAGCGTGGTTTCGTGTCGCACACCGCACTTTTCTAGGAAATCGTCGATTAAGTGATTCTTAAATTCGGTACCATTGTCCGAGAGCAATACTTGTGCATCGCGACATAAACATACGCGCTCGTACAGTTTCTTCAGAACTGTCTTTGTATTGGCCTTCTTAATTAATACGGATAACTTCAATCAAGCGCGTGATCAAATCCTGGACGATCAGAATGTATTCGAAGCCGCGCGCTATTCTCGGCTTCCGGCCCATAGTAGCTCCGGCAGCTCCGGCTATTATCTGCCACAGGTGGCTCACTACTCACCGTCCCATTAAGCCGGCAGGTGAGTGGTGCACACCGTTGGTCTGCTGTCAGACCATGCATTGATGAACGTATTTTTCTGCATCTATGTACATTTCTGGCCAGAAGTTGTAGCTTCAGGGGTTCTCCCATTGGCTCTTCGTGGAATTCATGAAGAACTTTCGCGCGTTCTTCTTGCGGCATGGCGATCTTTCATGCATCGCAATTCTGCAACGTCATGGGCAATGTATCGCCCGGGCGATATACATACAGTTGCCTTCCCCCCCCTTCCTGTACATTAAATAGGGCAAGTCTCCGGGGACTTCTCGCACTTTCCGCAAGTATCTCATACACCACTGATCCTTGGTAGTGTCGGCCCAGCCAATCGCCGATATCACAGGCTCGTCATCCTCGTACATGCGCGAGAGCGCGTCAGGAAATTAAATGAGTGCGTCCTTCCTATGTACTCGACTGTGAAGATGTGCCTATGTAGCTCGAGTGCCCAGCGAGCTAGACTGCCTGTGGGGTAGTGTGAATTGCTCAACCATTGCAAGCAATTGTCACAACCTTGAAGTTGTAAGCCTCAATATATGGTCGGAATTTCCTTATCGCCTACATCACTGCGATACATACTCTTTCGAATACAGTCTAGTTCTGTTACGTTTTGGACATCGTTCGACTCGCGAACTCGAGTACGCGCTCCTCCCCGTCGATTTTTTGAATAAGCACGGCTCCGAGTCTTGTATTGATCGCATCGAATTGAATTACGAATTCTGTATCAATTTGTAGTCGATGCAGAATTGAGGTTTTTAAACGAATACTGCACGACCCAATTTACGCACGATGTTTCCAACATTGCGCTTATTATACGGCGCTCTGTCTGCGAGTATTAAGTAAGCTGTTACGAGGAGACGTAAATAATGAGTCATCCTCCTATCTTAATGGTTTGTTGATAAGATAAGGTTATCTTAATGGTTTGTTGAAAAGATTAGGTTATCTTAATGGTTTCTTGATAAGATAAGGTTATATTTATGGTTTGTTGAGCAGATAAGGTTATCTTAGTACTTTGTTGATAAGATAAGGCTCAAGGTCACATTCCATAGAGGTTTAACTTACATTAATTGCTTTTTAATTGTTTATTTATATAAACAATCAGATAAAAGACGTAAATAACCCTCCGTAAACAGATGACTTATGACTACGCGTCTTCAAAGATAAGAGGCGAAGGTTGTGTACATCACTTATCTGTTTGTTTATATGAATTAACAAATAAAAGTATATAATAAGTGACACCTGTATGTAATGGGACCTTGAGTATTACATTGTCAACAAACCATTAAGGGGTAAAACCAGTCTAAAATTTTCAAAAAATCGATTTTTTTTGGCTTAAACGATACTTTGAACCCTTAAAAATCACATCCAATTGGTTTTATACAGAAATAAATTTGTAAGAGGTCCAATTCTCGATTTTACCGCAGGGCCTCAGAGCGCGCCGTGACCGTTGAATCAGCCACCACGGCGCGCTCTGATTTATCGACTATGTAGTGCTCTTACCTGTCCAAATTCTATTGCTTATGGGCATTGTGGTTCCTCAGAAGTCCACCAGGGTGCACTAACACTGAATAGAAGTGTGTGTGTGTGTGTGTGTGTGTGTGTGTGTGTGTGTGTGTGTGTGTGTGTGTGTGTGTGTGTGTGTGTGTGTGTGTGTGTGTGTGTGTGTGAACTAGTACAGCTGCCAAGCGACGCCGTGCAGACGCTTTATTTTCTTTCCGTACATTTTCGTTCAAATATTAATAACGTGTTTTGTTATTGTAAAAGTTTTCGAATAAACAATATGAGTTCGAGAAAAGTCGTGTATTGTGACAAAAAACCGACCAAGGAGGAAGGAATAGTGCAAAAAGACTGAGAATATCAAACCGACGGCCGCAAAACCGTTAGGAGCTGGAGAAGCCAAGCCTGGAGAACGTTAGTACATCGGCTAAAAAATTATCAGATGTAAACTTCGATGATTTTGAAGTAAATGAAGGTTTCGGTTACAGAATTCTGAATTTTGTAGCAGTGTTCTCCGTGATATCGCAAGCTCTTGTATGTAAAAAATGCAAATCCGATGTAACGTTCACCAAAACTGGAAAGCGAGGCTTGGGTTTCAAAATTGTGATTTGCTGTAGAAACTGTGATCAGATAACTATTCATAGTTGTCCATTTATTGAGAAAGGATATGATATTAATCGCAGAATCGTTCTTGCCATGCGATTACTAGGAATAGGATTGAATGGCATTATAAAGTTTTGCGCCTTCATGAATCTCCCGCGGCCAATTTTTCAATCATTTTACGATACATTTGTTAAGAAAATTGCCATTGAAGCAGAAGCTGTTTATAAGCTCGTAAGCTCGGTATGAAAACTGCAGCTAAAAAAGAACGAGAAAAAACTGACGATCCAAATGGCATTACTGTATTTGGTGATGGTTCGTGGAGGAAGCGTTGTTTTTCATCTCTTTACGGGTTTGTTTCACTTATCGGCTGGTATACTGGCAAAATAGTCGATGTTTTGGTGAAATCTAAATATTGCAAAGCTTGCGAATTTTGGAAAACCAAAACTGACACCATCGAGTTCAAGGAGTGGAGCCAAAATCACAAAGATGAATGCCAAGCGAACCACGTCGGCTTCGCAGAAAAGATGGAAGTGGACGCCGTCATCAAAATGTTCCAGCGTTCAGAATCTTTGCACAAATTGAAGTACGCTAATTACGTGGGCGACAAAGATTCAAAAACCTTCAAAAGAATCATAGATTCCTACAAAATAAGCCCTACAAAAAGTTCACCGTAAAAAAAAAGAAGGCGGCTTCACACAAAATAGCAACGAAAGTTTCAATGCGACTGTCTGGTCTATGGCTCCAAAATCTTTCTCTAGTGGCAAACACGTGCTCGATACCGCAGTATATATTTGCTGCAGGTATCTACAATGATGGCCTTACAAGTGTCATGAAGCTGATGTAACACTTGGGCTTGATAATCGGACCGAACTGCTATAATTTCTGCGTGGAGACGGACGCGCGTCGCATCAAGTTGTCCGAGAGATCCCTAACAGACGATGCCAGAGAGGCCCGGATGCCCTTAAAATCATCCAGGAAGGAAGAGGAGGAGTCAGACATTAATAGAGATGGCCAAATGTACGGTGCAGGCATCGCAGATTAGAGGTTATGACAATAATTTTGGCAAGTTTAACCAATATTATTGCGCTGCACATGCAGGCTTTAACATTATTTTTATTCGAGGGTTGGAAGAAATGGTACACGGGATTTAGGATAAAACTGTGAACACTTGCGGTTTATTCTTTTTGTTTTACAAAGGTTGAGCGCCAGCTGCTCGAATTCGCAGCACGATCTTACAATTATTATTCGACCGATACAATAAGGTTACTTATACGATAAACTAGCTACGGTGAGCACGCGGTACGGTGGGAACGGTAAAAGGGTGGAATGGGAAGAAGCTACTCCTCAGGGACGCGAATTCAAATAATTTCCGGCGACGAAACACACGAGGAAAAGGCGGCGACGCGATGCTTGACACGCACGCGGTGCAAGCTTGATGAAATCACTATCGGAGTATATATATATATATATATATATGACTCTGTACCCGCACTAATCACGAAAGTAATCTGTGCAACTTACTCTTTCTAATCGAGTGTGGCCTCCTTCGATGTCGCAGATGTGTAGGCTCACACGATGGACGCAGGATACAATATCGGTAATCACCACGAGGCTTTCTTAGTTAGCGGGAGTTCGTACGGAGCTATTCGGAAAAGCGAAGCGTCGGTGTGCGTAGCTCAGTACGAAGTGGGTGCGTCGTCCTTCGTCACCGCGGCGCTCAAGTTTCGGTGGTGTGAACAGAGCCCGCCTGGGGGCGCAGTGCTTGCTTTGGCGAGGGAGAAAGAGAAGTGCGAAGGAGGAAAGGGAAGCGTCTGCTCGCGGTGGCGTCATGCTATGCGGCATGCGGCCGACGGCTTGCGGACGGAGTTGGAGAGGACGAGGAGGGACGAATGGCTAGGGCGAGGAAGTGCGACGAGGGATGCAGCAGGAAGGACATCGAGGCGATAGTGCCGACGAAGGGCACGATGGCGATAGCTTCAGGACCCTGGACGGCGTATTTGCATCAGGAGCAGTGTGCTCGATTAACCTCGAAGAGGTTATGTTTATATGCAGCTTCCACTGCATTCACCCACTGCCATTATTACCAGGTGAGATCAGTGTTTGGTGTGTGACCGTGATCTCCCTTTCCTAATGAGGTGTTGCTTCCATGTGTCTAAGAGTGCTTCGGAGGCTGTTGCTGCTGCTGTTATGGGGGAGCGGCCCACGAGTTGAGCTGCATTACTGTATCCGTGGGACCACCCTGCCTCTGCAAACCCTCCAAACCAGGTAAGCGGGTTCCTTTTTGATGTACATGTATGCTGTAGACTAATCCTCGTTTATATTTTTAGGATGTATGCTGCGGGCCTCCTTTACGTCTAAAGAAGCTGCCGCTCCGTCCAAGCTGGATCTCTCTATGCTGTTCAAGGTATACAATCAGGTGGGTATCATTCTAATACTTTCTACTTCTCTTCCTAGTTTCTAATCTTTTGTGTGTCTTTTTAGGTTGGTTCGAGGGGACAGGAGTAAGGAGGGAGACGCCAGAGCGTGCTCAGCGTACCCCAGCCGAGGTCAGCCAGCTTCTGCCTATGCGAGGCTTAATGGGAAGGCCGCTACGCGTCTTCTTTAGCTGCTCCAGGGCATGAGAGCTCGCTTGCTCTGTGTCGTCCGAGGGAATAGTGTTTGTGTATGTGAATGTGGATAGTGAGTGAAGTTGGTAAGTCATGTGATCTCATTCACATTGTGTAACACGAGCAAAATCTGGTGTTACAAGGTATACAAAAATTTCAAGGATTTAAATGCTCCGAAAACTTTAATCGCGTTTTTCTCGAAACGGGTTTTTTCAAACTTCAACACCGTTGCAGGGATCGAATTGCAATTTTTACAGTAGCTTCACAAATATATTCTCCATCGAAGTACGTAGCCGTTTTTTGATATTTTGAAAATTACTTGTATTATTAACAATTTACTACTCTTTTTTTAGTCGAAAATTTATACGTTTTGTTCAGAAGTGCACAGTTTCTACAAAAATTGGAATAAAAAAATCCTACGTACTTCGATAGCTATTAGTATGTAGCTTCAGAAAACTTTTGGTTTTTTGTTCCAGCTCTCACGGTTTTCGAGGAATTGGTGCGCCCGCGGAGCACCTTCAAAAAGATCTTTTTCCGCAGATCTGCTGTAGCGCCGCCATTTGGTACAAAAATCATAATAAACAAATTTTTTTTCATACATCAATATGTGTTAAATGAACCATCTAAATATGAATACTATTCCTTTTCCCATAATCCCAGAATAAATTGTCAAAATTAGGCCTTTTTTTCGGCCTCTAGAGTGGTGTTATCCCTTAAGCTAAGATAAGAGAGTCGTGCCGGGCTGGCATTATGATTTTTTTACATAACATGTTACAAAGTTTTAAAGTTTTAAATATTTTTAATGATATTAGAAAATTATGCAATGTAAAAATTTATAAAACTAATCTTTTTATAAATTAAGGCCAGGTTACTCCAAAAAACGTGATTGTTTTCAATAAATTTTATTCATAGTACAAAACATGTTGAGTAATCGATTTCTTTTACATATGAAAGCACATGTATTAAATTACTTGAAAAAATTTTTTTTTGTTCAAAATGGCGGTTTTGAAAATGGCTGCTGAAACTCGTCTGATTAGTAGATGGATGACATCATTTCTTGGAAACGAATTATCTGAAAGCAAAAAACAAAACGGTTTCATGTTCTGTATCGAATTGGCTATGGCCTCAAGCAGAATGAAACATTTTCAATGAAAAAAAAACGAAATGGCGGACTTGAATTTTTTCAAAAGTTCGGTTGTGTAGCTTTCCAATGGTTCGAGAGCTATGCTTTTTAGCAGGATGTTGTATCTATCAGTAAGTATTCGTCAGCCGTGCTTTCTCTTATGAGATAAATTTTACCATTACCCAGATAATATTTCGCGAAAAAATATCCATACAAATTCGACATCACAAACAAGATGTTTTAATGCTTTTAGATAAAAATGATTTATTTGATATGAGTGTAGGATTCGCATAGCATATCACATTGTGAAAAGACGGTTTGAAATCCCTTCTCTTCCTTGATTTTGTAGAATATATAATTAGTGCACTAAGCTTAAGGATTCAGTAACCACGAGGACTGTGCGAGGGTTAATCATAGCTCCTATGTATAACGTAGCAAAGGAAATATTACGCAGGGTAGTAAAACCTATCGCTCAGAATCTACGATATGAGAAAGTTGTGGTTAGACACAGGTGTAATTTATACTGGCGCAAACGTATCAGTCATATGGTTCACAGTTGAAGCATGTATTTTGGAAGTTGTTGAGTTGATGCGGACCGTGAAAAATAGCTCTGATGTACAGAACTATTTTTAAGAATTCAACCTTTGCTGTGAGATGTGCAGCCGAATATTTTATTGAAAAAAACATCTCTCATCTACCTGTATTGAGCATTGTAATGGATTCATTCGAGGAAAATAATGGTGAGTAAATTATAATGTATTTTTAAGAATTACATTATAAGATTACATTATATTGAAGAAAATACTTTTTAAAAAGTAAATGTTTCATACTATAGGAAACGATCTAAAATTTTTACAATTTAATCAAATTTTAATGAATACAAATGTATTTTTAAATAATAAAATGTAAACTAAGAAATATAGAGATTCGTAATTTATATTATGGCCAATTAAAGAGACCTACGGACAGTACAATATTTCTTTATAATTTTTTCCATTATATTTGAATAAAATATTCAAATTTACCGAAAAAAATAAGTAATGTATGATGAGAGACTTATGTTTAACTTAAAATGTATGAACAGTTAAATAAAAATTTAACGATGCATGCATTATTTATTCTAACTATATAATTACATAAATGTTTTAAATGATAATTATTTATTAAATAACGTGACCTGAAAAATGCATTTTCTCAATTTTTTAATACAGTAATTATCCAATTTGATTATTAAAAATTATACAACTATGGAATTAGAGGCAATGCGCGCAAGCTATTAACTAGCTAGCTTACTAATAGATAACAAAAAGTCCGGGTAAAAAGCTATAATGGAGAATATAAAGTGATGACAGAAAAAGGAACAAAATGAAACACAAAAAACAATAAAAGATTATAACGTCTTTGAAATAATTAATGAAAATGGGAAAAGCACTGAGGAATTACAATTAGATAATTATTAGATAAACATAAAACAACGTAATAAAAACATTAAATATATGCTAGCTGAATGTTTCTTTTATGTAGGAAAAGAGTGTCCACAAAAACGAACAAATAGAAACAACAGAAACAATAACAGAAACCACTGTCAATTTATTAGCACTTATCTTCCTCAGACTAAATAAATTGTTCCAATATGAATTTCTTTATTCTACATTAATGTTATATTTGATTCTAATTATTGGCTAAAAAAAGTGTGTTTTTATCATTGATCGTTTGTGAACAGATAAGTTACAAAAAATTATAAGCTTACGATCATGAATTGCAATATTTAATTCAATATATCGTAATATAGATAAATCGTTATAAAAGAAAAACAAATAAATGAATCTTTATTTCTTATTTCTGAATTCTTATCTTCATAAAGCTATCATTGGCCATCATAGAAATACGTATTTTCTTAGTATATTATTTGTTCTCAAGTATAGAAAAATGAAAAGATTGAAGTATTTTACACAATAATCTTCTGCATTGTCCTAACCACTTAATTTTTTTTCAAAAATTTTCCATTATGTATTTCAGAGAAATCATTGTTTTAACAAAAAATGACGTTTCCGTGCATAACAAAACTATGGAAACACCTTATACAAAATTTCAGCTGTTAAAACATAGGTAATTGTATGCTCTTTCAAATGCAATCTCACCAAATTAATGACATTACTTCTAATATACCACAAAACCCGATAACCTAAATCTAAGAAATCAAAAAACCGTTAAAAAGATAAAAACGCATAAAAAAATTATTTTTGTTCCCCGATCGTGATAAAAAATAAAAAAATGAGTCCCGAAACATTAATTTTTACCGCGTATATCTCTAGCAACAAGGGTATACATACATACATCCAAACGGACATTTTCTAAAAATACTATCACAAAGCTTCCTCTTTAAGGATGCAATTAGAACATCTTTGAAATAATTAAGAAAACTAGAGAAAACACGGGGAGACATCAAGATGCGGAGAAACAGTAAAGTGTTTAATACGATTTTAAAATATAAAAAACGTAATGAGTATGATAGTTACATAGTTCTTTTTGTACTAAATAAATACCTCCTAATAAATAAAAATAATATGAAATACAAAAAAGTTCACATAATTATAGAAGCGTTAAAAAATAGATTATAACCTAAAATAAATGATTTATTTAGAATTTTAATTAATATAATTACTTATTATGAATTATTATTATTATTATGAAGGAGGTACTATCGATACAAAAATTGGCAATACGACTATATTCATACTATCACTGAAAAAAATGTATACGACTAAGTAGTTGAAAAAAATTAATTAATAACAAAATTTTACATATCTAAACGTTGATTGCTAATAGTGCGTGGAACTCACAAGTAAATAATATCTATTATTTTACTTGGAGACTTGAAATTTGATAATATAATAAAATATATATGTGTTATGGTTTAGATAAGAAAGTATTTTACCCCTTTTGGGTAACCATAAATCCATAAATTGATATTTAGGTAGATTCATAGGCAACCTTTGGGGATAAAATTCGAATCCATAACTTTCGATATTCCGAAGATATCGATAAAAACGCAAAAACACGTTAACCTCCTTTTCACCCTCTTAGAGGTGGATGGGGGTAAAATCCGTCCTTATCTCACCCCTACACCATAAGAGATATATACCACAAAAATGTCAAGTCTAGAGATCCAGTGGTTTGGTCTGGACGTTGATGAGTGAGTGAATGAGTGAGTGAATAAGTGAGCCAGTGAGTAAGTGTATTATCGGACATCTTCTTTTATAGATATAAATTGATTTATAAATATTTATTTTGCTTCTTAATTATATTTAGCTGAAAAATAACCTGAAGAAATTTATACTTTTTCAAAAAGTTTGAGCATGAATCAACTTAATCTTTTGTCTTCAAAAGAATCTTGTTTCGTTGGATAAATTAAAGAAATATAGTATAAAAATATTAGAACACATTTCACCCTTTTTAACACCTTAGGGCTGGAATTTCGGCGAACCCAGGAACTGGTTGTTACATAATCGTATTTCTGATATTTTGCCGTAAGAATCAATTTAGAATCTTATTTCGTTTAAGAAATACGGTAAAAAACCATAAAAACACATTTCATCCCTTTTCACCCCTTAGGGGTGGAATTTCCAAAAACCCTTTCTTAGTGAGCATTTAGTAGGAAATTACCCACTAATTTTCAAGTTGATCGGTCCAGTGGTTTTGGCTGAGCGTTGAGAATCAGTCAGTCAGTCAGTTAGGTCATGTTCTTATATGTATATAGAAAATATTTCCACACTCATCGTAAAATACTCAAAAAACCAACGCACACCATCGAAAATAATGCAGGAACACAGTGATATTACTCACGATTGGCTAGGGCTCTTAGACTCCTAATGCCTACTTAAGGCTCTATCCTTTATATATACTCTAGACTCGATTGTTTCACTTACGGGTAAGGCTCAGCGTCGCCATCTAGCGGCACTTTATCGGTACTATATACTTTACTATGTATGTGAGAAATGTATGTATCTACTTTGATTGGAGAACATAGTAAAAGAAAGAAAAAACACATCTTAACCGTTTCCACCCCCTGGGGTGGAATTTCATAAAACCCAAAAATCGTTCACGATATAATCTCATTCTATATGTTATGCCGCAAAAACCGTCTCAAAATGTTTTTTCATTGAAGAAATATAGTAAAAAAACTAAAAATCATATTTTAACCCTGTCCACCACCTGGCGGTGAAATTTTAAAATACTATACTATTAGCTATTGCTAATATAGCTATAACCTATGATCAGTACGTAAAGAATAGCAATACAAGAAATATAAATATCAGCAGTCTTGTTGAGAAAATATATTTATTTTGTAATAAATAAGTTTCAGTATAAATGTAAGAAAGAAAAAATAAGAAACAACTTAAAATATTCACTACGAATATTTATTTTTGTTTAAAAGAACAGTTCACAATCTCTTCTTTATTAATATTTTACGTAATTTTTGCAGTCACATATAATATTACTTTTATGCCACTCAAAAATATAAATATTCTGGACAAGTATTTTTTTACTACATATCATCAACTTATCAATTATTACTCCGCGGCCTATCCAAAAAAATCTTTTATCTTTTTCTCCTATTTTCATTTCAGTAATCTTCACAAACAATACTAAACATACCGAACCAACCTAACTCTATCGTGTTACCAGCATTACCAGATATCTACTTATAAGTCATACAAGTGCTTGAAAATGAGCACTGCATTGACTAGAGCACTACCGATAGAACCTCCTTAATTCTTATATAAGAAATAAATTCATTTAATATTTAAATTATCCATTTATTTCAAGTTGACTCTTTTTCAATTTTTTATATTTCCAGATATCTGAAATACTCGGATAATATAAAAAAGAACAAAGGGAAACACAAAAAATAATAAAAGATTATAACCTTTTTGTGAATAAGTTTTCTATATATATACATAGAACTACCACGGAGCTAGGGTAATTATCATTATGATGAGAAGAAAATAATTTTCTTCTTGGCTTTGTCCCTCGGTATAGATGGCAATATATATGAAAAGACTTTGTCGATCTTCCCGAGGCAGGTTTCAAGAAAAAAATTAAAACGTTTTTTTCTTTGACGTTTTGTATATATATATATATATATATATATATATATATATATATATATATATATATATATATATATATATATATATATATATATATATATATATATATATATATATATATATATATACAATTTAAATTATTCAATTGAAAACGGAATATTTGTTTATAATTTGTTATAAATAACAAATTACAAGAAATAGAGCAAATCTACTTGCAGGGACATAAAAGATTACATATGAAAAATATGTAGAAGTCGCCCAGGAAGCGAAAATTCATGTATTAACAATTATTTATTTAACAAAATCAACTTTTTACGATAATTCTTGATCTTTTATCATTTTCTCATATAAGAGTGAATTAAATCGGCTTCAATTAAGTATTTATAACCAAAGAATTAATTAATCTATAACTTCTTTCTAACAACTTATTATAAGTAATATTTCTTGTAATCTGAGATTTCTTTTAAGGCGGTGTGTTGAATAGTTTGATGTCACTCGATATATATATCTTATTATCTCAAATGAAGAAGTCATTGCCATCGGTAATACAATTATCTACCACTATGCGAAGTTTCAAACAAAACCTTCAAAACCTCTACGAATAGCATTGTAACAAAATTTGAAAGGTTCGAGTCTGGACTAATATAAATTTTGGAAGAGAAACCTTTATTGATATCCACGAGTCAGGTATGAATACCTGACTCGTGGAGATCAATTACGGTTTTTATTCCAAATATTAACCAACAGCGAGTAATAGATTCTTCCAACTAAATAATATCAATTTTGTTCCAATGTCATTCGTAGAGGTATTTGAACTATTTGTTTAGATCTTCGTACAGTAGTAGATAATTGTATTAAGGGAGGCAATGACCTATTAATTTTGGATAATAACGTATATATATCGAGTTATATCAAAGTATTCATTGTTCGGTCGGTAACATTTAAGGCGGGAAATTTGAATTCCTAAATTTACTTTGACACCCCCTTAAGGGGGTAGTCTGCTTTAAGTCCCGAAAAAAAACCTGTTTCAGCGATTTTTTTGAAAGGGAAGGAAATGATTGCGGTAAACGAAATTTTGAGAACATAATGTACTATATTTTAGCTTTAAAAAACAATTTTTGTTATAAAAAATATTAAAATTTCTTTAAGTTATGACCATTTTGCCGGAGCGCCTGGAGTCTGCACTTTCTAATCGGTGCCGGTGATGGAGGTCGTGCGGTGCGTCTGAAACAGTCGAGACAAATTTTTTTTAATTTTTATAAGTTTATTTTCTATATGAACTCAAAAAATACCGAAAAAGTTCTCAAATTTCAAATTTTTTCGAAGTCTGAAAAAAATTCTCTTTTTTGAAAAAAAATTCACTTTAAGTTGCAAAAAAAGTAGTTTAAATAATACTTTTGTCCAACTTTTTTAGTTCAAATGGAAGATAATTTAATACTGAAGCTAGATCACTGATTTTTTTCTATCAGACGTATATTCTTTCTGCTATCACTGGCACCGTTATCTAAAAATCGTAAAAATGAAAACTCGAGAAAACGCGCTTTAAAGTTTTCGGTCCAAAAAAATATAAGTTTTTGGGTACTTACAGTAATTAGAGGTTAATCAGCTATCCTTGGGCCATACATTAGTCCTTCCTCTTCTTTAAAAAACTCGTTTTGGCTGAGGGTTTCCAATCTTCGGGCTGTACGAGCCTTCTTGCTAGAAAATGATGCGCGCCGGTTCTCCCGCGTTATGCGCTCAGCATCGACGGCGTCATCTGGACCACCATTCGCACCAACTCTCGGCACCTTCTGGACAGTTTTCATGCCGACGATTTTCATCCGCGGAACAGTAGTGGTCTAATGTTGCTATAATAGCTTTCTTCATACCTTTCACTGAATCAATATTTCGACGAATTGCCAGACCGTAGTATATCGTCAATTTCTTGATTACACTCTCCGATAGCCACGTCTCTCCTCCGAGTTTCTCGGTTTTTCTTTCATTACGTAAATGAGTACCCATACGCTTTTGCACGTGTCCAAATTGCGATTTCCGAAATGGCGAGAAACACAGATATAAATTCAATAATGCGGTAGCATTGCGCAGAATGAATAATGACATCATCGCTGCTTGCTGTCGTTAATGTCTGCTCACTGCGGCTCGTGTGTCTCCGTCGTCCGATGAAACACTTGTCAAACGATTGACATGAAATTTCCGCTTTCGCGGTTTCGCAGCACGCTGTCTTTTAGATCGATCACCTTTCGGGTAGCTTGACATTTCGATGTGTACTCGGCAAAATCAAAAGTGGAACTGAAAGCTGACGCTACAAACAGTAGTGTAGAAGCCGATGCCGAGAGCTATAGTATACCGTTATATTGTATACTGTTCTCCCTACTACTACTCAACACAGACCTTCTAGAAACTCCGAATAATGTTTCAAAGGACGGTTGGACCTTATCAGGTATATACGAGTATAGTCGAATAATAGAATACATCGAGGGGCAGAGCGCGCGCGCTCGGGTCTGCCCGAGCATTCGCACCTGCTCGATTCTCGGCCACTAAAACTGCTCTAGCTTCGGAAATATGCCGAATTGGCCTCTGAAATTTTGAAGACATATTCTTGGATAGTTTTGGAATAGATTTGAGACAAAAAAAATTGATTTGTTGAAGCCGGTAAAGCAGACTCCCCCCTTAATAACTTCTAAACGGAAAAATACGGGACTTTTGCTCTTTGGCCAGCTTCATAATTAAATATCACCTACATTGTAAAATAAGTCTCGAGAAATATAATTAACTGTTTAAGGGTCTTGCTATAAGAGGCCCATGTATAAGAGCGATAAGAATAAATCGAAAACTATTGTCGCTGCACTTATTGCGCGAAATCGCGAAAGTGTAGCTCACGTGGCTGCAGTCTTACCCCTCTTAAGTACCCATTTTCACAGCTTTATCAACCGTCTGATCTGACTTAGACAAATGAGAGGGCGACACGCGAAAAATTAGTAGACAGTAGGACGCTCGCATAATAACATCTCCAGGTCGCGAAGGTGAAGGCAGCTTGCCACCGGATCAGTCACCGCGCAACCTTGAAATCGGAACCACGTACAAATTACAACACGGAAGCTGCATCACCGCGAGCGTAGAAAAAACGAAAGAATTGTTAATTGTCAATTGCCGGTGATCCTTCGGTAACATCGCCATTGAAATTATAAGTGTAAGAGAGGAAGTTCCCGTCATCTAAAAATCTGTCTGTAATCTGTCTGTCTGGCTTCTCTCAGTCTCCGGCCATAACAATGGTAACAGCGGTGGCGGCTGCTGAAATTTAGGACAGAATTTCCCGGAAAACTTGAGAAAAATCAAGTACAAATTTATAATTTTTATAATCTTTCAAATTTTTGGAAAAATCGTTTTTGTATCTGTAAGCACTATATAAAGTCTTCTCTTTTCTCGGAAAATCTTGTATTTTATTTTAACATTTGTAACGCATTTAAAGAGGAAAATCTCCTCGGAAAATTTCCGAAATTTTGCGGAAAATTAACTATATATATATATATATATATATATATATATATATATATATATGTTAATCAGGTATGTATATATAAATCGTGACGCGTCGTTGGTAGTTCAACGTAGTTATTCTGTAAAGGTCTACCCTCGGTAAGGTCGTTTTCCATCTTACGCTGAATTATCGGTAACAAGTAATCGGTAGGGTAGATTTCTACCTTATTTCAAGAAGGTAGATTACCATCGTGCCTTGTTGGCAGGTGTCATATCTGAAGATTGAAAAAATCACCATACAAGCCTTCAATAAAGGTGGGGGGTCTCTAAAGCCGGTTTTTGACCCAAATTAGATTTAGACCAAAGAATTCGAAAAAATTCCACCCTAAACGGATCACTCCCAGCCCCTTATTCACCCTCATCACCCCTTCAAAAAATGAAAACTTCACCGCTTGTATACAGCGTTTTTGGAAAGATTCGACACTGTCAAACTTGTATTTACTTAATAAAGTACACTATGACCTCTCTATGAACTACCTTCAATCTTATTCACCATTTTTAGCCTTTTTATCCCCCCCCCCCCCCCCAAAGGAGGTGGAGGGGTCGTTTTATTAATTATTTATGTGCAGGGTATGTAAATACAAAATATGTAAGCTTGATCGCGAGACTTGACTAGGGTATCCTGGGGTTTTGGAATCGCTAATTTTTAAATAAATAATGCTAATGTACGTATTAATTATTCTTATTTTGAGTTCAAGTAATAAATTATTTAATGTAATATTCTTTAAATTATGCAATTTTCTATAAATATTATAATTTTAAATAATTAATTTTTATTTTTGATCACAGGGAAATGATGAATCATAGGAAAGGTGAAGAAGTAAAGTTAATAATTATTTATATTTAAATTTGTTGATTGCTCTTAACCATTTTATCTTTTATATGGTTAAGAGAAAACAAAATCAGAATCATATAAATATGTAAAGTTCGTCAAATATTTGATTAACTACAATGTCATTTGTTACAATTTCGTCGTTTTCGGACATTAACACTTCAATTACTTTTTCCTTTATAATATCTTTACTATTCCTGTCTTTATTGGGTAGACATTCTATTCTACCTTTTTACATTTTTAATGATTAAGCAAAAATTTCGCACTTGACATATTTTGATATCAATTAAAGAACTTATATACTTTAAATTCTCGAAAATCGAAAGTGGCTCTTTGTCTCTATCAGGACTTCGTTTTTCATTTCGGTCTTATAATGACTTTTCCAAGATGATGGTCTTTGAATTATAAGAAGTGGTCAAAATAATGTTTAATCTTTCGTTATTTTGCTAGGTCTTCTGCAACGAATATTGCCTCCGTCATTTAGAAAAGTTGAAATTGCTTCCAAATTTTCTTTTAGTTGATCCCACTCTTCACATGATAAATTGATATTTTGTGATATTTTACCAAGTAATATGATTGGTTCATAGTTTCCACTTTCTTGATTTTCTTGTGCACCAATAGTAATCAATTTTGATTTACTATTATTTAAATTGTATGTTGATTTAATAGATTATTGCTTCAGTAATACATGTTCAGCCATTTTGATTTTTAAATAGATTTGATATAATAATACTAGATCGTGTGTCTCATTCAGAGTTTATAACTGAAGTGAGCTGTCACCAAGTCATTTCTAAATGGCAAACCAGTAATTTTTTGCTGAAACTCACTTGAGTTTTGCAGGAGGTGCAGAGCTATCAAGTGAGGTGGCAGCACAAATTCTTCGGGATGCACGTGTGGCATGATTGACTTTACAAATTAATTGCTGAGCACACATTGTATATAAAATACTTAAAATGATATTAACCATATATTTTGCAATAGTTACGCGTAAAATTCATGACACTTTTTTATAATATCTACAAACAGATTTTTTTCTTATTCCAAACTTTGCATTAAATTTCTCTTAATCAGATTATTGTAAAACTCACTATTTTATCGTTATTCTTATAATCTGTTGTGAATAAATTACAATATCTATGCATACCGAAACCATTAGCCAGAAAATGGTAAAACATTACACAAAATTGACCGCAAACACGTGAGTATTCACTCTGCATCTTCTTAGAGTTCCATCTAAAACGCTTACAATTTTTCTAAGACATTTAATGAAATCTGGTATTATTGGAGCTCATTCGAAACTATCGAAGAAATAGCCCCTTCGTAATTTAGCAACATAAAATGCTACCCAATGACTTCCAGGTTTTGTGTGATTCTCTGTTTTAGCAACAAGAATTTGAGGTAGTATTCAGACCTTTGGTAAGTGGCACGAAGGATAAACTCCGTACATGGAGTTTAACTCCGCGTATCGGGAGATAGCGTAGAGTATCCAATATTTCTGAGGTGTTCATAACTATTCATGTTATCCATGTGCACATTGTCTTTGCAAATATTCAGAATTCACTTTTTTAACTTTTTTGTCTCGTTTAGAGCACATTCATATTCTTTCAAAAAATCATTCATTCGGTGTAAAATACAGTATGTACACGATGAGGGTAATCGATCAAATGATGGGTAACGCTCATTTTGTCCAAATTTATAACTTCACGTGCCGTCATTTACTCAAACTCTCCTCTGTTTCGGATGTTATTTTCGAATTAATTCTCTTTCGGTGAGTAAAAGACTATTATAATATAGTAACTTATCCGAATTGAAATAAGAGGAATGAGGAATGTCCGTTTGAGTTGTATATAGGTTGATAGCTCATTGAATCCATTAGATTCTCTTTAAAATGATTAAATACCCAAGGAGCAATCGGTTTGCATTTTATACTTTCTTCTCTTTTGTCAAGAAAGTGTAAAATGGAAGTTTTTTTTTATAATGCAGTCAAATGCTTTAGAAAAATCAAAAAGCACTGTAAATTTAATGTCATCCATTCCTATTCTGATATCCTCGATTACATCCAAGCAAGGTCATTTGAGTACTATGCCCAGAACGAAAACGTGCCTGGCACAAATTAATGAGTTTATAAGTTTCTAGAAAAATTTTCAGGTGCTTGGAGATAATGCGTTCGAGTACTTTAGAGCACTCAGCAAGTCTTGCAATTTAACGAAGATCAGATCTGTTAGTCGCAATATATGTTTTATGAATCAGAGTGATTAGTGTGTGCTTCCAGAGTGCAGGAAAAGATATAGTAGTAATTGATGAGTTGCAAATATTGGTTAATTAATCAAAAATAATAGAACATGAAGTGCGTATGTGATTGATGGTAATACCATCCAGACCGTAAGTCTTTGATTTAGCCTCAGCTAACGTCTTCACAATATCGCTTGGTTGTATGTTTGAAAATGAGAATACAGGAATATTGTTTGAAGAGAGTGAGGGAGTTGATTGTAGTGATGGAGGAATAAGTAATTGGCACGAGTTGGAAATAGATTCGAAGTGACTGTTAACTTGATTTGATTGAAAACGTAGAAATGGAGATACAGAAGGAGAGGAGACTACACCTATCCTGTCAAGGGACTTCCAAAGGTTATTGGAGCGCTGCGAGTTGACTATTATATGACAGAAGTGTGCATTTTTAGTGCTACGTAGGTGGCTGAGCACCTGATCGTGCAAAGCCCGATATTCCTGCATTAGTGAAGTGGAGCCGGTATAATGAACTCTTTTAAAACCATGGTCTCGCTGTTTGATTAGAAACCGGATGTCATTATTGATGCATGGTTTACGGCGACTAAAGAGAGCAACTATACACAACGGTTCATGCTTATCAAGAGAGCTCGTCATAGCCATAATAAGACATTCAACTTTGTTGTGTAAGTTAAATATATCGCACATTTTAGGAATGTTTTACCGAAGATCATATAAGTGTCGGACCATCTCAAATTTGCGAAAATCGCATCGCTGCACTTCACGCGGTTTCGGTGGAGTGTAACGAAAACGAAAATTAAGATCTATCCTATCATGCGCAACAGTAAACGGGGAGACAGATTTAGTATAACTTATTACAGCATATGGCGAATGAAGCCACGTACATGACATGACTCTATATTCATTGAGGACATGATGAGTAGGGCCAGACGGGACTAGATAAAAATAGAAACTATTTATGGTAGAGCGTGTGTAATGAGTTTTACATGAATCCTGGAATTAAATCTCCTGTAATCACAACATTACTGTAAGGTGTAAGAAAGCCGCAAGAAGTACTGTATCGTTTTTGCAGGAAATTTCAATTAATATAAACTCTGTGGGCTGATCATTAGGTGTAGATGTTGAACTGGCTAAGATTTTAAAATTTAAAAACTTTCGAATATAAACAGCATAAAATTGTAATTGTCGATCTGAACGGACGAATCGTTATCGAGACTCCTTAATTTAGATTCTGTTACAGCAAAGGTATATGGGTTAGTTAAGTATGGAAAAGCCTCAACTTGTTGAAAATGTAAAGAGTATATATATAATAATAAACATAAGGATGACACAAGAACGAAAAGTTGACAAGGTAAATGTTATGTGGAGTAGTAGCTTAATACGGTAGGGGATTATCATTGCACGCAGAGAAAATACAGTATGGATAATCGGTGGAAGACCCTCATAATATCTGTAAATTGGTATTTTCGGTTCTAGCCAGATATATAGTGTAGAAGCACCCTGACGAGTGCAATGAATTATAAAGTAGGGGGTGCGCAGGATCAAACTTGTCACAAATTCCTTATCATACATCTAATGCCATCTAACGAAGACATATGGTAATTAAATACTCAATTAGTGGTATAAAATTAGAGCAATCAGACATCGATAACATAGAGCGCTAGCTCTTTTACGCCACTTTACACAGTAATAAAAATCGGATATGGTAAGACAACAAAAATTTTTGCGTAGCAGCTATACAACGATATATAGCCAAACAGCCTAAAATGTATATGCAGAACTACACACACGCACAATTACCACTACCCGACATAACTAGATACGCACTGGGACTGTAGTGCAAAGACAAGCAAATGAAACGAGGAGTAATGCCGACCGCCGTACCTAACCTGACCTGAAGGAGGTATATTGAGAAACACAACAGGGGCCGTCTAAAAATTGACAATTAGAATCTCTCGAAATCGGTTCGCTATGCAAAACCAGTACACGTCTATAGGCAGATAACGGCAAATGTAGTTTAGCAGAAAGTTATAGTGATCCAATAAGTGCGCAACAATAAACCAAATACTATGACGGCACTGGGTAATCATTCGGATCGTACGAGTCACTCTCGGTCAGTGATGAGTCAGGAAACGCATTATAATACTTGCTGAACCAAGAGACTCGTCGGGACGGTGCGGTGTACCGGCTGCTAGTAGAGAGTGAGTCTGTCTCCGACGTCGCACTTCTCTGCATTGGACGATCAGGAACTCAGGCAGCTCCATCCACGCTGTCGATTGTAGAGGATGGAAGATGACAGCTTGATAACCTCAACTTTCTTGTCAGAAAATTTCGGGCCTCCCACGCTCAAAAAAACAAGCCTTGCCGTAAAAACTCATACTGCGCAAGAGCCAGCGAGATCCCGAACTGCCTGTAAAAGTTTTTACTCTCACCGGAGTCTTCAGATTATTTTTAAAAAAATTTAAAGCGTTTTCTTAGTCACTTTTGATGTGACAGATGCATGCATATTATCCTGGCATGCCCGGAGTAACTCGAGCGCACACGAGATAGTTTCGATTCTCGTATATGTGACTGTCGATATCTGGTCCTGCAAATAATAAGCACGTCCTTGGCATATTGCACGTATTCTGTAATGCGACCGCCGCAAGCGCACGGTTTTTTGAAAATATAGCGTTACGAAACAGGAAAAAACATGTCATGTAGAAGCTTATTTTTGACTAGAATATTCCAGCGGCTGTGAGACCGCCGATAACGATCGGTGTTTCGGAACGTTCCGAAACTCAACGCGACTCGAGCACTTTGTCGAGCATTTCGGAACATCTCTAAAACCGAACGCCATCATTACTGTATACACGCGTGCGCGAGATAGTCTCAACGTTGGTATATGCAACTCTGGGTCTCTGGTCCCGAAAATAGTATGCACGCTCTGTGCATATTATACCAGAGTGTCGGAAGTAATGCACAAGTGCGCATTTACACACTGGTACCTACGATATACATGTACGTGAGTCAATCTCGGTGCTGGTGTATAATCCACGTCGGCGAGCTATAATTCTGACGTGCGTAAAGTGCGCGAAATGATGATTTTCGCGATCTTCATGCTGCAAGCATCGTATAGAATCCACGAAAATCATCACACCGTGCATTTTTTACGCGCGTCAGAGGCCTCTGGTATAATATAGATCCATCTTGAAAGTAGTAGCGTGACCGTCGAACTAAAAAGCGGTGATTAGGATTACATCCGATAAAGTATTTGTAAGCTCACTTATCCGGTGGTAGTCCTAGCCACTGGCCACTTCTTATCGCAAACGAAGGGAAAAGATAATATAGAAGACCAGGGAAGGGAGGTTATCTTAAATGTGTAAAGCATTTGCTTTATGCTGATGATCTTTAAACATACACGCAAATTACTAGAGACGATCTCTGTATTAGCATAGACCCCTTGACGGCTGTGACGCGCGCGATATCGACTTCTGCTACTGAGAACGCTCTGTGCCTCAATGTTGGAAAAACAAACGCTATTATTTCTTTTATATTTTGCACTTCTGCCATTTTATGACTGTGGCAGTCACTTTTATACTGAAAAAAGCTATCTTCATGATTAATGGTTTAATGATTCGAGTGATCAAACCCACTTTTTTCAGGGTTTTAAGTTTTAAAATGAGTTTAACTAATCGACTGAGGGCATTAAAAGTTTTTGGAAACATTTTTTATGAAAAATACAGAAAATTTGCTAAAAATTCCTAAGTTGCTATTATTTTAATAGATTTAATTTTGTTGAGTAAAAGTAGGTTGAAATTTAATATAAAATGTAAATAATGATTACATACTCATATTTAGCCTTGATCAACATTGAACCTAAAGGTTTAAAAAAATCTGAAAAAATTCATAAACATTCTAGATACCAAGAGAAACATTTTTACCGGAGAAATGAAGAAACATTTTTTGTTATCTCGATTTCTCAGATTTACCCATATATATACATATATATCGGTAATTGACAAGCGCGGTGATTCATGCTGTTCGAATCGCATGCTCGGCTCGATCACAACATTACGCTCCCTTCTTTCAGATTATCGTCCCGATAATATTAGGTCTCGTCTACTTGAATTCTTCTCTCGAATTTGTCAGTAGCTAATTCTCTTCTTACTTCCAATGATGACTTCCAGGATCCCACCAATGTCCTCTACCTTGACCCATTTCAGGCATCAAGTTACCGAGTGGCGCTTCTAGGTACATACTCCAATCATCACTTTCAGGAATAAAAAGACAGACCCTTTTTATAACAAATCAAGTTGTATTAGTTCAATCCAAACTTCAAGCAGTTGAATTCTCTTCAAATTCAGTTTTCGGATAAGAGTGGGGAGTTGACGTGTCATGGAATTTCACTTCAAGTCTCTGCTCCGATATTTATCTTCTCGCTCATAGGAAAAACCATGACTCAAAAGAACCGTGAGCAGAGCAGTCTTCATGTATAGGTCTCTCTTTCGGTGTAACTTCTAAGTTGATTGATGTTGACAATCTTGGGTTTGTGTCTTGGTGAACGACGAAAACAATAAACGTCATCATTGCTTTTCTTCACTACTTCCCAAGGTCCAATCCAATACGATTGGAGTTTTAGTGATTTTCATTTGGTTCTTCGAGGATTAAAAAACCAAACCTTTTGACCTTGAAAGTATTCAACGTGTCGTGCTCTTTTATCGTACCAAGACTTCGCATTTTTTCATTGTAAATTAATTTTGTCTCGTGCTAATTCGTGAATCTCATTCATCTCCTGTGGTGGGCACTCTCAAACCAAATCCAAAGGAAGTGGCAGATCGAATCCTGTGTATATATCAGCTGGAGTAGCTCCGGTCGTCGCGTGTTTAGAAGACCTGTAAGCTAACAAAAATAATGAAACCCAACAATACCAGTCTTTTTGATTATCATTGATATATTTGGTCACATAGTTAAGTAATGTTTGATGTTGTATTTCTACTTGACCATTTGATTGTGGGTGTAAAGGTGTTGTTCTTGTCTTTTTGATCCCTAATAATTTTAATAATTCCTTAGCTATTCTAGAATCAAAGTTTTTTCCTTGATCAGTATTTACTTCTGAATGTACTCCATACCTAGAAATAATCTGATTAACAAAAATCTCCACAATAGTTTTTGATCTCATATTTGGGGGAGGAAAAGCCTCAACCCATTTTGTGAAACTATCCATCACAACAAGGAGGTATTTATTTAGGTAATCACATTTTCCATTAATCCCACCTTGAAAAATATCTTCAAACTTGAGTAGTAATAAAGCAAATTATTCTTGTTGTTCTAAATTTAATTTTTCAATAATTTTTTAATTATTCTTAAAAACTTCTTTTAAAGTATTATTACCTAAAGATGAAACTGAAAATCGACCTAATAAATCCATTAAAAGTCATTCAAATGGAACACCTGAATTATAAATTTTCATGTCACTACGCCCTTTATCTGAAAGCCCGTTTTTTAAAATACAAAGCTTACATAATCTACAGCAATTGTCTACATCTCTCTTACAAGTCGCCCAGTAGAATCTTTTCCTAACTTTTTCCAGAGTCTTTTTTATACCAAAATGACCTACAGAAGGAGAATCATGAGCTTCTTCTAAAATCTCTTTAAACTTTTTTCTAGGAACCACTAACTGACGAATCTTATAACTTGAATCTGGCGTAATCCATTCCCTAAATAAAATTCCATTATCTTCAACAAATGAGTCCCATTGAGAATAATAAATTTTCGTAAATTAGTCCATTGATGAAGTGTCTTGTCACATTGGTTTTCTTCCTTCTTTCTTACTCTGAAGACTAAAAGAAATAGCCCTATATTCTTTCTGATCATCTCTCAAGTTATGTGGCGTATTTTTGTTAAAGATGATTCGACAAACAGTTTCTTAAATAACGTTAAATTTTTCTTCTACTTTTGAGCATTACTTACAGCATGATTCTTCACGTGGCCGTCTTGAAAGTCCATCAGCGTTTGCATGAGAGTTTCCTTTCCTGTGTAAAATTTTGTAATTGTATTGATCTAATTTTCCTAACCAACGAGCTAACTGTACATTTAATTCTTTAAATGACAACAACCAAGTCAAAGAAGCGTGGTTTCTTCTAATCAAGAATTGTTTACCACAAAGATAACGATGAAAATTTCATAAAGAATCTATCACAGCCAACAGTTTACGACGAATAACATAGTATATATTTTCTAATTTAGAAAGAACTCTGCTATAATAACCTATATCTCTTTCTACTCCATCCTGAACCTGAGAAAGAACCGATCAAATTCCATGGTCAGAAGCATCTGTATATAAAATAAATTAATGTCCAAGAGAAGAAAAAGCCACAATAGGACGTATAGTGACTACTGCTTTTAATTTGGGAAAGGCTTTTTGACATTCTTCTGACCATGTAAATTTAATCGATTTTTCCGTTAACTTATAAAGAGGTTTAGTTATAGAAGAAAATCCTTTAATAAATCGTCTATAATAGGAACAGAAACCTATAAAACTCCTAAGATTCTTCTTGTTATTTGGAATAGGCCGATTTCTTCGTATTGAGTCGAAGATTTGCCTCTCAAAATCATGTAAAGACTTTTTCTAAATTCCTTAACATTTCGTAGAAAGTTTTTCGTTTTAATTTATCTTGATGACGTCATTGTTATGGCTAAAACTTTCAACGAAATGTTAAGCAATTTAGAAAAAGTCTTCAAAGAGGTCATGTAATAATTTTTCCATCAAACGATCGAATGTAGCGGGTGCGTTGCATAATCCAAAAGGCATGACTTTAAACTGCCATAACCCTTTACCAATTAAAAATGCTATTATTTCTCTATCTTCCAGTCGAATTTTTATTTGCCAATAACCACTCTTTACATCTGAAGTACAAAACCACAAATATCCTGCTAATTTGTCAAGCGTATCATCAATTTTGGGTAAATGATAAGAAACCTTGATAGTGATATTATTTATTTCTCGAAGATCAACACAAAACCGTATAGAACCGTCTTTCTTTTGTTTTATAACAACTGGAGAGCACCATGAGCTTTCATAATCTTCTAGAACATGCTGCTCTTTCATAACAGTAATTGCCATTTCGACTTCTCTTTCTAGGCGTAATGGAACTCTTCGTAGAGGTTGTTTAAGGTGATGCTAAAGCCTACTGTCACCGACAAATACGAGGATCCACTTTTCTCATTTCATTTTCAATTTTCAGTAAATATATCTATGGAAAGTTGTTATTCCAATCAAAAAGAACAACTTTTCAGAGAGATATTTTCTTAAAATTTAAAAATAAATATCTTCAAACTTGAGTAGTAATAAAGCAAATTATTCTTGTTTTTCTAAATTTAATTTTTCAATAATTTTTTAATTATTCTTAAAAACTTCTTTTAAAGTATCCGGCAAAATTACATTTGGATCAATTATCCTAGATACCTGAAAATTCTCGAAACTGTTGACTGTACTTGGAGTATAAAAAATATTTGTAATTTGATTTGAAATAAAAGTTATATAAAGAAAATCACTTCCAAGTATACAGTCATCAGTTATATTATCTACTTAGATTAATACTAGCGGGAATTACAAACAAAACTGGAACATCTTCTGCCGTCGGATATTTGAGTGTTTTAAAATTAATAGGAATTTTCGTATCATTAAAATCTACAAATTTTGAATTTACAATAGTTACGTCAGAACCAGAGTCTATTTTAAAATTACAAGTTTTATTATTAATTAAACCATTGAAATAAAAACTTTTAGAATTTCTATTAATTCTTCCAACACGATAATTAGTCAGAGAAGAATAAGTATCTGTTGGAGTCTTGTCATATTCTGTTGAACTTGCTCCAGAAAGTGCAACATAACCTAGTTTCCCTGTTCACCTAACTGATTCGGGCAATCTGATCTAAAATGGCCCTTTCGTCCACATTACCAACATTCAATATTCTTTACGAAATCTTGAAATCTTGAGTTTCTAGAAAACTTTGGCTGATTTGGTTTCTTTGATGAAACTAATGTATTTTGAATATTCTTCTGAATATTCATAGATGCAAAATTATTCTTTGAATATTGTGGTCTTCTGTTCTGGTTTTGAACAACCTTGATTTCTATAGCTCATGCAAAAGCTATCTTCAAAGTGGAAATCCTTTCTAACTTAAGAAGTTCCTTAATCGACGAATAAAAAATAGCAATGATGAATTGAGCACATGCTATCTCGTCTTGAACTTCGTATAGAAATTCGGAATATACTAGGCTAACTAATCTCTCTAGATCAGCAGCGAAAGTTGGAAGATCTTCACCAAATTGTTGATGCCTATTCTGAAATTTAGAGTAATACGAAGGTGACAGATGTTTTTCACCAAGACGGAACTCTAACTTCGCTTTTAATTTTTCAAAATCTATTTGTATGTTCTGAAAAAGTACTCAAAACGCCTTTTGCTTTTCCTCTCAAAGAAGTAGCAAGGGCAACAGTCTTCATTTTTTTATTCCAATTGTTGTAGCTTGAAACTAATTGAAACTGGTTGTACAACTGAAGAAATGATGTAGTTCCACCGAAAAAATCTGGTTTGAGATTATATCCTAATCCTGAATTTGTCTCCTGAATACACAACCTATTCTGTGCCCATGATCTATTAGAATCGTCAACAGCTACGGCATTCGCTGTTAGCGGTTCATAACCTAATCTTGTCTGATTTAACGGCCTAGTAGAAATTTCGTTAGAAATGTTAGTTGTTGCAGTATTTGTCGCTAATATTGAAAATGTGGGTATGTCTGTGTTTGGTTTTTAAATTGGAGGACGACTTAGTTGGTTAATTCGTTGCTGAATCTCCACCTACCTCTGCATCCAACTCGACCGTTCTTCAAGCAACATCTGGTTCGCCTACCATAGCCTTGATGTTTTCTCATCTGCGTCAGACGTTCTCTGTTGTTGCTCGTTAACAAGTTGTGTTTCTGACTGCAAATCCTTTACGTAAGCTCGAAGAGAAGCCACAACAGTTTTCAGCCTGCTCGAATCGCCGTCGTTCTTGGGATAAATTTTCTTCCGCGTCTTGTAACGCTGTTCTGAGAATCTTATTCTGTTCTTTGAGTTTGTTTTTTTCGTGTATTGTCATAGTTAGAGGCGGATTCGGTTCTCGTCGATGTTGTTGTTCTTGTTCTGAATAATCTTGTTGTAGCTGTCTTTGTGTTTCTTGCTGTTGTTCCGATTGAACTTGTTGTAGTTGTTGTTCTGGTTTTTGTTGATCTTGGTGTTGTGTATCTAAAGCAGGCCTCTTTATTTTTAAATGGTTTATGTCATAGTTTGATGTAATTTCCTTCCGGTAGTTTATGTCATAGAGACTTATGCATAATTTTAGTTGAAAGCTGATAACAAAACCTTTAATTTCAGTTATATATATAACTGAAATTAAAGGTTTTGTATATATATATGGGTGATTCCATGTCAAGTGAGCAAGTGAAAAATTTTAATACTCTGAAACTTTAAGAAAATGATCTATTTCATACCCAAAATATGTAATAAAATTTTCATATCCTTACCTGTATTGGCTCAGGATTTATGCCAAGCTGAAAAACATGAGTATTTGTCCTTGTATGTTGCAAAGCGAATTTGATGCAAAATATTATAGTATGTTTTTCATCACCAAATTTGATGATTTTGATGGGTCCAAATTTTGAATTTTATGGGATTTAACGATACTGTAAATCTATTTTTGATAAAATAAACCCATTTCTTTTACTTTTTTCTCATAACTGAGTTATAGTACCATTCTAAATCTTAATTTATCTTAAAATATACATCTAAAACTATCATTGAAATTTTTTTCAACAAAATTACTTGTGACGTTCAGCTAAAAATTTCAACGGTGCCTTGGCAGACATTTGGACCAATCAAAATCATCAAATTCAGTAGTACGAAAAATACTATCACATTCTGTATCAAATTCTCTTTCCAAAACATACAGACTAAAATACTTTATATTTTATAGTTCTTGAGATAAAAATACGTACATAATGAGAAACATGCAAAATTCAAATAATCATGTTTCTCAGCTTATATATATATATATATATATATATATATATTCATTCTAATACTTTTCGAATAAACCTTGCACACTCATGTCATAGATTTTACTGGCTATTTTTATATGAACGTACTCATTAAAATAAGCTGTCAAAAAAAATTGTAGTCCCTACGGTCCCCTTTGCGACCTAGTAGAAGTGTTCTGAATATTCAAAACTGGTAAAAAATGTCTATGTTCAAAAAATTCTAGAGAGTTCTCATTAATAGCAATTTGAACGTACTAAAAAAGATTTTTTTTATCTACTTAAAGATTTTAAGAAAAAGAATTAGATCTCATTTACAGCACAATGGGTCACCCATACGGAACTGAATATAAATACGGATCTACCTTATGTCAAATTCTTCATCTTTAAAAAACCTTTAATTCCTTGTTTGGTACGATCAAAGCGGTTTCTTACAGCTGAAGATACAGCCTGTGGAAAATAGGTACTTTTTTGAAAATCGTTAAGCTGGTACACCTATAATTTATTTTCTCAGCCCCTTTTGAGCTTTAACTTTCAGGAAACATAGTTAAAACATTCTAGAAAACAATCCTTTTGGTTTGCTGTTTTGTATTGAACTTATAACATAACATTAAATTTCTCTTCCAGCTTGCTTTTTTCACCTAAAGTAAATGTCATACTATTGATGTCCGACGCAATTTACGTGACGTGTTGTAAATTATGGTCAATTGTGTGTATGTTTGAAAGAAAGCTGACATTGAGAACTTGAACTTGAGTCATCGAAGCCTCTTTGAGGATATTTCGATGAAAAGTTACGCTCGATTCAAAATTACGAGAAGATTTAGGTGACCAAATGGGAGACCGCAACTTTTCAATACCTTAGCAGAACAACTCGTCGGCAACTTGCGGTCTCCCACTGACCCATCGATATACACACATTTACCCACATACCGATCCACATATCTATTCACCATCGCACCCACCTGTTAACACAACAAGCACTTAAAACAAAATTTTTTTTTAATATGTACTTGTATAAGGACACTCGAGCTAACTTTTTACAAGGGTAGTTATTAAAATTTATTTAATATAAGAGCAGGGCGACGAATAATCGTTTTAAAGTTTACCTCTAACAATCATATATAGGGCAGTTTTTTTTTTAAACCTATTCGGTGCAAAGTTTTGGTTTATTTTCGGGTTAAACAAGTGTGAAAATAATGGTGTAAGTAAATGAAATTTTTAAATATTGTAATTTGATGAAAATCATAATAAATTGCCCCTGTAAATCCGAGGTAGATTAACGATTTGAAAACTATTTGATTTAAACGTTTACAAATAAAATTTAAGAATTAAATATAATTTATTAAACATAGTTATTATGCAGGTTATAAATGGATAGATATTTAGGTTAGCCGCTTTACAAGAACAGAGAGTGCAGCGCTACCACACAATCGGTCCGATCGCGCGTCTCCAGTGAGCAAGTTGTGCGCCCAATACAGGCGCGCTGCTGCCTCGACCTGCAGAAGCGTGTTGACAAAAAAGCATCTTTCTCGTGTCGGGTAACGCAACGCGCCCACAGTGGGCCCACAAATCGCTCCCGGGAGGCGCGCGGTTGGACCAATTGTATCGTAGCGCTGCACTCTCTGCTTTCGTATAGCGGATAATCTAAATTTCTTTCCATGTACTAAAGAAATAAAAAAATTTATGACGGTCATTAACGATCAATTGATTGTCAATTTTTTATGTCTTTTTGCCATTGTTTATAAAGTCGGAAAATCTACAACACTAGTCATAATCAATTTCACTAATAATCCAGATAAAGAGTAGTGACTTTCAAAGTTGTAGTGTTGTACGCTTTCTGAAAAAACGTAACACGTGCAACACTGAGATTACTTTATTTATAAGTCGATCTTTTCGACTTACTTTAGAAATTAATATTAGACAGAGAGAGAGAGAGAGTGAATGTGTGTGAGAGAGAGAGAGAGAGAGAGAGAGATTTACTGTTTTATTGGGCTAAAGCATGGCCGAATGGCGTCCGAAAACTTTAGTATATTTTACGTATTATGTAACATTTAGAGTTTAATAGATTTGTAGATAGTGATTGTTAAACATATACTATACATAATTTATCACATCATTATATGCATTTGTTCTCTAAATATGTCACCGCAAATTAAATTGAGATTAATTTACAATTTAATAAATAGCTTAAATTAAATTAAATTAACATTCGTTTGCACATCTATATTCAAACACAGCACTTTTAAAGCTTATCAATGATGGCGTATCTTTGAGGGATTGTGGTAGTAATTCCACAATTCAGCCGCAGAGATATTAAAGTTTTTATATGATTCTATGCGGACATTATGAATAATAATAGTCGCATTCTGTAAACGAGCGGAGCTATGGAGATCCATAAATACACTAGAAAATATCTTTTATAGGTATTCAGGCCGATTCAATTTTAAAATCTGATAGATTTGACATCTACGAAAATACTTTCGCCGATTTTTGGTGAAAAGCCAATCTAGTATTGTCCGGTAGGGTGTGATAGAAGTGTCTCGCTGAAAGTTAAAAGTATATCTTATCGCTGCATTTATCAGACGCTAAACTTTAAGCTCCAAATGTCATGGAGTGTCGTCCTATATAAGGCATGCATAATACGCCATGTACTTTGAATGATACCGTAGATAAATATGCATTCCACGATAAATCAGAGAGAGCTAGAGAGAGAGAGATATAGAGAGAGAGAAAGAGAAAGAGAGAGAGAGAGAGAGAGAGCGATAGAGAGAGAGAGAGAGTAAAACCACGTCCACAGAAATGATTAAGTATAAACTGTATAGGTGAATCGTTCGTTTAAAGTAAGACAGGGAATGGCAGCTCTTACTGCTTGTACGTGAACTCCTCCATACATTACTCGCGCTTTTGCGAGTTATTCAAGCATGGTTCTTAATTATTTATCTTCGCGAGGAAGGGCGGTACGCTCCGAGGTCGAGATAGAAAGAGAGGTAAAGACAGAAAGGAAGGGAGAATGAAGAGAATATACAAGAGAGAAGAGACGCTGAGGTGGATGAATTTCCAACCCTTACACCGCGTCTTATTTACAAGAGCCGCAAACTTAATAAAGCTCCATCTAGCAATCTCGCGGGACGCGTGCCATGCATCGTTGTCGCCGATGCTCGCGCAAATGCCTAATCCAATTAAATGTCACCTACGAATCGTCCAAGCCCGATGCGCTTGAAACTTTATTAACCTTAACCACGCGCTAAAAATGAATGTAAACATTAATAGTGCAAACAAAAATAACGAAATTCTATAATACATTATTATTTAAAGTTTTAAAGTGGGTTTCTCTTAATTTTTAACTACAAAAATAGCCACATTTTTTCTTTAAAAAAATTGTTATTCGTCGCATGACCCAATTAGAAATATATATATACAATCCAAAAGCGACTACTTTCTGATCATTTTTCAAATTAAAGTCAATACCCGGATCAATACAAGCGTTTCTGTTCGTAAACATGTTATTACAACTTCAAATAAAGATAAAAGATCTTTTATTGTAAAAATATTTAATTGCGTCGGTAGAATAAGGACTAGACGTCACTAAACTCAGTGCGCAGACTGCTAATTGACGTAACAAATAGAGTCTCATGGTTTTATTGTGAACCAAAGAATAAAATACAATTGTTTTCCTCATAAAATTGTACTCTAATTGTACCTAAATCCATTTTTTAAAAGTGTCAAATAATAATTTTACAGAGCTTTGGAAATAAATACGACTTTTTAAATTTAATTTTATTTTTCAATGCTCTGAAAAATTATTTTTTTATCAAACTTTCAATCGTATTTAGGTACAATAAGAGCCCAATTTCATTAAAAAAAAGATGTTTTGTTTTTTACTCTGCAATAAGACCATGAGTCCCTAGGCATCATGGAAATTGGCTGTCTGCGCGCGTTGTGGTAATGGAGTTCAGTCTTTATTCTACAGACACAATTAATCCACCATCCACCAAAATCTGTTTTAGCATTTGTTGTGCTGGGTGTAGACAGGCTATCCACCATACACCATCGGCGATTCACCATCCACTATCCACCAAATTATTTTTTATCGTACGTTATTATCGGTGCGTGCATACCATCCACCATCCACTACCCACTAAGGTGGTCCGAAATTTTCAAAGTTTCGATTTTTCTTCCTCTAGGTTCCTACCTCGATTTCCAATTTTTTTTAAGTGCACTTGTGCACTTTCTTTATAAATTTGGTAAAAAAATTGTTAAACCTTTATAAATCGAGCCAAAAAATTTTTTAGTAACTTACCATATTACTAAAATTGAAAATCAATCATATCCGTGCCATCAAAAATAATTTTTTCTTAAGTGAAGGGCTATATGTATAAAATTTTAACAAGAAACCAGGCTACCTTTGAACATTTTTCAAGACTGTACTATTGGATGATTTTTCAAAACCTAAAAATCTTTTTCGAATAGAATCTACATTAAAATTGGCAAAGATAAATATATCTAAATATAAAAACTGTTTCAGTCCGGATATTGTGCAATTTTTCTAGCGTTTTAAATGGCTTTAATGGAAAAATTTGAAAAAAGTGGAAAATTTTGAAAAAAATCGGAAAACAAAGAAAAAATTGGAAAATTTTTAGAAAAATGAAAAAAAATTAAATTTGCATAATGTTAAAATAAATGAAAAAATTTAATTTTTTTTTCAATATAGAATTGTTATATAATTTATTTAATTTAATTTTTTCATGATTTAAATTTGCAACAAAAATGGTTTTATGGCCATTTCAGGCATTTTTCGATTAACGAGGCCCATTCAAAACCATAAAATTCTTGAAAAAGTGGTTTCGATCATTTCACCCATCACACCAAAAATTACAAAGAAAAAAGTATTCCCATTGGAATGCCGTGCCGAGTAGGGCACTGAATCGAGGTGCCCGCTGTCACGATTTAGCTGCGTGGCCGTTCCCAGTGATGCGAAAGGGCCGTCATTTTGAAAATAGTCGTATTAATGAGAACATGACCGTTATTGTGACAAGTAACGTTTGTGACGTGACCATTCCAAAATTTTAAACTTAAAATGAAGGTCATTTTTTTTGCACGTGACGTCACAAAGGTTGAAAAAATAATTGATTTATTTTGGCATATTAAAAAAGTAGCCACGGTTTATACCATCCACCATCCACTACCCACTATGACTTTTTTTTATATATATATATATAATTATAAATTTTTCTTTTTTGTGTACGATGTGCTCGTATATAAGTGATGTAAAATTTTAAACCAAAATATGTAATAATGTTTTAATAGTACAAGTATTTCTTGCAACAAAATTACGCTTAAGGGGACCTGACCACCTTAGAATTTTAATTAAATTGGTTATATATTTTTAGGTGAATATGATTTATTCGTCATATATTACATTTTTTTCGGTAAATTTATATATTTCATCGAAATATATCAATAAATGTTCTTTTTGGTCGTTAGGTCACCTTAAATATCTACCGAAGAAAAACTGCTATTTTTTCATCGTCCACATGATTTTGAGAATTCTAAGAATCAGTTTGAACTTTTCCAATGGATATTTTATTCAAAATACAAGTAATTCTGCCATGAGCGTAGGAATTTGTATTCAAAATTCACAGACATAAGTTACATTTTTTTTATTTTTTACGTTTTCATCATAAATTTTGAATTTGACATGCTGTAACTTATGACTATGAATTTTTAACACAAATTCCCTCCCTAATTTCAGAATTACTTGTATTTTGAACAAAATTACCATTGGAAAATTCAATCCTATGCTTAAAACTCACAAAATCACGTATTTAAGTTGATCTAACGACCAAAAAACAGAATTTCTCCCATATATTTCGATAAAATATATAAATTTACAGAAAATGAAAATGTAATACATGATGATAGTTAATTCTCACCTAAAAATATATAATCAATTTAATTAAAATTCTAAGGTGGTCAGACCGCCTAAAGGGGTATTCTTATGTGTCGATTTAAAAAAGCTCAAATTTATTAAGTTGAGATTATTGAAAGCGTTTGGTTGTTAGAATGTCCTGAAAAAGTTTGGTATCAAATTCAACGAATTTCGATAATTGTGGTCCTATGAAGTGATCGCAGGGGCTCCCGGTAAGTCATATGCGAGGCGCATATATTCCAGTGAAATAGGCCCAAGCCCGGCACAGCAAATGCTGTGATCGGTCGACATTCCTTTTTAACCTTGATCTGGTGGTACGCACTGCTAAAGTCGATCGTTGAGATGAACGTTGCTCATTGTAACTTACTCAGAATCGTATCCATGTATTGAAGGGGGTAGGCGCTCGTGTTAGACACCGCATTTACCTTACGATGATCTATGCAAAAACGGTACGGGCCATTAGCCTTTTAGTCATTACGACCGGGCTTGACCAGCCGCTGTTTGAGCTCTTAATAATCCCTTCTTCAAGCCATCTTGTTTATTTGAGCGTGCATTTCCTCTTCTATCTGTTTGGAAACAGAATAGTAGTTTTGCTTGATCCGCCGACAGGTGTCGACGCGGAGGTCATACTCTACGAGATTCGTGAAACGAAACGGCCCTTAGTTGTCTGATATTACTTTATCGAGTAAGTCTTCGAGTATTCTCTGCTCGCCAGTGTCGACATCCGCTAAGCCGATCGATGCGAGTCAGCGACATTTAGCGAGATGGATGAGACGAAAACTTAGAGTGGTTCCATTTTTCCTGTAGACTCGTACGCAGTTTTTCTATATACTCGTATAGGTGCGTATTGATGGTCCGATGTGTTTGTTCGGGTGGATTTAAGAATGCAGCCTGAAATGGCAAAAAAGTGCTACGAACATTTGTTCTATTCCTGTCGTCGATATTGTACGAACGGGCGATACTGTATGACCGGGTGGTACCGTCTGCCTAGGCGTATCTATGAATAACATGAGCTCTTCGTCCGGCTCGGTGTCAAAATACCTCGTTGTGAACGTTGAATTGAAGTTTACGCGTGGCTTTGATTTTACGCCACCTCTCGCCTCCGCGTTAATTTCAGATTGCTTATTGACTGCTATTCGCTTGCTACAAGTTGGTGATGGATACTGCGCCTCATTTTCTGACTCACGTAGCAGTGACATTGCTGTAGAATGCGGGAGAAAAGTAATTTTTTTCCCGCAGTTGCAGGAAAAAAGTGACTTCACTAGAAACTAATCCAAATTCCTTTATTTCTTCAAGTTCTACGAATAACCCTCATTTTTCGATTGTCTTTTAACGATATTGTCTTCGTATGCTTCACCAAACATGCGCATGTATTTTTCTTTTTTGTGTACGATGTGCTCGTATGTAGCTGCTACTTTACGGGATATTGTATATACTGAGCAGTCCTCGAGAGTTAGCAGCGCATCAAGTTTATTGGCCGATAGTGTCGTGGCCTGCGAGTACTGCTACGCTCTGGCAGTCGCGTGAGCGCTTGCGGTCGATTGCGTTGTAGCCACTGCTTCTGTCATGCACGTGTGTGTGCACGACGAGGTAGGC
The DNA here is from genome assembly GCA_949152435.1 of Gastracanthus pulcherrimus. NCBI lineage: Eukaryota > Metazoa > Arthropoda > Insecta > Hymenoptera > Pteromalidae > Gastracanthus > Gastracanthus pulcherrimus. Next base: position 57,252,962 of record OX424573.1, read on the forward strand.
ACGAATGGTTGGGCTTGCGTGCTATCGATATTTATTGTCTGCTGTGCAAAAATATCGGGCTAGCTGCTGTCTCACGGTTTGCCTTAGTAGCACCGGGGCGTCTATGAGGCTTTCTTGACCCAAATATATAATATCATTATTCGAGTGTTCTATATTTTCCATTCTGCTTTGTTTGCGCACCGTCAAGGTAGATTAGCGCGCCAAGCATCATGCTATTAAAAAATTTAGGCGTGAACGAATCTAGAAGAGACGTGCGGCCGGAGTGCGGCCCTATGTCATATGAGATCCCATTGGTCTGATATATGCGGATTGTGCACGAAATCTATCGCCTTGTAGCTGCCTGCGAGGCAACGATAAAGCCTGCACTCACGATCATGAGGTAAGCAAGTCGTTAGCAGTTCTCGCTGGACTAATGCACTTGTCATTTCAGCCGTGCTCATCAACGACACGAACGAAAAAACGTCTTCTGTTAAGATGCCTAAGCTGCTTTTGGACAAGAGGCTCATTTCAAATCTTGGTTACTCGTATAAATGCGGTAATTTAATTTTTTGTTTTATATTTTATTTTATATTTTTATTTTTTTTAAAGGAACAGCTACTTATGATTATTACTATGTATTTTTAAATATTAATGTTTAATACAATTCAGAAAGAAGAAGGAAAATATTTAGTGTAATCAAGATAAATTAATTATTATTATTAATGTCAATGATTAGTAATCAAAATGTAGTTGCTGTTTCTTATTATAATCGATATAAAACAATTTCGCAATAATGTAATTTCGCAAACAGAATTAATTTAGAGAATAATAAACCAATCAGTACGTTTCAAATAAATTATTTATTTTTAAACAGAAGTTTATTGCTTGGCAGCATGTAAGCTACGAGAGAAAATCAAAAAGACCAGTTTAAGTTTGTTTAAAATAATTTAAGATAATTTTCTCTTGTATAAGATTAACAAGAAAAATTAAACGTTCAGTATAATCAAAATATACCAACTATTTTCGTGACTTTATACAATGACTATACTCTAAGAGGAAGCAAATAATGAAGCCAAAAATACGAATAATAAGCAATTTAGGTTTGTTTAAAATGTATTAATTAATTTACAAAACAAATTCGATTCGATACTTACTACCTAAAATGAGCCGTTACGCATATAACAGAGCGGCGCAGTACTTAAATAAAGCGCTGTTTCGCTACGTATGCTTCGATGTAGGATAGCAATATAATATAGTGTGTGTGTACTTTCTACTAGCGATTATGCATACAAAATAATTTTATGCCCATCTGAATGAAAAATGGCCACTTTTTTCCCTGAAAAGCGAGACCAAAATTACACATTCTGCCCGTAAAAATGATTAGCGGGAAAAAAATGACCTTTCTCCCACATTTACGGGAAAGAAAATTATTTTTTTCCCATAAATCACCTTTTTCCCGCCAATACGGGAGAAAAGTAATTGTTTTCCAGCAGATGCAGGAACAAAGTGACTTCACTTGAAACTAGTCCAAATTCCTCTATTTCATCAAGTTCTGCTAATAACCCTGATTTTCGATTGTCTTTTAACAATATTGCCTTCCCGCAGTTGCAAGAAAAAAGTGACTTCACTAGAAACTAGTCCAAATTCCTCTATTTCATCAAGTTCTATTAATAACCCTGATTTTCGATTGTCTTTTAACAATATTGTCTTCCAGCAGTTGCGGGAAAAAACTGACTTCACTAGAATATAGTCAAAATTCCTTTATTCCATCAAGTTCTACCAATAACCCTGATTTTCGATTGTCTTTTAACAGTATTGTCTTTCATCAGTCCAGTAGTTCCGCTTTCCAAGTCAAAAAGTGGCCACAGTTGAGATAAGCATAAAGTACTATATGTAACTCGAGAGAAAAGTCGATTTTTATTCGACTTTTCGCCTTTTCAAATATTCGACTTTTCGCGCTTGTTAAATAATGTACTATTAAAAATCCCGAGTAGGTTATATAAAAAAGACGAATTTATCGGGTGAATAAATCAATAGATAATTACTGGTCAAAATACAAAGATTTTCACGAGTATTAAAAAAATGTACCCACTAAGCACTGTAATTCCGTGTTGTTCGCACCCAATATATTAAAAAAAATCTTGGCCTTGTAAAACCGCTCAGCCGGCGATAATCAGTCGCGCTGTCTCTTCTATATCGTCAGCAATAGCAGGTCCGCTCCGCGCAGCTGGGTGACTTTGCTGTAGATACTCAGCTTCCTTGCGCGAGTTGCAGTTGACCGCTCTGCGATCGGCTACTTTGCCTGCATGCGCGCGATGTATTATATGCTATAGTATTATTCTCTACTCTACTACTTACTATAGTCGACTACGGATGTATGCGAGAGCTTCACCGGGCAATTTAGTAAATCTCTGAGCCCGTCGAAAATAATATTTCAAGCTGTAACTTCCTCGCATATGGTCCGCAGAATTGCGCGTGTAGGCAGGCGACACTCGCGATGTTTACATTCTCGTGCGCTCGAGACTATCAACACCTCGCGCTCGAGTTGGCCGATGTCGTTGTGTATTTGCTTCGCTTGTTTACAGATCCGTTTTTCGAACGGCGAGAAAACGTTCTTGAGTTCGCTTCACTTCCACCGTACCGAACGCATAAATGCTCTACTTGAACTCTTTCCTCACATTTAGTCGTTGTTGAGAAAAAAAATCAGACTAGGGTGCGAGTGCGTTTAGCAATAAAAAAAATATGTCCCCAAAACGTTAGGGCGCCATGTGATAGCTTTTGTTATGAGTTGCCGTGGCCGCGCGGACCGTGTACAGCGTAACGCTGTAAATACAATCGGTCACAAGTGCAAGGCCCAAACTTTACTCGCGTTTGCTGATCAGCTCGCACGGCGTCGGCCGTGCTTTTATTTGAGATATGAGGACATGATTAGCTGCAGCATGCACACCGAAAGTGCGCCAGTGGAGGCAGCAAAGCGGAACTACTCGTGCGTATCTAAGGCCTGCCTTAAGCTAACCTAATCTCGCGCGTCGCGGCTCGGTCGGCTAACTCTCTTCCTCTCTCTCTCTCTCTCTCTCTCTATACCCTATGGGATTATTTATTCTCAGGGTGGAAATAAATAAATAAATCTAAATCTAAAATCTCTCTCTTTCTCTCTATTTCTCTCTGCTACTTACCGAGCGCACAACATGTGTACTCGCGTTGACTGCTCTCTGTCCCCAATGCTTGCTATTATACAAAATATATTGAAATACATGTAAAATGTGTGGCTTTTGCCCGGAGAGGCGTTGTGACGTTTTAGAAGTGAATACGATAATAATTGCATGAGCAATAAAACCGTCACAGCATATGTAACTATATTCAAGTTGAAATTCATGGATTGTGAAAATTTTATATATAATTATATATATATATATATATATATATATATATATATATATATATATATATGTGTGTGTGTGTGTATATGTAACTGTATATGATTGCATATTAATCTATATAACTATATACAATTATATGTAAAAGTTTTCTTACTGTTGCAGTCGGTTTGATGAACAGCATATATAATTATATATGATTGTATATGTTCGTATACAGTTACATATAAAACCTTATACTTTTACGATGGGTTTCTATATAGTTAGATACTATTACATATTTATATATATATATATATATATATATATATATATATATATATATATATATATATATATATATATATATATATATATATATATATATATATATATATATATATATATATATATATGGGCGATTATTGCGAAATCGAAGACAAAAAAATTTTTGGATTCTAATTAATTCTAGCATGTACAGAGGGTTCGGATAAGTGTCTGTGTTTTTTTTGTAGATTTTTTTACCAAGTATGTACGAGTTACAGTGGATACAAAGACGGTAATTTTAGCATTTTTTGCATTTTGAAGCCGTATTGAAATATTTTTAGCTCAATAGTAGTTCATTTTACGCAAAAATTGAATTTGTACTTTTGTATTCAACTTTTCAGAATTTAAAAAAACATATTTTCTAGCTCATGTGACCCTTTATTACATGGATTTAGACCATTTAAAAACTCAAAAGTTGAAAAAATGAGAGTTCGACCACTCGGTAGACTACCAATAAATTCATGGAGATTCCTTTTTTTAGTACAAAAGTACCTGTACAAGTCCTAGAACGGCAATCGATCTGTATTTCTTGTTAAACATATAAATAACACATATAGTCACATTATGCTTCAAAGCATAGGGGAGAACGGAGTATTGCCCGTCACCCAAGCAAACGTGCTTGTTATTTCTACTTTCAAATTGTTTTTTATTAACTTTAAATAATTATTATGTAGGTTCAAACCATTGACTTTAAATATTTCTGATTGGTTTAATATAGAAATTTAAGATATCGAAGCTATAAGATGAAATAAAAAAAGCATTTTGACCAGATTTACTCCACGTCAAAGGGTAATACCGGTCAGCTTTGGTACAATTCCGGTCACTATTAAAAAGTTGTTTTTATAGGTAAAACATTTCTTTAAATCAATTATATGAACCTTCATATGATCAGTCGCATTATTATTCACACTTACATAGAAATATTTAACACATAATCACTGTTCAATGAAAAATGTTTAAGCAAAGTTGCCCTACCTGAGAGCGAAGCGGAACGATTTCTTAACCTTACTTTCAGAAGCGTCTTCTAAATAACATTGTGACCGGTATTACCTCAATTCTGCTTAGTAATTTAAATTGAAATGACAAAAAAACAATTGGTTTATACTCGTTTTTCTTTACTACTTCGTATTCTTAGATTGTTCAAATTAATAAAGTTGCATAAGATAACTGCATAAAGTAACAAATAATATGCATAGAAGCTTATTTTATAGACCAGATTTCTTATACGAAATGTAGACCTAAACTTTGATTGTGTATAATTCCTTAATAAAACTGAATAGAAGATTGTTTGGACATAAAATTAGTTACATTTTATGTTGCATTTGATATACTATTCGAATTATTACCTAAAAATGTTCAGATTATTGAAAATAAGAGTGACCGAAATTAGCCAGTCACCGGCATTACCCCGCTCTCCCCTACTCTTTAATAATTGTTTAGGATAATTTCACTATTATCTCTATTTTTGGCAAGAAATGCAGCTTTATTACGGTATTCAGACTATATCAGTTTCTTTTGTACTAATATAAGCTACCTTCATAATTTTTTTAGTGAAGATGCACGAAGTCTAACCCATTATTATAGGTGCTGAATAAGCATTTTAATCATATTTTAGCATAATTTGGCTGTTATTTTTCTTTTTAGAAAGAAATACAGCTCGATTGCCGTTCTGGGACTTGTACAGGTACTTTTGTACTGAAAAAGGAATCTCCACGAATTTTTTGATAATCGAACGAGTGATGGAACTCTACTTTTTTCAACTATTGAGTTTTTAAATGGACTAAATCCATGTAATAAATAGTCATATGACCTTGAAAATATTATTTGAAAAATTAAGAAAATTTTTATAGAAAAAGTACAGATTCAATTTTTCCGTAACATGAACACCTATTGAGCTAAAAATCATTCAAAACAGCTCCAAAATGCAAAAAATGCTGAAATTACCGCATGTGACCCACTGTAACTCGAACATACTTCGTCAATAAAATCTGAAAAAATTGACAGACACTTATAAGAACCCTATATACATGCTAAAATAGGTTAGAGAAAAAAAATTTTCTTTGTCTTCTATTTCACAGAGAATCGACCATATATATAAATATATGTAGTCTTATATAACTATATAAAACCCCATCGTAAAAGTAAAAGGTTTTATATGTAATTGTATAAAACACTTTCATATATAATTCTATTTAGTTATATATACTTGCATATAACAGTTTATATATAAACATATATAGTTAAATTAATGTATAAGCATATGCAGTTATAACTATATATATATATATATATATATATATATATATATATATATATATATATATATATATATATATAACTATATATATATATATATATATATATATATATATATATATATATATATATATATATATATATATATATATATATATAGTTATATATAAAATTTTCACCTTTCATGAATGTCAACCCATATATAGTTACAGTTGATTATATGTAATTATATATTATTATATGTATATTCATATATGATTTTTATATATAACCATATATAATTATATATAAAATCATTTTTACTCGGGGTGTATTAAAAAATTGTTTTAATTACCTATTCTACCAAACACCCGTTTTACCGCTGACTAACCCGGCCAAAAATTTATATTAAATTAATATAGAAAAAGTATAGTTTCAATCTTTGCGTAAAATGCACTCCTATTGAGCTACAAATCATTCAAAACAGCTCCAAAATGAAAAAAATTTTGTCTTCGATTTCGCAGAGAATCGCCCATATATAAACATATTGAATTTTCAAGTGTTCTTAAACTATTTTTTTAATGCATAACCGATCGGAGTAGGAGTCCAGGTCATTATGGTGACCGATAGCGAGGTTTAGGTAGTGCGCTCCGTAGTTTTTGGTGACTAGATGTAGGTACAGGATAGACAGCTAGGTGTGGCAACGTCGTCATCGATTGCCATTATTACTTCCATACCTTCTTTGAGAAGTATATTTATGTAGACACAAAAAGCTACGGAGCGCACTATTTAGACTCGTTATCGGGAACCAAATCACCTGGATGCCTCTTCTGACGCGTTCATATATATAGACATTAAGAACTACAAAGCGCATTACCTAGACCTCGTTATCGACGATTATGACCACCTAATAGACGCCATCTCCGACCTATACCTACATCTAGATACAAAAATACGGAGCGCGCTACCTTGACCTCGTCATAGGCACCTATACCCACCTGAACACCGTTTCCGATCAATAGTTATAGCTAGACACCGAAACCTACGGAACACACTACCTGGACCTAGTCATCAGCCACCATAACCACCAAGATTAAGCACGTTGCGCTCAGTCCTGTCTTTTAACAGTTCCCGAACTTTTACTGTACAACAATATATTCCTTTTGCTACCAACTCTATTTTATTTTAGTGAAGTAAAATTTTCTAAGTCTATTTATATATAATTGTATATAAGTATATACGACTATATATGAGTTGAGTACCAATATACCTTATAGCACACTTCGGATATTACTTTTACAACAAGAGATGTTGGGGTAGTTGTTGAGGTAACGGCTTCATAACTCAAAGATTTTGGGTTCATCTCCAACGCGGGGCAATTTTTTTTTGTTTTAATTATTTTGTTACAATAAAAATGCATAAAACATTGCTAATCTTCAATAAAAACTATTTTTTATGTTTAATTAGCATACATTAATTATTATATTATTAATTTATTTAATTTCAAATTTATATACAAGTATATATAATTAAGTATAATCATATCTGATTATATATAACGTTATTTTATATATAATTGTGTATAAGTTAATTATATACAATTATATACGATTAGATATAATTTTTTTTACTGGGGTCTTAGGACCCCAGCACGTCTGGTTCAAGGTCAGATGAAGGTCAAACCCCTTAAATCAATCTATATGATTTTTTTAACCCCGGATTCTGAAACAATGGAAAATTCTACGTCCAGATACGCTTCGACCTTTTCGTCAAAGTGACCTTAGAGGTCATTTGAAGGACATTTGGAGGTCAAATCCTTCTTTTGATCTCTAGCCTGATATTAAGGCAAGAAATGGGTCTGTTTTAATATAGATGCTAGTGAAATGAACAATTCTTGAACCTCGAAAATATTATGCATGTCTAGCTTTTTGCGAATCAAATGTAAGAAGAAATAAATATTTGCTTTGCCTTCGATCGGGCCAGAGTAAATAGATTAAATCACGGATTGCTGTTTTTGCTTGACCAATATATTTGGGTACAATAAAAAGAATGATTCTGCAATATCATATGCACCTGTTGACTCTGTAACTAAAACTTTTTAGTCATTACTGCATAGGATGAAAAAAAACATCAGATGTCTATTGACGAAGTCTCTAAAATAGAAACTCATCACATAGATAAGAATGTCATTTAAAGAATTTAAAGATCAGCAATGCGTCGAATTGAATGAATCGCAAGAATTTGTAGGTGGTCAACGCGAGAATGCCCACCGTTTTAATCAAGATAAGCTAAGAGACTTGGTTCGGGATGCAGGTCTTTCCAAAGAGATTTCCGACCTCTTAGCTTTAAGATTAGAAGAAAAGAATTATCCGAGATCGTCTATTTGAAAACTTTTCTCAAAAGCAAAAGGTTTGGTTCCCTGTAATTCTGTTGCAGGGCTCATAAATGAATATGGATGTATTGAATGAAATAGCTAGTAACTGGCACCTATTTATCTATTCATCAGCAAGGACTTTTAAAGCTGTCTTGCTTCAGAATGGACACGTGTATCCTCTACCGGTTGGCCATTCAGTATTCTTTAGAAAGGAATACAATAGTTTCCATTTTCGATGCGAAAAATTAAAATACGATATATATTTAAAAGTGGCAATTAAATTGAGATTTGAAAATAGCCAGTATTTTATTAGGTCCACAAAGTGGCACAAAGTATTTAGTCTTTTTGTAAGTGTAGCAGTCATGCACGAGATAAACATTGGGTAAAAAAAGTTTGGCCACTCAGGCAAGATTTAACTCTAGGATCTATGAATATTGTTAAAGAGGCTCTCATTTCTAATCATTATGTCATCCTTTCACCTTTACATATCAAACTCGACTTGTTTAAATAGCTTTTCAAACAATGAGGGTATCGAAGAGTGATGTTTATATATATAAACATCACTCTTGTAATGTTATATATATATATATATATATATATATATATATATATATATTCGACAAATTTTGCAATATTTTTAAAGCAAAAATCAATAAAGGTATTTTTGGTGGTTCTCAAAACAGAAAACTAATGAAGGATGCTGAATTTGAAATGAGAATGACAATAAGAGAGCAGCTTAGATTTGTTACAAAGAAATTAATAAAAATATTTGTGAATTAACAGAGAAAGCTGGGATTTTTAATGAGTTTAAAGATTTACTTCCTTCAATCACACATTAATTCCCTGAAAATCTGATTTAGAAGCAGAGCGAGAGATTTCAGTAAGACTTGAAGGACTGAAAAAAGACATAGAGGTGTGTGGCATTTGAACACATCAGATCATTGATGGTCTTTGAAAATAGACATATCCAATGTACATAAAAACATGTCTTCGTAGTTCTTTTGTGAATAAATGAATACGTTTTATATGAATTTTGAATTCACGTAACTTAACCCTTACGCTGTTGTTATATATCCAGCAGATTTTATTCATCAATAACGTATTCTTTTGTTTGCAAAAGATCTATGAATAGATTTTCTCTTTTCTCAAACTCTTTCAAATCTTGGTGAAATCTCTCACACTGCTCCTCACTGAAGTCCCCGAGATTTTCTGGGAAGTAATCAATGTGTGAATGTAAAAAATGGATCTTTAAATTCGTTAAACATCCCATCTTTCGGTAGTTTTCCAATAGATTGTTAACAATATTTTTATAATCAGAATTTTTGTTATTTTCGCTTCAGAAATATTCGAAAATTTCTCGAATAGATACATCAAAGCATCACTTTCTAATACATTCATTGGTTTGATAAGCTGTTTAACTAAGCCAAGTTTGATATGTAAAGTAGGAAGGATGACTTTATGACTAGGAATGATACTTTCTCTATAATGTTGATCTCGGGCACGACTGTCCCACTTACAAAGAAAACATGGATACTTAGTGTTTCCGCTTTGTTGACCTAATAAAATACTGGTTATTTTAAAATCTCCAACTATTTGCCACTTATGAGTATGGTACTTCAATTTTTCAAGTAGAAAATGAAGATTATTGTATTCCTGTTTTAAGATTACTCTTTGTGAAGTAAGACAGCTATCAACTAGCTGTATACTCAATACATCCATATTCATTTATCAGTCCTGCAACATCATTACAATAAACGAAACCCTTTGCTTTTGAGAAAAATTTCCGAAATGGACAATCCCGATCACGATAAAAACTCACTTTAGTACCTGGAACTAAACAATTCTTTTCTTTTAATCTTGAAGCTAAGAGTTCGGAAATCTCTTTCGAAAGACCTGTGTCCCGAACCAAGTCACTTAGCTCATCTTAGTTAAAACCGTGTGCATTCTCGCGTTGACCACCTTCAAATTCTTGCGATTCATTCAACTCGACGCATTGTTGATCTTCAAATTCTTGAAATGACATTCTTGCATCTGTATCATAATTTTCTATTTCAGAAACTTCGTCTATAGACATCGGATGTTGACTTTCATCCTGTCCAATACTAACTAAAACAGCATCAGTTATAGATTAAACAGATGCATAGGTTATTTCAAAATTATTCTTTTTATTGTACCCAGATATATTGGTCAATCAGAAATAACAATCAGTGTCATGATCGACTGGTTTTTGCCAGATCGTAGGCGATGCATATATTTGTTTTTTCTTTCCTGCGATTCGCATTGAGCAAGTGACGCATACTTTCGTTGGAGTCCAAGAATTATTCATCCCACTTGCATCTATATTTAAATATTTTTCGTAATGTACCATGAATTCTTGATTCAAGTTCCTCCCCTGATCCTTGATAACATATTTCGCACAAACGATGCAAAAGTTATCTAATCGCTAATGACATAGGGTTATTGTTGAACTTATAGCATTAAACTAAAAAGTTCATGTCCCCCACCGATTTAGAGCTGCGGCAACATGATGACGACGATTGCGGGCCCGCTTGCTCACCCTGACCAATCGCCGATACTGGAGTTCCTAGTCCCTGCATCGTAAGACATTTCTTTGTCTCCGCCATAACGGCTTGATCGCCTTCACCCAGGGACATTGCCGGTGACCCGTTGCCCGCCGTCACCACGTGGAGGTGCCCTGGGGACAGGCACAAGAAAATGTCGGTTTTCGACGTCCCGTATTATAACATATTATATAAGTTATGAATCTTAACCTCTGATTGACCTAAAAAAAGACTATCGATGTAATCCAAAGACAACTCTTCAGTAAAAATGATCATTAGTTAAATGTGATTTCCTAAAATGATTGGTTTATAATATGCATGGAGGATGCCCATAAATACAAGAAATCGGCTCCTTTGAGGGCACGCATGAAACTTATACCAAAGTCCGTACATCTAATTGTCTTTTAACAAAAAATATTATATTAGCATACCAAAAATATAAAAATGTAAAATTAGCATTTTTAACTACAAATATTCAACCCATAAAAACTTTCTCAGCAAAAAAAGAATCCATACACCCAACCCATAAACTTCCAAACTTTAACCTACAAACCCCAAATCCCAAACCTCAAATCCATAAACCTATACCCATCAACTCCAAACTCCCTAACTCCAAACTTGCAAACTCACAAAGCCAGTTTGAGGTTTATGGTTCTAAAGTTATATGATTTTGGCACTTTGTGGGTTTATACCATGGTCTTTGTGGCTTCGAGATTTGTGGCTTTATGGATTTCGGCTTTGAGGGTTTGGGATTTGTAGGTTTGGTGATTAGGGGTTTTAAGTTTATAGGTTAATATCAGGCTAGAGATCAAAAGAAGGATTTGACCTCCAAATGTCCTTCAAATGACCTCTAAGGGTCACTTTGACGAAAAGGTCAAAGCGTATCTGGATGTAGAATTTTCCGGACTTTCAGAATCTGGAGTCAAAAAAATCATATAGATCGATTTAAGGGGTTTGACCTTCATTTGACCTTGAACCAGACGTGCTGGGGTCATATGGACACCGGCATCGTAATCAGCGACCACAAAAACATAAAGATCAATTGAGATCAGAAATGCTCGGCCCCGATTTCATGTTGTGGTCCTGTGTTATTTAATTTTATTGCGAATATTATATACAAAAATAAATTCAAAAAAAGAAAGTTTTTACGAAATAAAATATAAGGGTTGCTACCCCACTGGATCAAACTACCATTGCTAATTTCGTATTTCAAAGAGAAATACTTTGCATTTTGTTTCATTTCAAATTTTAATCTGAACTTGGAATATCTAGAAAAAAAAACGTTTTTGGGGGTGAATTTTACGGGTGCGTTTCGCCCCTTAGGAAATTGGGCCCATAAAAAAAAGTTAGTACAAATAAAAATAAATTATGCATTATATAACTTAAAATATTTATTTTAACGGTTCGAAAGAATTCTGCGCCTGAGGGGTTGTTTACCCCCGATAACCCTTTTATTTGCAAAAACCCTGAAATACGTCAACTTTAATTTTTTATTTTAAGCCCAAAAATGATTTTTATAATAATTAATTAATTTTGTTGTAAATATTATATACAAAAATAGTTCAAAAATTAGTTTTTCTGAAATAAAAACCTTGGGCCGATTGGGCCGATAAAAAAATACGTGTCTCTTATTTTTCGATCCTCTACAATATATAAAAAATTCAGGAAAATCGGAGGCAGACACCTCGGGCGGTTTCCTTGTGAGTCATTTTCCTATAACCAAAGCTCGTTCGTGTACAACGATCTTCGCGAGCTGTATAAATCACATCACGTACGGCAATGGCATGAATTACTTACTGGAAACAAATCTCGGTGTCTATCACTCGAGACTAATTATCGATTAATTATCGATTATTAATCTATCAATTATCGATTAATTATCGATTATTAATCTATCAATTATCGATTAATTATCGATCATCAATCGATTACTACTTGCTGATTAATCGATTTCTAATCGATTAATAATACATTAATTGATAATAATTATTAATCGATTCTAATTCGATAATTATTGATTATAGAGAAACTTTACTAAATTTTTTTATAGTTTCCCTAAAGCACCAATCATTATATGTCATCAACCGGAATACCGTCCTGCCTAAAATTCCTTTCGACCTAAAAATTTGTAAGAATATGGAAAATTTAGCATTTTTTTAGTACTTTCGATTAGAGCATTGCTATTTTTAAAATTTCGTTTTCAGTCGGAGCTGCACATTCCCTATCCTTAAAGAAATACTTCTTTACGCAATGATCAAGCTGTTAGAAATCACAGCAGTTCCGAAAAATTCCATGCAACGACTATTTTTATGTATTTTGAGCTGCTGAACACGAATCCGACCCTCTTTTTTACCGATACCTCAAGAGTTCGTCCCTAACATCAAAAACACCCCAAAATTGCTGTTTCACGCGGTTGAGAGGTAGGTCTAGTGATCTACGTGAGAAATATTATTGACAGAGCGTATTTTTATGTATTTTGAGCTTCTAAATACAAATCCGACCCTCTTTTTTACCGATACCTCAAGCGTTCGTCCCTAACCTCAAAAAACACCCCAAAATTGCCGTTTAGTAGATAGGCTATAGGCGTACTGGCTCATGCGGGTTCTGTATCACCACCTCCCCTCTCAAAGTGATCCAGAGCCCTTTCGGATTCTAAATCACCCAGAATGATCCAGAATTCGAAATGAGAGAGTGGGAGAGCTTCCCTTTCTCTCACGTGAATCAGAATGCCTATAGTGTTTTCTACTTTTTTTTTTTTTTTTCTTTGAAAATGTTTACAGGAGTGATAGAATAATTTTATGAGTTTGACGGTGTGAAGTGCGCAGACAGTCTTGTAGATGGGATTATGGTATGTACATACTGTAACGCACTTGACTATATAGGTTTTGACGGATAGCCGTATTTCTGAATGTTATGAACTGCAGAAAAATTGAATCGTTGCAGCCATTTCTGTTTAAATTCACCCATGACAAAAATTGTGGTAGCATCGTATAAAGAGCCACGGAGTAATGATCCAATTTGTGAGTAGTCAAGCCCATCCGTGTTCCAGGCTGTTCCATGATAATGATGTTCCAACCAAATGTTTTCCCTTTGTAATTTGTCAGAGAGTCTTTTCCATGAAAAGAGTTTCTTGAATAGACGAACGATAGGATCACCACTTTCATTAAGAGGAATGATAGCTATTTCTTTTAAAACATAATCATCTCCCATTTGCTTGAAACCAATCATGTCTACTGCATACTCCATCTTGGAATGAGTGTTGAAACGGAAGTGTGTTGGATATCCCCACTGATGGGATTGTACTGAACGATGCGATCGTGTAAGATCATACAATAAGCTGAAGTGTTAGCTGGAAAGTCTTTTTTAGACTCAAACTCTAGACGTACATCCACAGGAGCGCGCTTTATAGATTCGATTTGCCGTGAACAGTCAATAACTATGAGTGGTTCAAGGTTGATAAATTCAGACTTTGTCAGCAGTGGCTGTGGGTCTCTTCCATAGGTGATTTGAAAATTGGCATACATATCATAGAGAACAGGGAACTGATTCTTAGATATGTCGAGATTCATATTGTTATATGGATAATATTGAGAATTCAAGAAAAGTCTCACATTACTAATCTCACAATGGTCAAATCGACTGAAATTTTCATTTTTCAAATTTCTTTTCTTGGTTTGTAGTCCGAGAATGACAAAACGAGATTTTTCAAATTGATTTGAAGTTTTCACTGTCCAGACATATTTATTCGTGCTCGGAAGTAGAGGATATTCAAATAACTCCCAAGATCGATAGTACATAGAGATAGGACTATCTTTGCCAATGAAATTCAGCAGCTGGATCTTTTGTTTATCAGATGCAATAACATAAGGCATTAACCACTCTATCTTCGTTATTTTTACCTGGTAGTCATCATATGTAGTTACACTATTTGCTACAGTACCTTCCTGATTTATTGCATTTAAGTAATTTCTTGATCTTGTGAGAATGAGTTCATGCTTCACATTAACTATAATTTTTTATAGTCTTCTGCAAAGCCCAAGATCATACTCAGAGAAATGGAAACGTCAAAGTTGCCGTGTATATCTAACAAAGTTTTGCTTTCTTCTCTAACGTCAAGCCAGCCTGCATTTTCTAACATGAGAGTCTGATTCGGATTGAATGATGTTCATCCTTTCATGAGACTGCTTAAACCAGCATTTTTACTTTTATCTATCTCCACAGCATAAATTTCGTAACGAATTGGACTGATTGGAAGAGAATGATTTCCATTCGTTTGCAATCTTCTCTTTTATAGTCTTCCGGTTAAGAATTGAAGACAAAGATGACCACAAATGAATGAGTCAAAATTTTGATATCTTTTATAGTTATATTTTACTTCTTTCACGTTGAAATATAACATGAGCTCTATGGGAGGTTTCAGATCACCAAAACTGTCAAAATAAATTACTTTGAAACCATGTTTTCGATAACACACCCAGTGAGTGCCTTTATATTTCATGTCATCCAATATCAACAATTCAAGTTAACAATAGCAGATTCATTACTCCATGGACCATCAGAAGGCACATTATTTCTCATAAAAACACCTCGGAAATGTGGAATTTGCAACATAGGAGCATATTTTAGAAGATCATAGTCAGTCAGTGGACGATTTGGCAAAGTTAAATCGAAGTTTTTTTTTTTAGTAACTTGACCATGACCAACATGAGGTTTCATAAATAGTCCCATTCAAGTTTTATATGGTTTAAGATAGAGACCTTCGCCTAAAGCAATAGCTTCCATTGCCTTATTATATCTCTTACTTTCATAGCATTTGTAATAGCATAAGCATATGCTGTTTCACCAAGACTGGCATCCTTGGCTTTAACACGCTGCCATGGTTTATCGGCAAGCTTCATGTCAGCTGCTTTACGATCAGCATTTATATCAGAGTATACTATGTGATGTTCTTTACATGCCTGATCAAGCGGATTAATTCCAGGATCACCTCTATTCAATCGTTTTTTCAATTTAGTTCCGGGACCACAGTATTGATATCCAGGAAGATGCATTTCAATCGGCAAGTTATTGATCAGTTTATCAAGCAATCCATAACCGTTTGGTTGTTTCCGAGATTTATGTACGATAATCTCTCTTCGAGTGTTGTTTTATAACTAAAGATCAAAATATAAAACATGCGTTTATATTTCCATAGTTCAATGTTAAACTAGACTTTGTCACGTGAACATAGATTTTAGCGAGCCGAAAGTCAAACTCCCCGTCATAAACTTTGATTTCAGAAAACAGAAGAGAAGGAAGCGTCATGGAGAATTACTACCTGATACTATACGAGCAGTATTCTGCGGACCATCTAACTGTGGAAAAACAAATAGTTTATTGGCTCTAATTACACATCCCAATGGTCTTAGATTTGAAAATTTGTATGTATACTCTGAATCCTTGATTTAGCCAAAGTATCAATTTCTCGAAAAAGTTTTGGAACTAATAAAAGGTGTACCATATCTACCTTTTAGTGAGCATGGATCTGTAGCATCTCCAGATGTAGCCCGACCAAATTCAATTATGATTTTTGATGATGTGGCTTGTGAGAAGCAGGAAAACGTCAGAGCATTTTTCTGTATGGGAAGACATAAAAGTGTAGACAGCTTTTATCAATGTCAGTCGTACGCTCGTATACCTAAACACCTCGTAAGGGACAATATTAATATGTTAGTAATTTATCGTCAAGACGGTGTTAATCTAAAACATATCTATGAAGATCATGTCAATACTGATTTAACTTTCAATGAATTTCGAAATCTTTGTTCTGAATGCTGGAAGAATGATAAGTATGGATTTGTTGTTATCGACAAAGATAGAGTGATGGATGATGGTAGATACAGAAAAGGATTTGACTGTTTTGCAATAAAATAGAAGTTATGAATCCGAAACTTACAGTTCAATTGTAGACAGCATCTCGTTAGCATGTCAGGCTTCAAGAAAGAAAAGAATATTCTCAGCGAGCTCTTGCAAGCACGTGAGGCTATTAAACAAAAATTCTCTTTATTGAAAAAGGAGAGAGAAGATTTTAAAAAAGTTATTGGTGATACATTGAAACCAGTCATTAGACCACTCGAGAAACTCGTCGATTCGAAAGTAGAAAGCTTGCCACCTTCTAATCATATTTTGAATATATACAGCAACAGGAAACCGAGAAATAGATTGAGATTTGATCGATCAAGTTATATAGTAAACGGTATAAATGAGTCGGGTTCCGCATATGATGATGATGATGATGATGCAGATTTTTCTTCGATGGATGACACAATGATGAATTCAACTTTCAAATCTGCGCTTGAAGGAAATGAATCAAGTGACTTTTTATCATTGTTAGATGAAGTCGCAGCAATATGGACGACATATATGGAATGCGGAACGTCAATGGAGTGTATATGATTGGCTATTTAAAATTCAATTTCATGATAAAAGTGGGGGTCTAATGGAATTACTCTTCAAGAAACAACCAGATGACAATCTTATAAGATCAACAGATCGAAAAAATTATCGCAGCATCCTGGAAGCATCAAATGCTCATCGCAAAAGATACAGCAAAGATGAGAGTATACACACTTCGAAGAGTAGAAAATATATGAATATCATAGAACCCATGTCCTGCTGCGATCGTAAAAATAAATCCACCACCGGAAGAGGCCTCATTCCTAAATATAAAATAGCAAAGAAAAATTCTTCTATAGATCTAGTCTACTGGGATGATCTAAACGAGCTTATCGAGCGACTGCGATTATTAGTTGAGGAACGATCTGCTGGAAATAACAATCACGACAATGAAATACAATCAATCATTGAGGAACTACGAGAAGCAGGACATATATATTGAAATGCATATTTTCTTATAAGATTAGTAGCATCATGAGTCTCGACGTGTTCGAAAGAAAACTTGAGGGAACGCAAGAAGTGAGTCGCGGTCCACCAGGCATTGGTTATAATCTTACATTAGATGGTAATTTTGATTTACAAAATAAAAGGTTATGTAACCTTGCTTATCCAAGTCAGCCTAATGATGCAGTCACCTTGGAAGTGCTTCTGACAACTATAAGTAAAAAAGTTAGAAATCTAACTAACATTATGGCTGTAATGAAAGTTGACTTATAGATTCCCATAGACACTGAATTTAATAAAATCAATAATGTTCTTTCCCATCTTAACATTCGGTTAGATAATCTTGAGGCAAATTAGAAAGAATGCTTTGAAAAAAAAAAAAATTCTGACTCTATAAAAGTTTCATAATCATGAATTTTTCTTAAACCTTAAACATATTATCGAAAAGAATGGAGCTACAAAAAATAGCTGAAGAGTAGCACAAACCTGCTCGCCGCATCTACAAGCGAAGAAAATATGATATACGTGGAATAGATGAGACTTGGCAAGCTGATCTTGTAGAAATGATTACATACGCCAACGAAAACAAAGGTTTTCGCTACTTACTTACTGTCATAGATACATTTTCAAAGTATGCATGGGCCATACCAATTAAGTAAAAAAGTGGTAATGATGTTACTCTAGCTATGGAGTCAATACTGACACAAGAACGCGTACCGACAAATCTACAAACTGACCAAGGAAAATAATTTCACAATTCAAACTTTCAGAAGCTCATGAAGAAGTACAAGATAAACCTATACTATTCACATAGTAATCTTCATGAAAGCATATGTGAGCGTTTTAATAGAACATTAAAAAATGCAATGTGGATAGAGTTGAGCAAACAAGGGAGCTATAAATGGTGGGATATCCTGCCTGAGTTTGTGAAAGCTTACAGTTCAAGAAAACATCGGACAATAGGAATTGAGCCTAAAAATGTTACGCAGGCAAATGAAAGAGAGGTCAAGAATCATTTTCCAAATGAAAAGTTACCTGTGAAAAAACCGAAATTTAAAGTACGAGATAAAGTGCGGATAAGTAATATAAAACGTGTTTTTGAAAAAGGTTATACGCCAAATTAGTCTACTGAAATTTTCACAATATCACGAGTTGTAAAAACCAATCCGGTAACTTAGTATGTCAAAGATTATTATGATAAACCCATCTCTGGCGGCTTTTATGAAACGGAAATTCAGAAAACTATGTATCCAGAAATTTATCTAGTAGAAAAAGTTTTAAATAAAGTTGGAAACCGTGCATACGTTAAATGGTTAGGCCTTAGTAATGAGCATAATAGTTGGATAGATAAAAAGAAAATTATTTGATTTAACCAAGATTTAATCAAAAATATTAATGTAAACGCAATAATGTGGGTACTAGTAAATAAGAAAGCAATCATATTATGTTATTGTATTTATTTATGTATTATTATGTACAAGTTTTAATCTGAATAAAATAAGTATTATAATCAAAGCAAGCTGCGTATTTCATTCAAACTTAAAGGAAGATCCACTCTGATATATCACAAATAAATTCATTTTATTTGCAGTATTGGAGAGTCTGTCAAAAAACTCTTCATCTCTTAGGATGGCTGATGAAATCTTCTCTGGTAAAAAGATTTGAAAACTTTCGTCGAGTTCGGCTACGACCTTCGTACCGAATCTCGTCTTCACCTCCTTAAGTGCTGACACCATGTGCTGATGATCTTTTTCCAAGTCTGTTACTTTCTTCCATGGCAAGAAGTCGCGTTCAGCAATATTATTAAGGGTAGATAGATCCATTCTGGAAAAAGTAAAAAAATCAGAACTTCTAATAGAAAAAAGATTTGTTAGAGCAAACAAAAGAAAATTGGTGAGAATTAACTGTGAACTTAGTTAGAAATTTAGTTGAGTCTTGGTTTCTTCCCGAAAGGATGATAGTTCTCGAACTCTTCGATTGCTCGAATGTGCTCCTCGTCGTGGTCTGTCTGTTGATATAGCCCATTCCCCACCACAATTTCTGCCCCTTCCATTGCCTCCTGTAATATATCCCTTCTCTCTCCTCCCTCAGAGCGTATCCCCTCCATTGATGGATCCCAGTCATGCATAAACTCCGCTAACACATCATATTCAATTCTGATTTGTTGACCTTCATTGTCATAAAGTATCATCCCCTCTCGCCTTACACCATTTTCATTGGCTGCTTCACCCCCACATCGTATTTCCCCCTCTCTTTCATCTTCTGCAACATCCATCCCCACTCGCGTTGCCCCACTTTCATTGGATACTTCATACCTTTCTCCACTTCCATCCCTACCACTATTTATTGTTTTTCAGCATCCTCCTCTATTCGAAGTGCAGCTTGCACCATCTGCTTATCCATGATTCGGAAATGACCCCAAGGTAAAGTGTCTGTACTCTCAGGCAATAAGAATCTCTTATCATAGTGAGTACTAAGAGCAATTTTATTCTGTCTTTCAGTATGCACTATGTGCAATATTGAACGAATGTTGCATTAATCACGTTTTACAATAATACGATCCTGAAGGCATCTTCTATAATCCTCAAAAGTTATTGTCTTCTTCACAACGCTGGATTTTATACCTTTGGCTTTTTTTACTGCCACTCCTCCATCAACTAAAATACTGTACATTTTGCTTCGTAAACCTATAAATTCCATCATGATCTTGCCACAGCATTCGTCTTTCATTAATCCTGGGACTTTTTTATTGACACGTGGAATGTCAAACTGATTATTATCATCATAATCAGAAGTATCAAACCTATGAATGTCTTCTTTCATTATTTTATACATATCAATGTCCTCTACTTCATATATCAAACTATCAGTATCTGCATAAAGAAGTTTACATTTTTCTCCTACTGGCTGTTTCATAGCCGGGACAGCGGTTCCATTTCTCAGTCTGCCCTCACCCTTTGAAGCAGAAAGGTCGATAAGTAAGAAAAATTGTAGACCATAAATTTTATTGAATTTTATAATATCATTTTTCGTTCAAAGAATCGCAGTGCAATAACCGACTACATGTTGGAAATGCTGTGAAGGTTATATATAGATGGGTCAATCCATGCCAAAACGAACACGTCTCTGCCCAAACATGGTAAAGACTTAGAAAAACTTGTATAGGGTCAAAATTTAGGGTTTTTTATGTAGAATCAATAGCTATGTGGCGCTTTTCAAAATTTTCAAAATGGCGTCCAAAAACCCGATTTTCTGACCAATTTTCCGAAAACTTTCCGATTAATCGTTCATAAAAATATGGATAAAAGACGAAAATTGTGAGTAAAGGTCATTTTATATGTTTTCGGGTACGCTGAATCCGAATCCGCTTACCGTTTAACCTTATCACTCCAGGATTTGCTATAACCTCAAAAAATACCTCAAAAACGCTCAAACAGGCATGATTATGGCTAGATAAAGGTTCGTGACGATGCATTTGTTCATTTCAAGGGTCGCGTATTTCAAATACAAGGACCGTTCAGCTCGATCAGTCCAAAATTTGCCTCTAGCCTCAAAATATTTTTCAAACACGCTCAAATAGGCATGATTACGGCCAGATTAAGGATCGTGACCATAAATTTATAAGTTTTCGAGATCGCTAATTTTAAGTCTAAGGTCCGTTTAGCCCGACAAGCCCAAAATTTGTCGCTAACTTCAAAAAGTACTAAAAAAATGCTCAGCGGGCATGATGACGGCCAGATGAAGAATCGTGACCATATATTTATACGTTTTTGGGGTCACTGATTTCAAATTCGAAGTCCGTTTAGTTCTATCAGCTAAAAATTTGTTTTTAACCTAAAAAAATACCTGACAAACGCTCAAATGGGCAGGTTCATGGCCAGAAAAGGACTGTTATACTTTAAATCTCTACAACAACTTCCTTTTTATCACTTGAAAATTTTCTGATAACAATACTCTTGTTTCGTAGTGGAATAAAACAGTGATTGTTATGGATAAATTTATGGTCACGATCCTTAATCTAGCCGTAATCATGCCTATTTGAGCGTTTTTGAAAAATATTTTTAGGCTAGAGGCAAATTTTGGACTGAACGAGCTGAACGGACCTTGTATTTAAAATACGCGACCCTTGAAACGAACAAATGCATCGTCACGAACCTTTATCTAGCCATAATCATGCCTGTTTGAGCGTTTTTGAGGTATTTTTTGAGGTTAGAGCAAATCCTGATAAGGTTAAACGGTCAGCGGATTCGGATTCAGCGTACCCGAAAACATATAAAATGACCGTTACTCACAATTTTTGTCTTTTATCCATATTTTTATGAACGATTAATCGGAAAATTTTCGAAAAACTGGTCAGAAAATCTGGTTTTTGGGACCGCCATTTTGAAAATTTTGAAAAGCGCCACATAGCTATTGATTCTACATAAAAAACCCTAAATTTTGACCCGATACAAGTTTTTCTAAGTCTTTACCATTTTTGGGCAGAGCCGTGTGCGTTTAGGCATGGATTGACCCATATATATATATATATATAGATATATATATATATATATATATATATATATATATATATATATATATATATAGATATATATATATATATATATATATATATATATATATATATATATATATATATATATATATATATATATATATATATATATATATATATATATATATATATATATATATATATATATATATATATATATATATATATATATATATATATATATATATATATATATATTGTTATATGCTTGCAGTCATTCTTGCGTAACAATGAATTTGCCTGATTTTTCTTAAATTTATTTAAGTATTGTGCTGATATATAGAAATATGCAATCTGCACATGCGCCACGATTTGCATAAATAGCCGGTACAGCGGTCCCATTTCTCAGTCTGCCCTCACCCATCGAAGCAGAAAGGTCGATAAATAAGAAAAATTTTAGACCAAAAGTTTTATTGAATTTTATAATATCATTTTTCAAAAATTTCTTTAAATTTAGTTGTATACTGTTTTACATTTGAGCTTTTTGTGCTATAAACTTGTTGTTACTTTGTCGACTTTTGTGGATGGACGCTGTTCGCTTCGGCGATCTGTGAGACGGGTCTTAAATTGTTACCCTTAAGTCGATATTGTTACGCAAGTTAATGCACTGTAAAAGAGGTTCAAATCAGATAAGAATTTCAAAGAGGTCACTCTAATTCTAAATAAATTAGGAAATATAGAAAGTGTGACTTCAGGAGACCAGAGAACTGGAGAACCGGAAAAAAAATGGAAGCACTTTAATATAATATATAATAATTTATAGAAGAGTTTTTCAAACTCATTCTTCGCGTGCTTCCTCTTCTCAATATTTAATTCGACATAAGGTTTAAGCCAGGCCTTCTGCTCGAAACTCAGAATTCTATGCACCTTTTTCAAGCGAAGTCCATTATCCGTCCATTAAGTGTTCGATAGTGAATCACATACTTTTTCTTATCGTTCAGAGTAGTGAGAAGTTTGTTCTGCTTTGAGCCAGGTGGTGCACGGTGCTCTGCGCAGAAAGGGAAGTCTCGATGTTCATCATGTATTTCCTCAGCATACTCCAAGTCTACTTCAGCAATATAACCTATATCTGAATCTGATGGTGTATTGAAGAAACTTAGATTCGCGTCAAAGTCAATCCATGAATTTTCCAATCGGTAAATGCTATACCATCGCCCACCCATACAGATTATTTATATCAAAATATAAGAGTGTCTTCGTTTTCTGTTTCTCATCGTATGAAGAACCCATGTATGGATTGTTTGCATTAGCATATCGATTAAAACACTGGCTTATTCCTCCCCGAATGCCTGCTTCAATAAACACTAGCATGTCAATATCTGTAAGAAGCTCTAATTCTACCTTTGTCATTTTAAGAGCTACTGAAAATGTTAACCCTGGTGTCGTGTAAAAGTGAGCAGGACATAAATCATAAGTATTTTTGTTTTCTATAAACTTTGGGAGAGGAATGTAAGAATTGCCCTTGAATGGAGAATATTTTTTCATATTTATACTCAAACTTTTAATACTCTTCAATGTCCAGCCGGAATCTTTTTCCTGAAATTCTTCTAGTTGTGTAAGAATAGGCTCTTTAATATTTATTCACTTTAAACCATTCTTCTAGATCTGTTGACATGAATAGTGTGGTACTTTCACTGGTGAAATATTTAATATTTGTCGTTTCCTCTCCATTCTTCATCATAGAAAATTCTGAGATGCGATCTGAATTTACTTTTACAGCATTGTATTCTTCTAAGCATGCCTGTGCTTTATCCTTGAAGAGCTTTTGTGCATCTCTCAAGAAACTGAGAATGTCCACATGTTTTATATTTACAACTACACCAG
Source organism: Gastracanthus pulcherrimus (assembly GCA_949152435.1). Taxonomy (NCBI): domain Eukaryota; kingdom Metazoa; phylum Arthropoda; class Insecta; order Hymenoptera; family Pteromalidae; genus Gastracanthus; species Gastracanthus pulcherrimus. Next base: position 57,277,052 of record OX424573.1, read on the forward strand.
TCTTGATTCGATTTTGGAAAGCCGACTGCACGTCTCGCCACTCTACACTAGCTTCTGTTTTCTCAGGTTGTAGATTACCTACTCGTTGAAGATGTTGTTCAAATTCAACTTGCACAGACGAATGATGAGTCATGCAAGTTTGACATTTCTGTTTCTCTACTCTTGTAAGTTTAGATTTTGCAATTTTTTCATTTAATTCTTTTATGGTTGAATTACACATGTCAAACCAATAATGAACATCGTTATTACTTAAATCATTTATACTTTGTACAGTATCACGAAGAAGCTGAACAAGGCTTTCAAAAAGATCGATGGATGCCATATTTACTTTTTTCTCACTGTAATAGCACTAGAATAGCACTAGAATAGCACTTCACAAATGTGCATGATAGTCAAGACTAAAACTCGTTGACCGCGATAGATGAACTGTGCTTGTCCAAGAAACTGCTTCCCTTTTTGTACGCAATGTCGACGTAAGTAGAGGTAGAAAATTCAAACATCTCACCAAGGATAAAATGAAGAGGAGGGAGATTTTCTTAGGTAGGGACGAATTTTCTTTCATTTGAACCAACTAAATTAGTTCTTTTTGGGAAGAGGAGGGAAATTTTCTAAAGGAGGGATAAATTTTATTCCGTTTGAACCAACCAAAAAGCGGCTATTCGTCCCTCCAATCAAGAATATACTTTCTTTTTTGAACGTCTAATACTAAAAGAGCATGAGACGGAGTTTCTTGTTATCAGGATGAGAGAAATTTCCTATTCATTCTCCGAGTTTACTTCGTACTGAACTATCAACTACAGAGCTCTAAGATGGCTAGAACACGTAACTATGACCTGATGTTCAGAAATGCCATACTGCAATTTCAAGAAGAGAATGTTTATATTTGTGACATTCAAGGATTCCAAAGAATAGCAGTGGATTCTTTCATTTTCAAAGAAGCAAGTTTGCCCAATTTAAAGAAAACTGCTTTACCGACTGCATACCTATTTAAACCTCCTATGGCATTGGAAGAACTGACTGCAGCAGAAAAATGTATGACTTACTGGGTGGAAAAGTATCATCATGGAATTGCATGGGACGCTGGAGATATTCCTTATCATCATCTTCAACGAATTTTCCAAATTTGCTCGCAAGGGATTGAGAAATTATACGTTAAGGGAGAGCAGATAGTGCAATGGCTAAGAAATCTTATACCAAATGTGTAAGTGATATATAATATGACTCTACTTTCATACTTTTTTCATACATTTCATACTTTTTCATACTTTTTCATACTTTTTCATACTTTCTCATACTTTTTCATACTTTTTCATACTTTTTCATACTTTTTCATACTTTTTCATTCTTTTTCATACTTTGTCATACTTTTTCATACTTTTTCATACTTTTTCATACTTTTTCATACTTTTATAGCACACTAACCTCAAAATGCCAACTTTATTGTCGATTTTGAGGTTGTTGTGCTATAAAATATCGTATGAGACTGTTGTGGGAGGTGTTTTTCTACCTTGCTCGATTTTCTCACTCGCTTCGCTCGTGCGAAAACCCTCGAGCAAGGTAGAGAACCATCTCCCACAACAGTGTCATAATATACTATTTCATACTTTTTCATACTTTTTCATACTTTTTCATACTTTTTCATACTTTTTCATACTTTTTCATACTTTTTCATACTTTTTCATACTTTTTCATACTTTTTCATACTTTTTCATACTTTTTCATACTTTTTCATACTTTTTCATACTTTTTCATACTTTTTCATACTTTTGCATACTTTTCCTTTTACTATTCTATGCTCGTATTTATTACGATTTTGTTTTTATTTACAAATCTATTTCAAACGTTGAAGACTTTGGATGTCCATCACTAGAAACGATATCGAGCGATAAGCATTACGTATGTTGTAATCACATTCTCTGCATTAGAAGGAAACCTATATGCGCTGTACATAACGTTATCTGAATACGAGCATGGCTACTGGATTATTTGGATGCTTAATTTGGCCAAGATGAAGTAGATATTATTTCTAAAAGGAATACATGCTCATGTGTATGTTGGAAATAAATATTTATAAAATACTCTCTAAAAAAAGAGTAGCTTGATGATTGAATAAAAAAAAATTAAAAGAAAAATCAGTGTATGATATTATTTTTTCACAAATATAAAATTAAAATATAATAGTTAAAAATCTGTAGCAAACATACGGTACATGTGGGTGTTACTGCGGATATTTTACATTAGTTAGAATAAAGCATTGTCCATCAGATATAGAATATACAATATCAATGTGCAAAACACTATTTTTCTTAGACTATTCTATTTAACTTTTTAAAGGGGTTTTCATTAAATATATCAGCCGTATTCCATTTAAAAAAAGAAAAGAAAAAAAGAACATTTGTTGTACTTACAAAGATTTACATTGCTTTGAAATTTACTTACATTAAAATTGATATATTATAAAATAATTATTTTTTACACACACACATATATATATATATATATATATATATATATATATATATATATATATATATATTATTACATAATAACTAATCGATGATTGTCACATCTTCTACGATGCGAGGTTTTACTAATGATGGTCGCGGTGGTGGTGGTGCTACTGCTGCTGCTATCTTCGGTTGAGCTTTATCCTGCACTCGGCTGTGCATTCGCAGCCAATCTCGTTTCGCTTGCTTACTTTGAAGCAAAGCTTTGTCATCCTTCATTTCATCTGAAAAAATAAAAATTGAAAAAAAAAAGTTTTAAAATGTAATATAATATAAATATTAAAATATAATGAAATTCTAAATTTTTGTATTTCTTACCAATCTTTGTCGACCTGGAAGGTGACTTCATCTTACGCAAATGGGGTGGTGTGGAAGGCGTTTTCGGCCTCGGCTGGTTTTCAGCTTCATCTATAAAAGAAAAGAAAAAAAAAACAAATTATTAGATTATTATTTATTATTTAATTTTAGTATAAAAAAATTAATAAAAATATAGTTACCTTCAGCTTTCCTCTTTTGCTCGTTGTTGCTGTTATTGCTGCTGCTGCTCGGCGATGACATTTTCGGTATACGACCAACATCGTGTATTCTTTTTCCTTTCGCCGCCTTTAAGCTGGCCCTTAAACTCGAGCTAGAGCTGGAACTAGAGCTTGAGCTGAAACTCGAGCTGGAACTCGAACTGGATCTCGAGCTCGACCTCGATCTCGGCGAGCGAGCAACCGGTGCACTCTCTTGAGGTATTATTCCCTCGTACAACTGTTGCATAGCAGCAACAGGTGCTAATGCTGGTACTGAAAAATAAATAAACATTTAACATAATATTATTTTAATTATTATTAATAAAATTCTATAAAATTTTACTTACATGAATGTGTCGCATCCATTGCCCATGACACATGGTCAAGCATCATGAGCAATGTGGGCCAGTTAGAAATGAGCCACCGGATACGATCCCGCATCATTTGTAAATTTGTCTTGCTATTTGATGCCATCTCGAATTTTTTATTCAAATTTCAAGTTGATATATTTTTTGAAATTTGAAAATTTATTGACTGACCCTAGTTTGCGCCCTAGTATTTATATCGTCAGAAGAGCTTACCCCTTCTTTCACTTTTTCAAGAAATTCTGCGATTGGTTAAAAATTCTCCTCCCTTAATTAGAAAAACGCCTGCCTTGCAGGAATTTTCCTCCCAGAATTTTCTTAAGAACTACCTCCCTGTCGGTCACATCCACGACTACACATTTTTTGTTGTTTTTTTTTCGTGAAATTTTCTACAATCTTGATGTCGAGAAAGTGCATCTCTAGAAGCTGGCATCATATTGTCACTAACACAGCGCTAGTTACTGGAAAACGAAGCACAAGACTCTTCAATGCACACCATGCCTTACTGTAATAAAGCTTTCGTAGCAAAAGGCTGACAGCGTATCGGCCAGTAAAGAAAATTTACAAGTACTTGCGAATAGTAAGCCTTTCTCTAAAGTTACTTATTGATGGAAACAATTTACTAGCACCTGCGCGAGAAACTTTAACGTGTACCAAGCTTTACTGTAATAAATTCTATTCTACCGAAAAAAAAATATCTGGCAGCGTATCAGCCTGAAGAAAAATAAATTTTTCGTATGTCTGTGTGCAGTGACGCTTTCGCTTAAGGTCGTTTATTGATGGGACAATTTACTTGTAGCTGCGCAAGGACCTTCAAACTTGCGCCATGCCTTACTGTAATAAATTCGCTTCTGCGGAAAAAACTGGCAGCATTTTGGCTCGAAAATAGACGTTTCTAAACCATGCGCGCAGTAAGCCTTTCTCAAAAGGTTGTTTATTGCTGGGAAAAATGCCACCGGGGCGAAGTCCTTCAACGTGTATCAAGCCTTGCTGTAATAAATCATTTCTCGCCGAAAAACTGACAGCGTATAGGCCTATAAAAAGTAAGCGTGCGCGCAGTAAGCCTTTCTATAAGGGTCGTGTATTGCTGGGGACAATTTACTACTACCTGCACAAGGACCTTTAACACGCGCTATGCCTTACTGTAGTATAGTGTGTATTGCGGAGAAAAACTGACAGTGTTTGGGCTCGAAAATAGACTTTTCGAATCTATGCGCGCAGTATGCCTTTCTCAAAACGTTATTTATCGCTGGAAAGTAATTTACTACCACCTGCGTGAGGACCTTCAAACTTGCGGCATGCCTTACTGTAATAAATTCGTTTCTGCGGAAAAAAACTAGCAGCGTATCAGCCTGAAGAAAAATAAATTTTCGAATGCCTGCGAACAGTGAGTTCTCGAAGGCCGTTTACTGATGAAATCTTCCTTCTATCTGCGCGCACCTACAGCACATACCTGCGACAAAGACGTTTATTGCTAGCAAAGTCAGTGAGCAATGTTCTATCTATTTTTAAAAGCAGAGGAAAGAAAGGCTGACCCTTTCTTTTCATTCATTTTCGGCAACTTTCCATTTCTTACGCATGCCATCTGTTTCTTCGAAAAGAGGAGCAAAGAGGCTGCTCCTTTCCCTCTCTTTGGGTGGGAGTAAAACGCCTACGTATTCGGGCCTACGGAGTGGGGATAGAAAAAATCAGATACGAATTCTACATCACTTTAAGAGGGGACGGTTCAGAGGCGGGGCTTAAAACACACACAATACGAATCCGAGAAAAATTAGAGAAGGGACCAGGCATAGGCCTTATATACACTACAGATTCTGTATCACTTTGAGAGGGGGTAAATCCGGGGGAGGGGCATAAAACATACAATACGAATGCTGACAAATTTGAGAAGGGGACAAACAGGGATAGGGCTTATACACACTATGAATACTGGATCACTTTGGAAGGGGAGGGGGTGATACAGAACCTGCATGAGCCAGTATGCCTACAGCCTATCTGCTCTGTTTCATGCGGTTGTGAGGTAGGTCCTGTGATCTACGTGAGGAAAAGTATCGACAGAGCGTATTCTTCTGTATCTTGAGCTGCTGTACACGAATCCGACCCTCTTTTTTACCGATACCTTAAGCGTTTATCCCTAACCTCAAAAAACACTTCAAAATTGCTATTTTACACGGTAGAAAACGTAAGTCTATTGAGGAACATTATCGACTATTTTTATGAATTTTGAGTCGCTGAATATTAACACGAAGCTAAATTTTAGTTGTTTACTTCTACTGAAGTATATTCAATTAAAATAACTGGTTACTGATATATAGTTATTATGCAACTTTTTTATTCATTCCTATGAACGCTCTCTGTGTTTTACAGAGTTGAGACTGTCTTTATTACAAAGCCCGCATTACTTCCTTTTTTTTTTTTATTTTGGAATTTCTAATTTTTTTAAAGTTTTTAATTTTTTAATTATTGTTATTTTTTGTATATTTGTATTATTTTGTTTAACATTTTTAAAATTCAATTATTAATATTGTATTATTGATAATGGATTTGGTGCATTACAGTATCTAAACACAGTCAATTTTTTGTCGGAAGAAACTAAAAACGCGTGTCCTTCTGAAATTTTTGTAACAGATGGTGCAATTAAGAATATTTTCTTTAGTGATCTTGATGTTTTTTCATAATGTTTTTGGAAATAGTGAAAGAATGTTATTGTTTGGAACTTTTGTCTCGCCCAGTAATAAAGTTGTTTTGAATCGCGTCCGTAGCTTTGGCCTGCAAGCTGGTACGAGTAGCTTCTCTTTTTAATACGGCCCCTGCTCCGTCACATGAACTCTTTTAATGAGCAGTAGCATGGAAATACCACTCTGCCGTTATTTGAAAATTTAACTCATTATTTACCAAGTTTATCATTTGATATCTGTTCTTATATTGCTGCTTTGCACTATCTGTGACATATATAATCTTATTTATTTTCGTAAATCTTTTCTTTATTTCAGGAATAATTGTAAAATATAAACTGCGGACATATCATGAGTACTACATTCAGAAAGTTCTATAAAACTATAATGCCTTATTTCATTATCTTCTCTGTAATATGCTACAGCAACATGTATTATACACTGAGCATTGCTAAAATAAAATTGTTCAGCAGCATTCTGAACTACGTAAACAAAATTTTCAGAATAATCCATTTCCAGAAGACCTTCGTTCTCCTGTAAATTTTTTTCAGATCCTTTATATGTTTTTATTGTTTTTTTGCGATCAAATGATGTGATATAAGTTTTTTTAAACTTAATGACAATTCGGAAATAAAATCATTCACCGAAAGACATTCTTTTTTTAAAGTACATTTATTTGTTGACTGCCAGACACTAAAAATTAATTCTTCAATCTTATTTTCGTATAGTAAAAAAGATACGTTTTCTTCAAATCTTAAAAAATTACCACATTTTTTACAACTTCCTAAAAGCAGGCAGGATTCTGCTTTGTACATATGATTAAGGAAAAGCAATTGGTATAACTATTTATTTGATCACCAGATTCCTTCGTGAGAACCATCAAATTGGATGCTTCAAGCATGGCCTTGAAGTTTTGATGTATTACACATACACACACGTTATGTGTACCTATTTCACCGGCCAAAACATACCATTTTGGACGTAGCTCTACAACTTTGCTAAAGCCGATAGGAAATTGTTGGCATTCTTCTTTAAAATTTCGATATAATACTTTGATATCACATAGTAGCAATCTTTTTGGAACATACGAAATTTCACCATTTTCGTTAATTTTAACTACATCTTTTTAATTGTACTTTCAGGTAAACTTTTCCCTATTTCGGATCAGGGATCGCTAAGATAGCCAAGTCATTTTTCAAATACCTCCCCTTTTTGCCATTCTCATAGAGACATTAAACTCTGATTGATTTATTGCGCTATTGTCAAAATAGAAACTATCAATGGATCATTTGGAGGTAGAGAAGATAATTTACTTTTCAATCCATCCAACAGTTGTTCTAGTTCAGCTTCTCTCGATAGACGGACTCTTTTGTTTTGTGGTCTTTCATTTTCTTCCTGACTCTGCTCATTCAGAGAGTTATTAGATAAATTAAAATTTACAGAAGAACACGACTTTCTACAAGATAATCAAATCATAGCTGTTTCAGGTGCATCTGCATAATCTAACAAAAATTTATTTTAAATTTTGCAAAGACTTGTACCTTTATGTCCATTAACATTGAATGGATTAATACATCTTTCAACATGAACTATTGGAAAAGAATTCTTTACCATAGACTCAGACATTGTAGATATTTAAGATGCTTTCATAAATCATGGACAAGTATACAAAAACTATATCAACTTAAATGTAAATTGTACCTGTTTCAAATTAATTTTTCTGTCATGAAAAATACTACATGTAAAGTAACAGCGAATAAATGTTATATAATTTGAAACAAAACTGAACTATGGAGAAAATAATATCTAACCGTTAGCCTGCCACTCAAACGTGATCTCTAACACGGCAACATTTATAACATGAAATAGTTCGGTAAAAATTCATGGAATAGCGCATCAGTATATGCCTTTTGGAACGCTACTCCGCTAATGGATACGAAATCTGGTGTCGTCGCCACCTAGCGGCCTGGCACGATCGGGAAATCAATTACCCTGTGCTGGAGTGAAGATCACTTTACTTTTATGTATCTTCAGTTGCTGAGCACGATCGTAATAATAATATTAATGATTATAGTGAATATTCATGATTTTATAACTAGACAATTTTTGAAAATCTTTGTTAGTTGCGTTGGACAGCAAGGGAAGTCGTTCCGATGAAAAGGCTTTATAACTTATATATTCGAATAAACATATACACAAAGTATCAAAATTATCAATGTTTGATAAATTTGATAATAGCGTTATAACGCGTATTATGCCAAACATACTTTCAATATAATATCTTGGCAATACCTACAATAGAAAATATAATTTAGAAATATTTCGATAAATAATAAAGTACTAAATGAATAGATTTCATTTTTATTTGTCAAATTGAACATTCTTAAGAAAAATAATATTTGGGAATAAAGCGCTATTTTGCATATAATACGTAAAGAAAACTAATGAGGATTGATTAATAATATATAGCTAATGATTTTATGATGATAAAATAACAAAGAAATATGTTTAGTAAATGTCAAATTCGTATAAAATATATCAAGGAAATTTACGGAAATCATTATCGTAAAAATATTAAAATATGTAAAAAGGCATATAAATAAATGTAAAAAAGTACAAAAATATTTAAAACACTGTAAATTGTTATAAAATTTTAATAAAAGTAGTTAAATACCGTAAAAGATTGTTTATGGATTTTTATGTATTTGGATTATCCTTTACAGCTTTTCATAGATTCATACACTTTTTTACATTTTTTTATATATTTCTTTCACTATTATATTTCCATACAATTTTTTTCAGTTTATAACATTTCCATAGTTTATAAATTTATAAACATTTAAAATGTTATAGACTGGAGAGTTTATATATTTTAAAACTTTAAAAAATGTTACGAAATGTAAAAATAATGGATACTCCAAATTCAGATAATTTTTTACGGTTCTTTACTATTTTTAATATAAGATTATAGCAATTTACCGTTTTTTGCAATTTTTTAGACTTTTTTACATTTTTTTACAATACCGATTTCTACCACAGAAGCGATTAGAATTGAGTAATATACAGTTATAAATGGATATAGTACGAAAAAACATTAGAAAATGTCGAAATAACGAGAAAGTAAATTAATAGAATATCCCAACCAAAGTTTTTTAGGATAAGTTTAATTACTGCGTGATCCTTGTTTTGATTACTTAAATTAAGTAATATTCAGTCAATATAAGCGCCATATTGAATCCGCTAAACAATTCACGTAATCAGGTAAATTACGTCAATAAATTTATTAAGCATTCAAATAAAAATCCATATTAATTTTATCCAATAATGATTTAAATAGCAAAATCACAGGTATTTAAATCATTTTCCAAAAGGTCTCAGTACATTTAATCCATTTATATTTTTGGAATCCTACGGTCAATGCACAAATCCATGAATCAGTATACACTTAACAGATATGGTAGAGAAGGACCAAAAGTTTTTATCAAGCATAAATTAAAGGTAATACTATCTAATTTTTTAGATTTTAATATAGCTTGGTTCCCTTAGTTATATTTTCCTCCCGTAGATCGCAAGACCTACCTCTCAACCGCATGAAACAGCTATTTTGGGGTATTTTTTGAGGTTAGGGTCGAACGCTTGAGGCATCGGTAAAAAATAGGGTCGGATTCGTGTTCAGCAGTTTCATACATAAAAATACGCTCTGTCAATAATTTTCCTCACGTAGATCACAGGACCTACCTCTCAACCGCGTGAACTGTCTGTTGCGCACAACGATAATCAAACTAATGTCCTTTTTCGAAGGTTTTCTGGCTACACTGATATTTTAAGGCAGTTTAGGGGGATTTAAGCAAGTGCAAATATCTTCTGTTTACGTATTATCATGTACAAATTAAAATATATATTTGTCAATGCTTAGCAGATTTTGCGTTTTTCTGTAGTGTTTTTTTCGTGATTTTGACAAATTTTTCTATTAATTTCTTTCCATTAGTAATATTCACTTTTTCATCTGTTTAACATTCGAAACAATTTAGTTTATTCGGTACTACTATTATATGTATAGAAAAAAAGATTTTGTAAATTAACAGTTTTTTTTTGGAGTTTTAGGCACATTTCGGTGAATGGTCTTATCAAAAAACTGAATTTGGACATAAATTGATCCTCGCGCATACAAAAATTAAAAAAATTATTGAAATTTTGAGAATATATTCTTTAAGATATTTTCAACAAAAATTTGCCCGTTTTTTTATTAACTGATACTTTACAGTTTATTTAAAATACCATTTTTAATAAAATAACGGTATTGATATAGCACTTTTGAATCAAAATCACATATATATTTTTCAGAACTGTATAATAAAGAATCAAGTCAAATTAAAAGCGAATATTAGTTATTTCTAGATTTAAAAATGTAATACAAAGATTTTAGAAATTTTACCGGTAAGCCACCTTAAGGAGAGACTCAAGTGAAATTTCAACCCAGTGATAGTTAATCAGTGCGGGGACAAATGCTTATATGTAGTTTTGCACGAGGAATTCGATAACGCACTCAGAAAAAATAAAAAAAAAATTTCCACCATTTTGAAAAAATATTTTGGTTTCTGATTTTTTATTTTTGATTCATTGCACCGTCGCCTTAATCCATAAGTTAAGTTGTTCAAAATCATCCCAGGAACCTGCAAATAAATTTTCAGCCCGAAAGATGAAAAACTGTGGGGCCTGATACATTTTTACTGCGCCCGCATTTGACGCGCCGCGGCTGCTTGGGCCGGCCCGCGAAGTCGCATATGGTCAGGCGGTGCGGTACGGGCTTGCCGACTCTGGTTGGTATTAAGCTGCTATTAGTATGCAACTGATTATTGTTATTAGTAGAACTGAATTCCTCTCATACAGACGACGATTTCATTTTTACAATTGAACTTTTTATAATATACAACTTTATTCTAGAGAAAATACTCGAATACGATGTAAACAATGTTGCCTTCAAAACATAGAAAATTCTACTCGTAATAGGAATAATGACATGCTACCTATAATATGCATTGTGTAAATTATTATTGAATGATTTCTTTTGTTATATAGCTTTATTTACAGAGAGTCCCAATACATAAGCAATACGAATCGACAAATTTTATATTTGTCAAACGAGTTATCGGTCCATTCGAGCACAGTTTCGAATTTTATAAAATATTATAATCATGAAAGCAATTATTATTATCATTGTGATCACTATTATCATCATCCCTCATCATCATAACTTCATTATGTCATACTATGTGAATATTTCAAACGCGAAAAAATTGAATTTTAAGGTAAAACAAATGTAAAAGAAAAACATTCGAGGAACATATTGATTTACTGAAGCTTTCGCGTTTTCGCGAACAGTCGTTTAGGTGATTCGTGGAAAAAAGTGTTTCAAAATCGCAAATGGCTCCTCCGAAAAAAAAAAAAACACGTTGACCTTGTCGCCAAAAGATGAAAAGCAGAAGAAGTCGAGGGATGCGAATCAGGTGGGCGAGAACAAGAAGGCAACACCTAAGTGAAAAAGATGATGCGTATCGGCAAGAAATTCGATCTGCTGTCGGAAAAGAGCTCTGACGGTATAAACATGAATGTAGATATATCTTATTCGATTTCGCAGATTTACCGCCATTATTGACAAATGCAAAATATGCCGATTGCGTAGAGCCTGCTCTTAGATTTGCATTATATGATGAGCGGCATGGTTTCGTACATGAAATTGTTCTAAATTGCGATCATTCCGAGATAGATAGATAGATAGATATACTTTTTATTCGTCAGAAGACAAAATCTTACAATTTCATGTACATGTAGTTGTATTTATAATTAAAAAATAACAGTCGGTTTAATATAATTGTTATCTTACTTTCACTTATTGCATATTTCTTATTAAAATAATAATTCACTTTATCAGTTCGTCAGTTTATAAAATCTAAATGCAATGAACTAGTCACAGTCAAATATCACATAAAACGCTTCGTCAAAAAAAATAATAATACATAGAATAAAAAATAAATACAATAAAGATAACATATAAATAAGAATACATACACATACTTTGCTAACTCTTTGCGTACACTATCACGTCCAAACTTAAAACACACTCATTCTTAACACTTTAACAATCACGCTAATAAATACATTCACACTTAATTAACACTAAAAATATTTAATAAATAAATAAATAAATTAATAAATAAATACGTAGAATACATAAATAGACAAGATAAATAATTAAATTAAATAAATAAATAAATAAATTTAAATAAATAAATAAGTTAAATAAATAAATAAATAAGTTTTAATAAATAAATAAATTAAATAAATAAGTTTTAATAAATAAATAAATTAAATAAATAAATAATTTAAATAAATAAATAGCCTAAATAAATACTCGACTCATTTTTTATTTCTGAACGTAATCCTCACCATGTAATTGCTTAAGGTGCCTGCTAAATGCCGTTTTAAATTTACAAAAAGATGGCAGGCACCTCACACTGCTCGGGAGCGAATTCCAGAGGTGCGCACCTTGAACTCTGAATGAAAAAAGGCCCTTATCGGTGCGCGACCCCGGAACCGAGAGCTCTTTCATACCACCCCTACTTGAAGTCCTGGCCTGGTTTTTTTCAAAGAGGGCAGTAAGATACGGTGGCTGCCGCATGACAACCGCTTTGTAAAGCAGCAGCCCCATAAAATACTCCCTCCTCACCTTCAAATCTAACCAGTCCAGTTTTTTCCTGTAGGCGGTGATATGCTCATCCCGCCTAACACCACATATGTATCTCACACATGCATTCTGTAGACGTTGTAGTCGTGTCTGTAGCTCCCCTGACACATCAAGAAGAACCACTGAGCAATAATCTAAGTGAGGTAGTACCAGTGCACATGCCAGCTGCTTCCTCAGTATCTCTGTGGTGCTTGAACGGAAAAGTTTTAAGCTATACAGAGCCCTATTTACCTTTCTACTGACCGCATTCAGTTGCGGCTTCCATGTTAACCCTCCGTCCATCACCACGCCGAGGTTGGTGACTGTATCGACAAAGGGAACGTGTACGCCGGTCTGTATCTCAATGCCTTGCAAGTCGAGGCTCTGAACCTGTTTGATGTTGTGATCAGATCCAAAAATGATCGCCTTTGTCTTGCCGACATTGAGGCGCAGGCCAGCTGACGTTGCCCAGTTCGACACTGCTTGTGCTACAGCCGACATGCGACCGATACCATCACGAAGACCTTTCAGGGTCACTTGTGTGTAGGTTTGCAAGTCGTCAGCGTAAAGTATGTGTTCGACACCATCTAAGTCGAGTGCGTCTTGTAAGTCGTTTATGTACAGGCTGAAAAGCAGGGGTCCCAGGACTGAGCCCTGTGGAACGCCAAGATTGGTGGTTAGCCAACCTGAATCCCCGTTTGTGATTGTGACGACTTTCTGTCGTCTCCCCATGATATATGACTTAAGCCACAGGAGAACACTCCTGGAGAATCCCATGCGCATCAGCTTACGCAGCAGTTTAGTGTGTGAGATGGTGTCGAATGCTTTGCTAAAATCAAACATTAACAAAATAGTCAATAGTTTTTTGTTGTTGTCAATGCCTGATCTTATGTCCTCCGTCAGTTTCAGTAGTGCTGTCTGTGTACTGTGATTCTGTCGAAAACCAGTCTGCATCGGGTCCAAAGTATTATTTTCTCGTAAGAAGTTGGTTATTTGGTCGTGTACGATTTTTTCAAGGACCTTAGAAAGGAAACTCAGCAGGGCAATTGGTCGGAAATCTGACACCGTAGATGGGACAGGTTTCTTCTTCAAAGGCACCAACCGAGCTCCCCTCCTGTAAGATGAGAGGCTTACAAACTCAGAAATCCGAAGTCTATACATCTAAACAAGTTGAAAAGATAAGATCGACAATATCAGGATTCGACGTAAATTTACGTTTGAGCACCGCGTTTAGTTATATTGGCAAGCGCTCTGCCGGTATCGAACAATTTTCCACGATCATGAGTATGCAGAAATTTTCGGAAACAGCAATCGATGGATATTCGAAATTACTTGAGAGTAACGTCAAGAAATCGACTTACATCATTTTAGAGGAGTGCCGAATTATTGTAAAACAAGCCTATGAAAAACTGGATCTAGAGGGTGAAATTCGAGTGGGATAGAAAGGGCTGAGGAAAGACAACATCTAACCCACAAAGATTCTGAAAAAAACAGTGAGTGTGATGATACAGAAATGAAAAATTCGACACATCCGGATAAAACAGTTCCTAAAAATTGAGCCGATATTGATGAATATCATGAAAAGGAAGATGAACCAAAAGATGTATGTGTAAATGTCGGTGTAAGCTATGATGGTTCTTGGCTCACTCGAGGTTACAAGTCAAAACATGGTTTTGGGAGTGTTATCGATTTATTGTCAGGATTTGTTATTGATTTTGAAGTAGTATCAAAATTCTGTTAAGTGTTTGCTCAGACCATAAAAGATTTGAGCGAAGATTCTCCTGAGTTCTTCTTTTGGTTCCAAGGGCATGCGAAAATTTGCCCAATAAATCACTCAGTGTCCTCTGGAGCTTTGGAAACGTCAGCAACTGAGATTATATGGAAGCGCTCAATGGATTATGGTTTCCGGTTGACGACGATGCTTTCAGACGGAGATGCTAAAACGTTCAACTACCTCTCCAGTCTAAATATTTATGGCTCTGAATATCCGCTTACAAAAGAAGAATGCATCAACCACGTAGGAAAAAAGTGAAATACATTTTTCTATAATTTATGCAAATTTATAGAGAATTGGAAACTAAATAGCTAATAGAGTATGGAAAAAAAGAATTGTGTAATTAAATTATACGGAAATACAGCTATAATTATAAATTTTAATCCACACGAAGAGAGATAATAGTAATACGAGGGTAGTTCAATAAGTCTTTAGAATAAAGTATAAAAACAATTTTTTTTGGGTAAATTTTTTTTTATTTTTCAACATAATCTCCTTGGAGCTCTATACACTTGGTCAATCGCTTTTTAAGTTTTTTTAATCCTTCAGAAAAGTGCGTTTTCGGAAGTTCCTCAAAATAAGCACTTACAGAGGCAATGACGTCTTCGTTGTCCATAAATCTCTGTCCACCGAGCCATTTTTTCAAGTTTGGAAATAAGAAAAAGTCACTGGGGGCTAAATCTGGTGAATACGGTGGGTGTTCGACCAATTCGAATTTTAGTTCTTCAATTTTAGCCATTGAAACGAAGCATGTGTGAACTCGGGCGTTGTCGTGATGAAAGAGAATTTTTTTTCTCGCCAAATGTGGTCGTTTTTTTTAATTTCTTCTTTCAGCTGCTCTAATAATGATGCATAATACTCACCAGTAATTGTTTTACCCTTTTCCAAGTAGTCAATAAGTATAATTCCACGTGCATCCCAAAAAACTGTAGCCATAACCTTACCAGCTGACTTTACGGTCTTTGCCTTCTTTGGAGCTGGTTCGCCTGTGGAAATCCACTGTTTGGATTGTTCCTTTGTCTCAGGAGTGTAGTGGTGTATCCATGTTTCATCCACAGTCACAAATCGACGAAAAAATTCCTCAGGATTCCGACTTATGCGCGCCAAAAGAGCCTCAGAGGCGACCACTCTATTGCGTTTATTCTCAGCTGAGAGCAAACGCGGCACCCATCTTGCCGATAGCTTTTTCATGCCTAATTTTTCATGTAGAATTGAAACAACTGCACCTATAGATATCCTTGTGGCCTCAGCTAACTCACGCACTATTAATCTTCTATCCTTCAACACCATATCGTGGATTTTATTGATGATTTCGGGAGTAGTTGCTTCTACGGGCCTTCCTGAACGTGGTTCGTCACTTATTGATGTACGACCACGCTTAAATTCATTTACCCAGTTATAAACCGTTGCTAAGGCAGGGGCAGATGTGCCATGAACTGAGTCCAATTCATTTTTTATCTCATATGGAGTTAAACCCTTTAAATGAAAATGTTTAATTACCGCTCTGAACTCGTTTTTTTCCATTTTTCTTAACAAGCAATTTTTTTTTTCAATTGGTTATAAAAACACGTAAACTCAGAAGATGTGGACTGTGACTGCACCATATATCTAGTCGGGAGTGGTGCTGACTGAAAACAGATGATTTGGAGCGATTCGCGCGCCATCTGTTGGTCATTCTAAAGACTTATTGAACTACCCTCGTAATAACAATTATAACATCAACAACAACAACAATAATAATAATAATAATAATAATAATAATAATAATAATAATAATAATAATAATAATAATAATAATAATAATAATAATAATAATAATAATAATAATAATAATAATAATAATAATAATAATAATAATACTCATAATAATAAATAATAATTTATACTTACTGAATGATGATGAATACAGAAAATATTTAATGAACAATATTATATAACATTTATGAACAATTATCATTTACCTAATTCATACAGATTATACAATGGTCTTAGAATAATTGTAAAAGAAGAGAAATCACGTAAAGTCACTCCGGGAGGGAGAAGGCACAGTCAGTTGAAGGCAACGATCATTAGAAAGCTTACCGAGTACTATAAGAAACTTATATACAGAAATAAGGGCGACGTTCAGGTAAGAAGACACTGAATTGTATTGTATATGAACATTATGATTCTAATGTGTGTGAACGTATCAGAAATCATATAAATTCCTCATAATAAAAACAGGCGATGAAAGATGCAATATATGCTTCCATATACCACGCAGTTTCTTCTGACGAGAATCCTCAACATGTTCTAAAGGTTCTTCGTCTTGGTGTTTCTACCAATTTGCACCAGCAAAGAACAAGCAGCCGGGCACTCACATAAAAAATGTAACGACGCCATTGAATGATCTGAACGAAGTGCTCGAAGGAGGTGTTTGTGTCCAAGGCGCGAGTAAAATTCGCAGCTTCCATTGCCATCAGTGAGTACAATTTGGGAGTAAAAAAAAACATCACAGAACTTATGAAGCAAGTGGGGTTGTCAATTGGAGAATACACACTGTCAGTAGCGCAAAGCTTAGACGAGCGTAAACTCAATAGAGGCGTACTAAAAACAACTGAAACATACAAAAATGCCCGGAGAATCATAGCTTTGGCTAAAAGTAGACAGGAAAAAAATCTACTCGAGAACGAAAGTGTTATGTATGGTGCAGGGATGTTCTGAAATCTATACGGAAAATTAAAATAAGTTTGATATTATATCGTTTCTGAGTTCGACTTCACGTAATGCATTTCACATTCTTCATTCTATTGTATAGAATATGGTTGTATATAGTTGTAGATAGCGTCTGTAAATAATAATACTGTGGTAATGAGATTTTGTGTATGTTACGATCGTATATAATGTATCCGCTTATGAGAGTACAAAAATCAGATATGAAAAGGTTTACGTATAATTTTTTGTTTTTTTCATTTCACCGATATGAATTGATGAACATAAAACTATAATTGCTTATGTATTGGAGCTCTCTGTAAATAAACCTATATAACAAAAGAAATCATTTAATAATAATTCACACAATGCATATTATAGGTTGAAAGCCATTATTCCTATTACGAGTAGCATTTTCTATGTTTTGAAGGCAACATCGATTACGTCTTATTCGAGTATTCTCTCTAGAATAAAGTTGTATATTATAAAAAGTTCAATTGTCAAAATGAAATCGTCGTCCGCATGAGAGAAATTTGCAGATCATACTAATAACAATAATCAGTTGCATAATAATAGCAGCTCAATACTAGCCGGAGTCGGCGACCCGTGCCGCGCCGCCTAGCCGTATGCGACTCCGCGGCCGGGCCGGCCCAAGAAGCCGCGACGCGTCAAATGCGGGCGCAGTATAAGTGTATTAGGCCCCACAGTTTTGTATTTTTCGGGCTGAAATTTTTTTTACATATTTCTGGGATGATTTTAAACAACTTAACGTATTGATTAAAGTGACGGTGCAATGGATCAAAAATTAAAAATCAGAATCCCCAAAATTTTATTCAAAATGGCGGAAAATTTTTTTTTTTTATTTTTTTTAGTGCGCTATTGAATTCTTTGTGAAAAACTACATACAAAACCATTGCATTAGTCCCTGCAGTGATTAACTGTCACTGGGATTAAATTTCACTTAGGTCTCTCCGTAACTTGATTTGTGCCCCTGTCAGCTTGAAATTATAATTTTTCTCAAAAACAAAATTGTAACGTAACTACATACAACTATATATGAGTATATATAACTTTGTATAAGCATATATCTGTGGGCTACCGGGAAAACGACTTAAGTTAACTTTTTATGTTATTTAGATATTGAGGATTAAAGCTTTTATTTTCCAACTTTTCCATTTAAACTAATGTTAAAAAAATCATAAGTAGTAGATATGGTTAATTGTTTTCATACTTTTCCGATTATTTGCATTATTATCAGAAAATATACTATGTAAGGATAACAAAATCGCTTGAAACTCAATTTAAAAAAAATGAATTTAAGTCATTTTGACAGGAACCGGCAGATATACATGTTTATATATAACATTTTGAATACGAGTAAATATAACAGAATACTTATAACTATATCTAGCGTTTCATTTTTTCACTGACTATATTTTACTTTCTTTTAAAAAGACTTCAAAGTCCATTTATATATAATTATATATAACTATATATCATTATAAAAACTTACCTAGAAAAAAGAACCTATTATTTTTGCAGGATAAGAAAGGCATTTTTAACAAGCCATGAATTGGCACAATTGGTCTATTTGTATTTATCGTTATAATTAATTTAATATTTCAATAATCCAGGTTAAAAATTCGTCTTATATAATTATATATAAGTAGATTTCTCTATATAATAATGCTTAAGTTCAAGGAGATGTTACACCCCCCCCCACCCCTGTTACCGCGACAAATACCAGTAAACATTTTTTTCAATTAATTTTTATTTTTGAGAAAATATATATCATTTTGAACCGTTGTTGTTTTTTATTAATAGAACAACGTTCCAGAAAGATATTTGCTCAAAATAAAAAATTAAATGAAAAAAAGTGGATCCTCGTAATTATCGGTAACGGGTCGGTTCAATGTCAGCTTAAGTGTGATCTTCATGTGTCTGCATATGTATATATGTATGTGTTCTTATGCGTATGAGTATGAGTTTTAATGTGTTTTTTTCGTATACATATGGGGCGCATCACGTCAACTCTCCTAGCGCGGCGCACGAGGCTTAATACTGTTGTTTTCAACTCGCGTTTGCGGTATGAAAAAAAATATATAAAAAATATCCAATAAACTATTTCGATGTATTTTTTCCTCAGCTTTCCAATGCTCTGGTCAGATTTTTCAAAATTTTCCATTTTCCTTAAAAAAAAACACAAAACGTGTTATATCTCGAAAAGTCTATTTTTAATATTTTTTTAATACTTTTAATCGAAAGCTGAGGTTTTTTTACATAAGAAAAGTTCTTTTGCACAGAGTGCCCGATTATATTTCAGTGAGTAATAGAGTTGTTTGTTGTTTCAAAATTCTCTACAGACCATGGTTTTCAACCAATCACAATAATTTTTTTTGAATTGAAATTTATTAAAATTCTAAAAGATCCATAAGGCCAGATTTTTTAAAAAATGTTATAATAATTAATTAAAAATCTAAGTTAAACAATAAACCCATAAACTTAAGGCATTAATGGCCATAAGCAAATGGGCGACTACTGAAGGAAGCTATATATATTTGTAAGTGGTTCTTGGGGTCCCTGAGTATGAATCTGGCATTAGTTTAGCAAAATTAATTTGTTTAAACAAATTGTTTAAACAATTTATTGCAAAATTATCTTTTTATTCAAAACGACTTTAGTTTCGAATTTTACGGGCATAATTACTATAACCAATCATGTTCAAAGCATAAACAATTTTTTTTGGAAATTCACTACTCCAAGGTGGGCAATTTGCAATTATAGAAAATTAAAAAAAATTCTCTACAGACCATTGGCCATTAATGCCTTAAGTTTATGGGTTTATTGTTTAACTTAGATTTTTAATTAATTATTATAACATTTTTTTAAAAATATGGCCTTATGGATCTTTTAGAATTATAATAAACTTTAATTTAAAAAAAAATTATTGTGATTGGTTGAAAACCATGGTCTGTAGAGAATTTTGAAACAACAAACGTCTATAGACACTTCTTTTTTAATTTTCTATAATTGCAAATTGCCCACCTTGGAGTAGTGAATTTCCAAAAAAAATTGTTTATGCTTTGAACATGATTGGTTATAGTAATTATGCCCGTAAAATTCGAAACTAAAGTCGTTTTGAATAAAAAGATAATTTTGCAATAAATTGTTTAAACAATTTGTTTAAACAAATTAATTTTGCAAAACTAATGCCAGATTCATAATCAGCGACTCCAAAAACCACTTACAAATATATATAGCTTCCTTCAGTAGTCGCCCATTTGCTTATGGCCATTCATGACTTAAGGTTTATGGGTTTATTGTTTAACTTAGATTTTTAATTAATTATTATAACATTTTTTAAAAAATCTGACCTTATGGGTCTTTTAGAATTTTAATAAACTTCAATTTAAAAAAAAATTATTTGATTGGTCAAAAACCATGGTCTGTAGAGAATTTTGAAACAACAAATGTTTATAGGGCCCAGTGTGCGCCGTCACCGCCACATCATGCTTACTTGTAAAACTAGTTCTTTTTTCAGTCGGTAGGTGGCTTAAACATAAAAAACTTTAATCTATAAATTAATTGACATAAGAAATTCATATATACGACGATGTTTTTTTTTAAATTTAGATTTTTTTATGATTCAATCATAAATCTATTGGTTACGTGTTTCTCCGGTTTATTGTAGCAACTACAATTGGTTCCACCTGGAAATTAAATGCATAAATCCTTTCTCTCGAGAGAATCACCCTACGTCTAAAGATCTGTTTGACTTTCCTTCAACTTTTAGAAGTATATTTCCGTTTGTACCCGAAGAAGCGAAAATATGTGGTACATGTCGTAGGCAAATTTACAAACGTAAAGCGGATTTACCTATTTCGGATACAAAAAAAGCTAACATAAATTGCTGTGATGAATATCATAAAGCTGGCGTAACGGTTCTCGAACAAATTAAAAGAAAATTTTCTAATACTATATCGAAGCAAGATAGAATTCAGCTACTCACTCTTGCTCCCGATTTTTGGTCTCGTAATGATTTAATCAGAGAGTTTGGTTGTACTGAATGGGAAGCTCGAGAAGCAAAAGAGTTAGTAGCTAAAAAAGGAGTTTTCTCAGTTCCTGAAAAGAAACGCGGCAAAGTACTTTCGGTGGAAACTACAAATTTAGTTAAAAGTTTTTATGAAATGAATGACATAAGTCGAATTATGCCAGGCTTGAAAGATTGCATATCCGTGAAGCAGGACAATGGCAAACGAGAACACGTTCAGAAAAGATTACTTCTTGGCAATTTGAACGAAATCTATTATTTATTTCAAAAAGAATACGAACACGTTAAAATTGGGTTAACAAAATTCATACAATCGAGACCAGTACACTGTGTTTTAGCTGGAAGCAGTGGTACATACAATGTATGCGTATGTGTACATCATGAAAACGTTAAGCTCATGCTGAGCTAGAGTGCTTAACGAAAAATAGTAACCTATATCTTACAAATTATCATGACTGTATTCAGGCAATCGTTTGTAAAAATGCACGTGATGAGTGTTTCTTGGGTGACTGTCTAAATTGTCCTAATACGTCTGCATTACGAGAACATTTGTTTGAATGTTTTGATAAAAATAATGTTTTTGAAATTGAATTTGAATCGTGGTTTCAAACAGATCAGTGTACGATAGCTTCAAAAAGTGAGAACGTTTATCACTTTCTCAAGACGCTGTGCGACAAATTAATGAAATTGAAGACTCACGATTTTTTTGCTAAGAAACAGTCACAGTATGTGAATAAGTTGAAAGAAAATCTTCAAGAAGGGGAGTTTATTGTCTGTTTTGATTTTGCGGAAAACTATGCATTTGTAGTACAGAATTCTACGCAATCTTTCCATTGGAATAATAACCAGGCAAGTATTTTTACAGTTTTAATTTATTACAAAGAAAATAGTGATCTTAAACATGTAAGCATTGCTGTAATTTCTGATAATCTAACCATGATCCTGTTGCGGTTTATGAATATCAAAAAATTGTCATACTTTATCTGAAATCTTATTTCGTAGTTAAAAAAATTTATTATTTAACGGATGGAGCAAGTCAACATTTTAAAAATAAGAATAATATGCAAAATCTTCTGTTTCATGAAAAAGATTTCGAAATCTCAGCGGAATGGCACTTTTATGCTACCGCGCACGGCAAAGGTGCATGTGATGGTATCGGTGCGAACTTAAAAAGAGGTGCAAAACGTGCTAATCTACAACTTTCATCCAAAAATAGAATTTTAACAGCAAAAACTTTACGAATGGGCTAAAAATTATTGCAAAGAAACCAAAGTATTTTATAGCAATAAAGATTATTAAGAAAAAACTGTTTTAGAACTCAAACCAAGATTAGATAATGCTAAATCTATACCAGGGACTTTACAGTATCATGCTTTTATTCCATTGAATCAAAACACATTCAAACTACAGAAAACGTCTTTAAATTCTAAATATCAAATCTTTCCAAAGAAAGACACTAAGAAAAAAGAAAATAATGTATCCAAACCCGCAACAAAGACAAAGAAAGCCACGAAGCTAACGACTTTAAAAGCCTCTTCGAAAGCCAAAGTAACAAAAAAACGATTAATAAAAACAAAAAAATAACTAAATTCAACTAACAGGTTTAAAAGAAATTATAAGGTAGCAAAATATGAAAAGTCGAGCGCGAAGTCACGCGCCTTGCCGCTGCGCGCGGTACTTCAACTTTTCGGAGTTCTATTACTCACTGAAATATAATCCGGCACTCTGGGCAAAAGAACTTTTTTTATGTAAAAAAACCTCAGCTTTCGATTAAAAGTATTAAAAAAAATATTAAAAATAGACTTTTCGAGATATAACACGTTTTATGTTTTTTTTAAGGAAAATGGAAAATTTTGGAAAATCTGACCACACCATTGGAAAGCTGAGGAGAAAATACATCGAAATAGTTTATTGGATATTTTTTATATATTTTTTTTCATACCGCAAACGCGAGTTGAAAACAACAGTATTAAGCGCTCGCCCGCCGCGCTAGGAGAGTTGACGTGATGCGTCCCTATACGAAGTATGTGTAACTGTTTGCATGGTGTTTTGATATTTCTGCGTTTGAATGTGCTCGTACGTGCGTGTCGATGAGTATGTACATGTTTTTCGATGAGTGTAAGAGTGTATATAGATGAGTATACATATTTGTGTGTGCGTGTGTGTAAATAACTATTATATATGACTATATATAATTATATAAAACTATATATATATATATCGAAATCTTTTTCATGAAACAGAAGATTTTGCATATTATTCTTATTTTTAAAATGTTGACTTGCTCCATCCGTTAAATAATAAATTTTTTTAACTACGAAATAAGATTTCAGATAAAGTATGACAATTTTTTGATATTCATAAACCGCAACAGGATCATGGTTAGATTATCAGAAATTACAGCAATGCTTACATGTTTAAGATCACTATTTTCTTTGTAATAAATTAAAACTGTAAAAATACTTGCCTGGTTATTATTCCAATGGAAAGATTGCGTAGAATTCTGTACTACAAATGCATAGTTTTCCGCAAAATCAAAACAGACAATAAACTCCCCTTCTTGAAGATTTTCTTTCAACTTATTCACATACTGTGACTGTTTCTTAGCAAAAAAATCGTGAGTCTTCAATTTCATTAATTTGTCGCACAGCGTCTTGAGAAAGTGATAAACGTTCTCACTTTTTGAAGCTATCGTACACTGATCTGTTTGAAACCACGATTCAAATTCAATTTCAAAAACATTATTTTTATCAAAACATTCAAACAAATGTTCTCGTAATGCAGACGTATTAGGACAATTTAGACAGTCACCCAAGAAACACTCATCACGTGCATTTTTACAAACGATTGCCTGAATACAGTCATGATAATTTGTAAGATATAGGTTACTATTTTTCGTTAAGCACTCTAGCTCAGCATGAGCTTAACGTTTTCATGATGTACACATACGCATACATTGTATGTACCACTGCTTCCAGCTAAAACACAGTGTACTGGTCTCGATTGTATGAATTTTGTTAACCCAATTTTAACGTGTTCGTATTCTTTTTGAAATAAATAATAGATTTCGTTCAAATTGCCAAGAAGTAATCTTTTCTGAACGTGTTCTCGTTTGCCATTGTCCTGCTTCACGGATATGCAATCTTTCAAGCCTGGCATAATTCGACTTATGTCATTCATTTCATAAAAACTTTTAACTAAATTTGTAGTTTCCACCGAAAGTACTTTGCCGCGTTTCTTTTCAGGAACTGAGAAAACTCCTTTTTTAGCTACTAACTCTTTTGCTTCTCGAGCTTCCCATTCAGTACAACCAAACTCTCTGATTAAATCATTACGAGACCAAAAATCGGGAGCAAGAGTGAGTAGCTGAATTCTATCTTGCTTCGATATAGTATTAGAAAATTTTCTTTTAATTTGTTCGAGAACCGTTACGCCAGCTTTATGATATTCATCACAGCAATTTATGTTAGCTTTTTTTGTATCCGAAATAGGTAAATCCGCTTTACGTTTGTAAATTTGCCTACGACATGTACCACATATTTTCGCTTCTTCGGGTACAAACGGAAATATACTTCTAAAAGTTGAAGGAAAGTCAAACAGATCTTTAGACGTAGGGTGATTCTCTCGAGAGAAAGGATTTATGCATTTAATTTCCAGGTGGAACCAATTGTAGTTGCTACAATAAACCGGAGAAACACGTAACCAATAGATTTATGATTGAATCATAAAAAAATCTAAATTTAAAAAAAAACATCGTCGTATATATGAATTTCTTATGTCAATTAATTTATAGATTAAAGTTTTTTATGTTTAAGCCACCTACCGACTGAAAAAAGAACTAGTTTTACAAGTAAGCATGATGTGGCGGTGACGGCGCACACTGGGCCCTATAAACATTTGTTGTTTCAAAATTCTCTACAGACCATGGTTTTTGACCAATCAAATAATTTTTTTTTAAATTGAAGTTTATTAAAATTCTAAAAGACCCATAAGGTCAGATTTTTTAAAAAATGTTATAATAATTAATTAAAAATCTAAGTTAAACAATAAACCCATAAACCTTAAGTCATGAATGGCCATAAGCAAATGGGCGACTACTGAAGGAAGCTATATATATTTGTAAGTGGTTTTTGGAGTCGCTGATTATATATATATATATATATATATATATATATATATATATATATATATATATATATATATATTGCTGTATATAGCTATATATATCATATATAATTAAATATAAGTCATTTTTACTAGGACAAGGCCTTATCTATATCAAGTTATTCAAGTTATTTTACGTTACTTTCCGATCAAGGGGACTTTACTTAATGTTTGCCCAATAGTATACTTGTTTTAACGTTCTAACAACAAATAATTAGTTATACATATTATTGGATTGCTGTCGCAAGTTGCAGCTGATTTAAAATTAATTGAAGTATTCTAATCAGACTATTATGGTGAAAATAAATTTGTCAATAATTGTTAAATTTTAATAATTTATGAATTTACATTAATTTATAACTTTTAGATTATAATACCTAGGGAAACAAAATTGTTATTTTGGACATCCTACAGAAATTGCTGTCTATCCATAGATTCCGTAATTGTTTGTTATTTGTATGTTATCCTTATTATTTTGTGATATGTAATATTATAGGCATTTACGTGAAGTATGGAGGACGTATATCGTTGGATGTATAGTAGTGTGGTTCAAAATTCCCAAAAGTTTTCAAATATCAAAAACAAGCCTCTAAAAAGTTTGTCATAAAAAGAAGTTTCCTGCAAGATGGGTACTTAACGATAACATTTAAAGGTGGCTACCTGGAATTTAGAGTTTTTTAAATAGCACTTATGAAATTTTCTCGTGACATCAGTTGCGTCCTAACCGGCAAAAACATTATTTCTTCGAGATAACAGTCGTATAAGTCAAAATTTTGAGTTAAAACCCATTTTTGGACATTTTGAATAATCTCAATCTTATATGACTGTTCAAAAACTTAAATTATTTTGAATCTTTGTTCCAAATAGTATGAACAGAAAAATTGGCACATCAGAAGATATCAAAATATGGAAGTTATAGCAGTCTCTGTAATGCATCGCTTTACTAACATTTTAAATGGGATCTCTTATAGTTTGTTGTAATTTACTGGGTCCTTTATTTCAAATTCCATCATTAATTTATTCTTAACTTAAATTAATTTACATTTATCATAGCTAGGAGACAACATATCATCGTATATAACAACAAGATCAGAAATCTATCTTTATCTCTCCATGTAAACAAACAAGGTTCACTTTCATGAACATTCAATCCGATTTTTCGCGCAGCTTCTATAAAACGCGAGTTCCAACGCTTTAGGCTTATCGTCAAACCATACAATGCTTTCAGAATTTTGAGAACTTCATTCTTTCGTGACAAACTTTGCAGTCTTCAGTACAATTAAAAAATGCGGTTTTCACGTCGAGTTGACACATTTCGAGGTCGAATTTATTTGCTATAGCTAAGAATGACTTAATCATTTAAAGTCTTAAAACAGGTGCGTATGTCTCACTGAGTTCATACAAATTAGTGTCTTTAAAATCTCGTATTACGAGTCTAGCCTTATACTTTGTATCTCCGTTGCTTTCGGTTTTCACTTTCAGCATCCACCTCCAATCAATTATGTTACTCTTAACGCCGCCCGTCGAATTCGGCCTATCTACAATTTCGCAAACATTATTTTTATCCATTGAATTGAATTCCTCATCGACTACTTTTTGCCATTCTATTTTATGTTCCGATGCAATAGCTTCTCGATACGACGCCGGATTATTCTCTATGTGTGTTATAAACGAGCTCAATTTCTCATCACCAGTCGGCTCCTTCCTTGGTCTACCCCTTTTACTTTTCTGCTCTCCCTCTAATGAATTGTCCCAATCTTTTATATTATTTTTGTTATATTTGTCTCCGAAAACCAGGCTTTCATTAAAATGTACATCTCGACTCGCATAATATGTACCTTCTTCCCGTTTCAAAAACAAAAATCCTATTTTTCGAATTTTGGCCCGGTTTTCCTCTGAACTTTGATATAAACTATACATCCAAAACGTTTCGGTTGCGTCAAATTAATTTTAAAATCCGGGCTGAATTTAGCCAGTCGTGCAATCATGCCGTTAGACTTATGAGGAGTTCTATTATAAACAAAAACAGCTGCACTAAGCGCAAGATCCCACATATTCTTCGGTAATCGCGTATCATAACAAATCAGCGCTCTAACTTTCTTTTGCAACGTTTGATTTATACGCTCGGATATCCCGTTATGTTGTGATGTATCAGGACTCGCGAGCTGTAGTTCCACTCCAAATTTATTTAACACGTCAATGGTTTCAGCCTCGGTGAATTAGCTACCCTGATCGCATCACAAATAACAGAATTTAGCGTCATATCCAAGTATGTTTCTAGAGCTTATTATAAATGATTCTAAACATTGTCCAGCTTCACTTTTATTTTTGACGGCGTAAGCCATCGCTAGACGAGAATAGTCGTCCACAAAAACAATTTTGAAGTGATAGTTCTTCGGGTAAGACTTTCGGCTTATTGGTCTGATGGTATCGCTGTGAATAATTTGCAGTGGATTTTTGGTTCTGTTTCTCGTCGATGTGAAAGGGAGTCTGATAAACTTAGAGACGTGACAAACTTCGCAATCTAATAATGAGCTGCCAAAATTTATTTTACTTACTTGTTTCAAATTTGGGTTTTGTTTCTGTATTTCTTTAAGATAATTCAAAGACGCGTGGCAAAATCTTATATGCCAGAGCATTGCCTGGTTATTTATTTTATTTGATTTTACGAGATTTAAGTCACGATCAAATGATTCAATTTCTGATGTAAAGTATGTCTACTTTATGCATCTGTCATTTAAAGTACTACTAAAATCTGACAATTTACAATTTCTCTCATTCTTTTCAGTTTCCAATAATAGTACATTTTGTTCAATTTCCAAAGTTACATTATTTAATTTATTTTTATTTTCATCATTTTTAAGATCTACGTCGAATCAGCTTTATTCCTCTTTGTCGCACTTCTAGTTTCATATCTAAAATTCTTGTTGGCTATGTAAGCCATTACTTCATGTTGATTTTGAGTTTGATCTAAATGTTCTGTATCTAATTCTAATTCGACTATCCAAAGGGGTTTTTCATATATACCAGATTGAAAAACTTCATTCGAATCCGGGTCAAAAATCTCTAACTTACGATTATCTAAATAAATACTTAGTCCCTGATCTACAAATTTTCTGAGCTAGAGTAGATTTTCAGCAAGTGATTCGGCACAAATAACATTGATAAATTTTAATTTTTTTTTGTCTAAAGTAGTCCCTTCTACTAGCCTACATTCATCTCGAGGAGCCGACGAGTGGCGCTTGGTATACTCAGAAGAAAAACCAAGTAAGAAAAAATCGCCTTGATTTCCCCTGGTGGTAAGTAGTAGGCTGCCGTCTCTATTCTTACCGGTCAGACCACTCCCTCGAGGATCTTTTAGAGGACGAAGATGCCTGGAGGCTAATACTACCGCAAGAGCAGAGGCAGCAAGCACTTTATGAGTGCCACGACGAGCCGACAGCGGGCCATCTCGCCCGCCACAAAACGTACCAACGCCTCAAGCTCATGTACTATTGGCCGTCGATGTACAAGGACGCAGAGAAGTACGTACGACATTGTATGATATTTCAACAATGCAAGCCTCTGCAGCTCCTTCGTGCCGGCCTCGTGGGCGTTCGCTATCTTTCACGCCCGTGGAAGGTGGTAGCCGGTGACGTGATAGGCCGACTGCCGAGAACTCCACGCGGACACTAGTACCTGCTTATACTCCAAAATACGTTCACCCGCTGGATAGAATGCATTCCTATAAGAAAAGCGAATGCACAAACTATCATAAAGCATCTGAATGAACGAGTATTTTTAACGTTTGGTACCTCAAAGGTATTTTTATCCGACAACGGTACAGAATTTTAAAACCATGCAATGGAGAAATTTCTGGGCGATAGGAATGTGCACCACACGACACTGCCGCCCTATCACCCACAGCGAAGTACGTTTGAACGTATCAACCGAACAATGAAAACGATGATAACTCAGTTCGTCGAGGAGAAGCACAACACGTGGGACGCATATATCGCAGAATTGGTGTATGCCATCAACACGTTCAAGCAAGATCCCTGCAAGCCTCCCCGGTCATACTAAATTACGGCCGACAGCCGAACGATCCTAAGTCGCTACGCTGCAAAGAGGACGAGAAAGCGACTGAAAACGCCGAAAGCGGAGCTATCTCGGACTGGCACAAGCGAATGGAACATCTGGGAGAGATACACAAAAAGGCCGACAAAAACGCAAAAGTATCCACGGCCCGCCAAGCCAAGTACTGCAACGCTAAGCACCGGGACATGAAATATACCATCGGCCAAAAGGTATGAAAGAAAAATAAAATACTATCATTAGCAGCCGAAGGTATCACTAAAGAGTTAGCACCGAAATACGCTGGGCCATTTACCGTCATTGGCAAGACACGCAAGAATGAACCAGCGAAAATGAAGAGTGCCCGAGCACAGCGCTTACGATACCGACAATCGAGACGAAGAACCGGGGTAGGAGAAGAAAAACGCGCGTTATTGTAAGCAAACGTGTAAAAGTTATACGCGCGCGAAGCGAGAATAGCACGGCGACTGGCGACACTCGAGCGCAGAATGTGATACGGCCAGCAAGCGAGAGCAGCCAGAGGCCCACGCGCGAGCAGTCGAAAGACTCGAAAAACAAAGCTGTAAGCGAGCCAGGTAGTTTATCACCCCGGAGAACGCGCGCGCAGCGAGCGACCACCCAGATGTATAACATGCCCAAGCAATTCACTCTTCACGCATTTTCCTTTATATAACTTGCATCAGATCCTTCTCCCCCCATCTTCTCCGTTCAATTATTCATTCATTATCCGACATTCACTCACTTCATACATAAATTATCCTATCATTCATAATCATATAACAGATACCACCACCGAGCTGCCAGCCCAGAATGAGCGACAGAAAGCCAGTCAACTACAGCTGGCCTCAGGCCGTCGAAGATGACGCAGACAGAAGAGACCAACCATCAGACCAGCGACAACGGGCCGCCGGCCAGCAGGGATACGTAGATGGTGAGGAGCTTTCCGACGACAACGACGAAACTCTGAAACCCCCGTCGGACACCGAACCCGAAGAGGAAACTTGGCGGATCGCAGAGCTGGAGGTCCAAATACGTGAGCTCAAACGATCTAGATGCACCAAAGCCTTCACCAGGGTATGCAAGGCTCAAGCACGGGCAAACGAGCTACGACAGGCGTAAGTCGACAGCCTATGACACGCGATCCAAGTTTCGGATGGCTTCGCCTGGGACTTCGGGGACTACCCAGGCATAACGGTTCGCCCAGACCAACGGGAAAACCTGGTGTACCTCATGGGCCTACTATCCTGTGACACGGACCGGTCAACCCAACCGTCATCGAGCGAGAGAGACTTTGAGTCCCCCGCGCAGGGCGTCAAAACGGTCACTTCAGCGACGACCGAAGCCGTACATGCTCCTAGCAGTGAGGTGGAGCAAAAGAGACGAACCTGGGAGGAGCGCCGACAAGAGCGGGAGAAAGCGGCCGATAGGGCGGCCGAGCAAGACCGAAAGCGCGAAAAGCGGCCGCGAAAGAGGCAGCGCGTCGCAAAGCAGCACTCGAGGCACAGGCTAAAAAGAAAAAAGAGGCAGCCGAGCGGACGGCCGAAGCCACCCAGAGCAAAGCCAGAAAGCTCCTCGAGCGCACAGCCGACGTCAAGCGACTAGCGGCCGAAGCAGCAAGGGGTGACGACGAGGCGAATAGGGCTCGACTCGACGTAGAGTTCGCCGAGCGCAGATATCAGAAGCGCCTAGCCAAGTCAGCCTGAATACGGTTCTCCGAACCGGGTCCAAAGTGCCCAATATGCGCAGAAACGAACGTAAGGAACCTGGAAGACTGTTCAAATTTCGACGTTCACGGAACAGATTACAACTACAGCCGCAAAAGATAAGCCGCCTCAAGAAACCTCCCGGTGCCCTTACTACAGCTTCACGCTCATTCAATTCTTTTTTTTTCTCTCCTTCCTCCATACGCATTCCATCTTTTATTCACATTCTCTAGCGACTCACTGAGCGCAACAATTGTGTTTTTTTACTTTTTTTCCTCCCTTCTGCATTGTACAACATTCTGTACTGACCGATCAGGTCAATGGTCGTTGATCGAACAAAAAAAAAGAGAATAGGAGGTACTTAGACAATAAATATATATATTCAATTATTTGTTTGATAGAATAATTTACTTTTCCTATATATACAAATACCGTAAAAAAATCTTGTTTTACATATATATTAACGTCAAGTAATGGCATCATACTATTTCATTAATAATATAATATTATATTTAACTATTTGCAAAATAATTTTGATTTTTTTGGCTCATAACTCGCCCGTATAGCCGGAGATTATGGAGAGCTGGTCCGCCTGATCGGCTACCCAGCGTCTGGGGAGGGGAGTTGTGACGGTTTTATTAATCATGCAATTATTATCGCAGTCACTTCTAAAACGTCACAACGCCTCTCCGGGCGAAAGCCACCCATTTTACATGCATATCAATATATTTTGTATTATAGCAAGCATTGGTGACAGAGAGCAGTCGACGCGAAGCGTACATGTTTTGCGCTCGGTAAGTAGCAGAGAGAAATAGAGAGAAAGAGAGAGATAGACGCCCAATCTCGGGGCATAGACGACATACGCGACGGCGAATACGCGAGCGAGCCTGCAATTATGGCCGAGGAAGCGACTAGGGCTAGCGACACCCCAAAACCGACGTTGAGCGAACAACTACGAGGTCAGGGCAGCTCATGTAAGTTCAGCTCTCCTTCTCTCTCCCACGCGTTCGAACGAGACAACCTCCTGCTGTCTTACCACGGCTGGCTTACACCACGCGACACCGCGAATGCCGCGATAATTGTATTTAATTGTCATGTGAAAAAATCAGTGTTAAAGTTCGACTAAAACTTCTGGCGTTTCTTTACTTGAAACGCTCCTCTTCTTTCGAGTGCCGCCTCCTCTGCGGGCGTACTTTCGGTGCGCATGCTGTAGCTAGCCGAGTCCTCATATCTCAAATAAAAGCACGGCCGACGCCGTGCGAGCTGATTAGCAAACGCGATTGCAGTTTCGGCATTGCACTTGCGGGCCGATTATACGTACAGCCTTACACCCTACACGGTCCGCGGGGACACGGAAACTCATAACAAAATGCTATCAGAATGATGATATATAACTATATATTGTTATATATATATATATTCATATGCAATCTTATATAATGTAATTTCATCTATAACTGTATACAACTATCATATATATTCATAGATAATCATATACGATTTTTATACATAACCATATATAACCATATAATCACTTTTATCCAATCATATACTTATTTTTCAATACTGTTGTAACATGGTGGCTCAAATCTATTGTTCAACATAAACGAGTTATAGTATAATTATTGAAATGTATGTAAGATGTTTATACGAACATTCGTTAATTAATAAATGCCTCTAACCGCGTTGTGTTGGATTCAGCGAGCAATCTAGATAAATTACCTAGATTTAAGCTTATTAAAGAATTAATTCGTCTTGGACCTGAAGAAGGCTATAAGAGACACCCGAAACTTCGTCTACATATTCATATAAATTAGAACAATTCCGTCTACCATTTGCTGTTAGAAGCAATCATTTAAAATTTATCAAAAGTTAGACGTTAGAGTCATTTTTTAATTAATACATATTCGTATAAACCTCTTACATACATTCCAAATACTAAATGTGTACTTTTAATACAAAATTTTATTTTGATAAACCATTAATGATAAATCAGCACACACTGAATTTACGTGTAAAGACGTGCCTTAGGTGGCATGGACAGCTATGTTAAATTATTATTGTTAAAATTAATGACATTTTGTTAAGTTTAAATCTTGAATTTTTTATTATTGATAATTATTACCTTGATATTTATTTAATTGTTCAGTTTGATGATTGTATATTTATTTAGGTTTAAATGAAGAAAAAACACATTTTATGGGAAAAAGCCTAATCGGCATAATAAACCCTGATTTATTAAATTGAAAACACAGAACTATTTTAATGAAACAATGAAATGGAAACTTTGCAACGAGTAACGCCGCACACAGAACAAGTCTTAAAATATAAAATAAAAACATACGATAATTGTCGCACCCACACCACATTCACATTCACACAATTATTTAATAGAATGTTATTGCCAAGAAAGCGGTATGCAAGGTGGCAGTCGACCGGTGGATCGACTAATTGTTGTGCGCAATACGCTGTTTTGCGTCTTTCGTTGTTAGTTGTTGGAGTCACGTTATGCCTGAGAATCGTTAAGAGAGAGCCGTACGCTGCCAGTCGTCGTTGACTACTGTTCTTCTGGCGCGAGTTCAAGCGCGCTGACGGAGAGAGTCGACGTGGCCAGCGCCGCCACTCTCCGACGCACTCATGCGAACTCAGTCAGAAGCTCACTCACACAACACACACGTAAACAATATGTGTTACGACGGAACACACACCTTTTAAATTCTAATTAAAACGAGATATAGAAATTTTAAATTAATTTATTAGAACAAAAATTTTTATATTAAAACAATTAATTTAGTTTGAAGGAGCGAAGCACTTTTTCGTTCAAATTCTTTTTATTATTTTTTTATGAAGATCCAATCGATTTTTTTAACAAATTTTTTTAATATTTTCTAAAAAATCGATTGGACTTACGAAAAGGAATAATAAAAAAGTATTTAACCTTAAAGTGCTTTGCACATTTTGTAATACATATCAAGGGGAGTCATATAACCGTCGAAAAAAAAATTTTCGTTTATTATGTCACCTACAATCGTGTACGGAAGAAAGTTCCATAAAGGGGTAACACCTCTGTAGAAATTTCAAAAAGTTTGGTTTAAAACATGCTTTGAACCTTCTAGAATATGGTTAAAAGGTCCCATCTCGAAAAAAAATTTTTTGTTTTAAATTTTGGGACATATACCGACCGTCTTCGACCGTTCCGAAATGGCCGATCGCTTACCTGCGAGAGGTATGTACCTTATAAGAAGGACCGCCTTATGGCTTGCCTATTGTTCGCAAACTTCCATAATGCTCCTAATAGATGTAGATCTTAAGCTATTATGAGTCAGTTATGCTAGTTTCAAAACAAAGTACGTTAGTGTAGCGTCTGTATATTGTAAGAAAACAACGCTCTCATTTTCGCTTTCAAAACTATATTTTTGTGAAAATTTTAATTATTTATTACTACGTTAATCAAAATGGAAAAAGAAAAAGTGTACGCACGAAGAAAAGGCACGAAAAAAACTATCCAACACGGCATCGCCGTAAATCAGCGAATCGTCCGATGAATCGATATGAAGCTGAAGGTGATTCTAGTGGCGTCAGTGCATCGGCAAAAAAGCTAAAGGCATCCGAGGACGATTTCGATGTAAATTATACATTTGGATACCGAATCATTAACTTTTTGGCATTATTTTCTGCAATTTCTGAGCATGTGAAGTGTAAAACGTGCGGTTCTAATATAACTTTTCATGAAAGAAGTTCTCGGGGCTTGGGCTTCAAAATCATGATTGTTTGCTTAAAGTGTCCAGAGATTGTTATACCTAACAGTAAATTTATAAAAAATGCATATGAAATTAATCGTCGGATTGTGTTAGCAATGCGACTGATAGGAGTAGGACTGAATGGAATGATTAAATTTTCTGCATTTATGGAATTACCACGTCCTGTTTTCTAATCTTTCTACGATAAAATAGTGAACCTCATTTCAATAGAACATCAACAGTTCGCGATAACAGTATGAAGCAAAGTGAACAAGAGGAGAGACGAAAGGGCGAAGAAAATGGTCAATCTCAAGGGATTACCGTTTCAGGAGATGGTTCTTGGGGGAAACGAGGGTATTCGTGGCTTTTTGGAGCTGTATCTTTGATTGGATGGCTTACTGGAAAAATCGTCGATGTGACTGTAAAATCTAAATATTGTAAGTCTTGCGAGCACTGGAAAAATAGAACAGAATGTCAAGCAAATCATGAAGGTTCATCTGGTAAAATGGAGGTAGATGCTGTTATTGAAATGTTTTCTCGTTCCGACAGTTTCCACAGCCTAAAGTATGTAAATTATATTGGCGATGGTGACAGCAAGACTTTCAAAGGCATACTGGATTCTAAACCGGACACTAATTTTGAAGTACAAAAAAAAGAGTGCATCGATCATATACAGAAAAGAATGGAAACGAGTCTTCGAAATCTAAAAAAAAGACGAATGGCCTTGGAGGAAAAGAAAAATTAACAAATAAGTTGATATAAATTTATTATGGTTTGGCAATACGAAGGAATCCAAATTGCATAGAGAGAATGAGGAATGAAATCTGGGCAACTCTGTATCATGAAATATCGACCGACGACAATGCTCAGAACGATAATTGTTCAAATTCCAGGTGTGCTTGGAAAATCGCACAAGCTGAAGGTTCGTTTGACACGTTTCATCATGAACCACCACTTCTTCAATAAGTTTGCGAAACCATTGAGCCTGTCTATACAGAGTTGAGTCGAGATGAGTTGCTGCATCGTTACTTAGGACGTTATACTCAGAACGGCAACGAAAGTTTCAATGCCACCGTTTGGAACTTGGCTCCGAAATCGTATTCGAGTGGCAAGAAAGTTCTGGATATTGCCACTGATATTGCAGTGTGCAATTCTAATAATGACCTGAAATGTGTCCTTCGAATTATGAAAGCTCTGTAGATGGATATAGGTCTGCAGGCTTACAATTTTTGTTGTGTAGCCGGCGATAAGCGCATCAGACACGCTTAGCGCTCTCTGTCCGACGCAGCGAAAGAGGCGTGATCGAACATAAAAGCGATAAGAAAAGAAGACGAGGAGGAGAATTTGCATTTGGAAGGGCAGCTTTATGGTCCTGGCATTGCAGACTATCGGTAAAAAATTTTCTTTAAATTATTTCCTCATTTTTTTTACGCCCGAAACTGATTTTGAAACTTTAAGTTGATTTTTCTCGAAACGAGTTTTTCTCAACGGGCACGCATCATAGCTTGAACAGTTTTCATCCGATCCATTTGAAATTTTAACCATATCTTAATTATTATATTTTGAAGTGAATCACGTAGGGGATTTTGAATAAATTTATTTAAACAATTTTTATAAACCAAAACGTGCCTTTTTTCATGAAAATTTTTAATTTATTTTCAATTCACTGTCAAATTTGCAAAAATCAATATTTTCTAAATCCCCTATGCGATTCACTAGCTATTAACATAAAGAATAAGTGGATTTGTTTTGTTCCAGGTAGAAATGTGCGATTGGTACACTGCGTGTCGGGGAGCGCTTCCGATGCAAGAGGCCTCAAGAGGTCGGCTATAAATCAGCCATTTTGTATTCTTTTACTAAATTTTTTTTAAATATACTATAATATTAGACTAATAATATATCCAAATATAAATTTTTTATAACCTTTCTTTCCATTTAAAAAAAAATACCCAGAGGAACGCTTCTTTCTCGCTATTATAGTGGTGTTAACCTTTAATAAATATGGTATTGAAAATAGTGATTTATTGTGATGTGTAGGATCAAGATTCCAAAGTTTTACAGCGGTAAAATGAAGATATTATTAAGTATTGATAGTATAAAGTTTTTGAGGATTATACTATTAGAATTGGAAATTTGTTGCGTCCTAACCATTAAAATACGAGATTTTTTCGAGATACCAGTCGTATATGTCAAAACTTATACTTTTACTCGGCTACGTTTGGACATTTTTAATAACCTTAATCTATGCTAAATGTTCAAAAACCAAAATTATTTTGAATCTTGGTTCCAAATAGTATCAACGAAAAAAACTGCACACCATAGAATATGAAAAATGAAAGTTATAGGAGTATTTGTAATGCCTCGCTTTACTAATATTTTTAATGGGATGTCTTTTAGTTTGATGTAATTCACTTGAGGTAATATACGTAATAGGTACTTATACATAATTTTGTGTGAATGCTGACGTGAATACCTTTAATTTGCGTTGTCGCGGCACTTCTAACGACATTCTAATCAAAAGTTATGCTCAATTGAAATGTATACAGAAAATTGGGTGGTAAATGGGAGATTGCAAAATATTGAAGAAAGTTCGGCTCGTGTTTGCAGTCCCCTATTAACAACCTAATTTTTTTTATGAATTTCAATTAAGCATAACTTTTGACCAGAATTTTCTTAGAAGTGCTGCGAAAACGCAACTTAATAATCTTTATATCAGTTTTTATACAAAATTCGTACAAGTACTTACAACGTATATAACTTGAAATAAATTACTACAAACTATAAGAGATCCCATTTAAAATGTTAGTACAGGGATGCATTATATAGACTGCTATAACTTCCATATTTTGATATCTTATGATGTGCCAATTTTTCTATTGATACTATTTGGAACAAAGATTCAAAATAATTTAAGCTTTTGAACTGTCATACAAGATTGAGATTATTCAAAATGTCCAAAAATAGGTTTAAAGTCAAAATTTTGACTTATACGACTGTTATCTAGAAGAAAAAATCTTTTTGCCGGTTAAGTTGCAACTGATTTCACGGAAAAATTGTATAAGTATTCTTTAAAGAAGCTTAAATTCCAGATAGCCACATTTAAATGTTATCGTTAAGCACTCATCTTGCAGGAAACTTCTTTTCTTGGCAAATACAAACTTTTTAGAGGCTCGCTTTTGATATTTGAAAACTTTTGGGAATTTCAAACCACACTACTATACACCCACCGATATACGTCCTCCATACTTTACGTAAATGCCTATAATAGGTATTATAATCAAAAAGTTATAAAGTAATGTAAAATTAATAAATGATTAAAATTTAACAATTATTGACAAATTTATTTTCACCATAATAGTCTGATTAGAATACTTGAATTAATTTTAAATCAGCTGCAACTTGAGACAGCAATCCAATAATATGTATAAAAAATTATTTGTTGTTAGAACGTTAAATCAAGTATAACATTGGGCAAACATTAAGTAAAGTCCCCTTTAACGGAAAGTAACAAAAAATAACTTGAATAACTTGATATAGATAAGGCTTTGTCCGAGTAAAAAAGACATATATTTAATTATATATACTATATAACATACAAAATGAATAAGTACTATTGCAAACTTGAAGAAAAACTGAATAAGAAAATAAAGATACCAAAAGATAAAAAATTAGAACTACCTAAAAGTAATACAAACACAATCTTTATAAAACCTACAAACGAATTTGAAATTACAAAGATAATAAACAATTTAAAACCGAAAACAGGTGGTGTAGATAATATTAATGCAAAGGCATTGAAAACTATAGCTACAACTATAGCAGACACTTTGGCTTATGTAATTAATCGCTGTATCGAAACATCAATTTGGCCAGATATGCTGAAGGAGGCTGAAGTGATACTAATATATAAAGCAGGGGGAAAAAGTGATATGGGAAACTATAGATCTATATCGTTAATATCAAATATAGCAAAAATTTTTGAAAAAATCATACACAATAGAATTATAGACTTTATAAGCCATAGTAATATATTAAGTAAAAAACAATTTGGATTTATTAAAAATATTGGCACTAAAGATGCATTAAGCCTTATATCTAAAACAATTTATGAAAATTTAGATCAAAGCAGACCCATAGCTATTACATTCCTAGATTTGGCAAAATCTTTTGACATAGTAAATCATAAAATACTGTTAGATAAGCTTTACTCATATGGTATAAGAGGAAAGGCGTATAAACTAATTACAAGTTATTTAACCAATAGAAAACAAAAAGTAAGAATAGGTTCACATGTAAGTGAATTTGAAAACGTTAATACTGGTGTCCCTCAAGAGAATATACTTGGGTCTCTAATTTTTATACTTTATGTGAATGACTTGCTAACTAACATGCCAGACAATTCCATCCTGTCCTATGCAGATGACACTGCTGTAATAGCAAGTGGAAAGACTTGGTCTGAAGTTGAAAACAAAATGAATAAATACTTAGAAGACGTCTCAACATGGCTTAGACTAAATAAATTAACATTAAATATACAAAAAACTGTTTATATAACTTTTGAAAACTATTGCGACAGTGTACCACAGAAAATTGAAATCTAAATCAATAATGAAAAACTAAAGAGAGTGAATGAACCAAAATATTTGGGTATAATTTTCGATGAGAATATGAGATGGACCAAACATATTGAATATCTTATAAATAAGACAAGATATCTGATTTTCATCTGTAGTAAAATTTCTAAATTCATGGAAACTAATACTTTAAAAATTATATACTATACTTTCTTCCACAGCCTTATTAGTTATGGCATAATTGCGTGGGGTGGTGCGTATCAAAACAAACTACACTTATTGCAAACAGTTCAAACAAAAATTTAAAAAATTATAAATAAAAATACTCTTTAAAAAATAATTCCATTTAACCTACAGCAATTATTTGCAAATGAGAGTCTTCGGTATAACTATGAAAATTTTAAAGATCAGTATATCAACTCGACGAGTAAAACAAGAAATAAACTATTAATTTTACGAAAATATTACAAAACTGTTAGTACTAAAAATAGTTATATTAAAGCAATCAGTATCTTTAATAAATTGCCAAATAAACTAAAAATGTTAGATATACACAAAAAAAAACAAATATAAAAAAGATTCAGGATTGGTTGAGAAATAATGAATGAAATAAACACTGCACGACAATAGATTGTCAACAATTTAAATTATGGCTCTTATCGCTGTGCAAACGAGATAAATGTGTATACCAGTGCCAAATATCTTCTAAATTACAGTTTTTACTACAGCAGAGAAAAGCAGTTCTCATTGAAAACAAACTTGACGTTAGTATGTATGGATCCAGAGAAGACTCAGTATTGGCTAATAGTATAATGCTTGATATTAGAACATACATTTGTGCTAAGGGCAAATGTAAATCATACAATAATCGCAAACATCGGCGTATCACCAACTACAATTATAATAAAATGATAAATTCATATCCAAAAGTCAGCAATAGTTTAGATAATATAACAAACGAAATAATAAATATATGGTCACACAAAACAGAAAATGGAAAAGCGAATATCAAATACATAAAATTTGTTAAAGGAGCAAATAATGATTTAGATCTTAATAAAGATTCAAATATAGAAAAATATAAACCAGTAGAAACGGTCTTCACCAAGATTGATGAAATGGCTGAAAAGAACAACTAGAAAGCTAGAAAAATGGAAGCAACGGCTGCACCTGAGCAAAAGATTAACAAATCAGCAAGTCACAGAATGACATACGGAGATATCAACTACCTAGGATTGAACAAGACGATTTTTTACTTTGACAGAGGAATAGTTAGTGAAAAACAAATTTTCACTAACTCAATGTATTCACTTAAACAACAATCATCTTATAATGATATTGTAGTTATTGACGATATAGTCTTTACATCAAACTGCAAATGTGATTCAGCTAACCAACACAAAGACATGTTCCCACATTACAGAGTTACCTGTGCTGTTGGACTTACTTGCCCGGCTAGGCTCAACACCATAGAAAGAATATTATATGCAAGAGATAAACAAGCGACAACAGAAAAATTTACAACGGCAAGATCCATATTAGTGAGGTATTGGTAATACTATAGTGCTAGGTCACAATGATTAAATTATAAGAATAAAAATATTTATAATATCGAAGAAAAATGTACAAAAATATAGAATCTTAAGCATGTGCAATGTAATCTTAATTAACGCGAATTAATATAATGTAGTCGTCACATTATTACTAACTATATAAAAATATAGAATCTTTAACACAATTTCTAATGATAATATTAATTAATAAGGATTTATATGGAAATGTTAAAGAGAGATTATATATCACTGTTAAATTTTTAATAAATTATTAATAATGTTATATAAAGTTGGGATGAAGAGTCAGAAGACCTTCATAACCTAACCAAAGAATGTATGAATGACTGGTGAAGGATGGAATGATCCATGTCCGGAAGTCCGACGTGGATACATTCTATCCTTATGAATGTATGGTACTTGCATTGTATAGTTTAGTATGGCTGAAGGTTTTTGCTGTAATTAATACAGTAAAACTAACCAGCACTTTTTATGTTTATTTTTATTTTTGTTGTTAATCCAAACCTGCGAACAGGGAATACCAATTCCCTTTGCAGAATTTGCGGCGTTATAGTGTGTTATTGTGTAAATAATTTCTACTCTGTATCGATTTTAGCAAATGTTATATGTAACTCTGGAATAAATAAATAAATAAATAAATAAATATATAGCTATATATAGCAATATATAGATTTCGTCTCTATATAACTATATATAATTATATATAATTATACATAAGTATATATAGGGATATATAATCAGATCCAAGCTTAGAGAAACAATATTATATATAATTATATATAACTATATGTAACTATATATAGTTATATATAATTATATATAGTCACGTATAATAGTTATTTTTCGACAGTTTGATCTGATTTATATACAATTGTTCAAATGTAACACAACTATATTTGAGTATTCATGATTATTAATAACAATGTATAACAATATATGATAATACATTATCACATATGATAATATATAGTCATATATGATTGTACATACCTATATATATAATTACATCTAATAGTTTTTCCATAACCAGCGTTTGAACACATAAGTACATCTGGACATCCATATAGATATCGATGTACGCACACGTACATCAGAAAATACACACACCCACACACACAAATATGTATACTCATCTATATACACTCTTACACTCATCGAAAAACATGTACATACTCATCGACATGCATGTACGCGCACATTCAAACGCAGAAATATCAAAACACCATGCAAGCAGTTACACATACTTCGTATATGTATACGAAAAAAACACACATTAAAACTCGTATTCATACACATAAGCACACACACACATATATACATATGAAAAAACATGGAGATCCCACTTAAGGTGACGTTGAACCGACCTGTTACCGACAATTACGAGGATCTACTTTTTTCATTTAATTACAATTGTTATTAAATATCTTTCTGGAACGTTACTTACTAATCAAGAACAACAACTCTTCTAGGAGATATTTTCTGAAAAATAAAAATTAATTGAATAAAATATTTTCTGGTATTTGTCGCGGTAACAGGGAGGTTTAACATATCCTTGGACTTACGCACGTACACTCACTATGTTTCATTATAAAAGAAATGTAATGTTATAGTATAACGGATTATTGTTTATTATATTTATTTTATAGTTATATTTAATCATGTGTAATTATGCATTATTATATAGAGACAAAGGTTATATATAATTATATATAACTCATTTTTAACCAGGATTATTGAAATATTAAATTAATTATAAAGATAAATACAATTAGATCAATTGTCCCAATTCAGGGTCTGCCAAAAATGGCTGTCTTATCCTGCTAAAAATAATAGGTAAGTTCTTATAATTATATATAGTTATATATAATTATATATAAATGGACTTAGAAATATTTTCAAA
This sequence comes from Gastracanthus pulcherrimus, assembly GCA_949152435.1. Taxonomy (NCBI): domain Eukaryota; kingdom Metazoa; phylum Arthropoda; class Insecta; order Hymenoptera; family Pteromalidae; genus Gastracanthus; species Gastracanthus pulcherrimus. Next base: position 57,320,080 of record OX424573.1, read on the forward strand.
CTAAAGTAAAATATAGTCAGTAAAAACATGGAAAGCTATATATAGTTATATATATTTGGTTATTTTTACTCGTATATAAAATGTTATGTATAAACATGTATATCTGTGGGTTCCTGTTAAAACGACTTAAGTCCATTTTTTGAAAATTGAGTTTTAAGCGATTTTGGTATCCTTACATAGTAATATTTTCTTCAGTATATTTTCTGATAATAATGCAAATAATCGGAAAACTTGAAAATAAATGACCATATCTACTACTTATGATTTTTTAACATTAGTTTAAATGGAATTATTAGTTTAGACAGTATACTTAAGTCGTTTTCCCTTGATCCCACAGATACATGCTTATATAAAGTTATATATACTCATACATAGTTGTATGTAGTTACGTTACATTTCTGTTTTTGAGAAAAATTATAATTTTGAGCTGACAGGGGCACAAAGAATTAGCATTCGATCTAAATTTTATAAAAGTATATGCATGCAGGGTTACAGTAAGAGCTGGTATAACATATACATATGATTTATAAAACAAACGAAAACTAATTAGACACTGCACATGTAGTATCAAAAAACCATAATACACTATATGGCGGAGTCAAATTTTATTTTACACAAAATCAAAGTTCATACACGTACCTTCAGTCATTTGGGATTGAACAAAACCGGATTATTTTTCATCCTGAAACCATGGCAACACTTTCGAATATTTTAGTAATCAATGAAGAACTTGTACCAGTTATTAACTTTCCGGATATAAGAATATGTGCCTCTGTGTGTTCGGGTTAGTAATTACATTTGTAAATCTCCAAATTTTCTGAATAAAATTATGTGATTTATTGGCATAATCAGTATTTTATTATTTATTAATTGTTAATTATTATTATTTATTGTTAAATGTTCAAAATGAACATTAAAAATAAAACTTCAAGTATATAAAATTATATATAATTATACATAAGGCTGTATAAGAGTGTTTGTCAAAAAGTTGAACAATTCTTGTTCTTCCTATTTTATAAGGTAACAGGGCATTATATGAATCTCAAAAAAATAGTACTACAACCGGACTATAATCGTAAGCAATAATCTGCAAAATTTTCAGAATATCAAGTATTTTGTATTTTGAGTAAGAAATAAAAAACTATGCAAAATCTTGTCCGTCCCATATCCCAAGCCTTAATTTCATCCGAATATACCAAGAAATTTAGTAATACACAACCAAAAAAAATTACTCATAGGGTTAATGTAAGTCTCAGTTAATCCAAAAATTATGCTCGACCTGTTAATGCGTGTATTCTGTTTATGTATGGTTGTTTCGAAATATATCCTCTAGTTTTGATGTCTTACCCGTCCCAAGGGCTTTATTCAAAGAAAGTTGTATTAAAATATTCACAAATTAAAATGCAACCGTATTCCTTCTTTTACCTCTTATATACATTTTGTAAAAAAAGTTCACATATACTTATTTATTAGTATTGATTTCTACAAATAATTAGTTAATGTTGCACTTCTACTACCGTACCTTTATTGTATGTCTTGTCTGTTCGGCGAAAAATTCTTTAACGGAGCATTCAGTTTGAAAAATAAATATTTAAATCGAATTTGTCGTTTAAACGGACAGAAGAATTACTTCTTCCTTTATTTCATATAGGGGAGAGCGGGGCAAGCTTGGCATGCCGGATCAGTTTGGCAGCTAAAATTTTCATATTAAAAATTCATATTTTAAAATGATCTTTTCTGTACTTAATTCCTCAATCAATAAACTTTTTTTCAATACCCGATATGTTAAAATTAAATTAAAAATAAAAATAATAACTTAGATTGAATATTTTACTTAAAATACGACGCTCGCATCGATATTTCCATCACAAGGTAAACTAAGAAAGAATGTATACACTGACTTACATATGGTCTAATTTGAAAGTTTAATTTTCGAACTTTTAATTCCTTTTTTTTTTATTAACCTAAACTAAATGCAAAGAAAAATTTTTTTAATTGAAAAAGATATTCCGAGCGGGGCACCCTTGGCAGGTGAGACGGGGCACGCTTGGCACTTGAAGCGCTGTGACATTGAAAGGAACCTCGCGTACATAACCTCATTTTACATGTAAATGTTTCGGAGCTCTAAGAAATCAGGAGTGAGTATCGTTTTAATTATTTTTTCGGATAGTCAAATTCAGTATATTCCATTGTCTTACAATACTGAACTAATTAGCAACTAAGTGACGACTGACTTTTTATTTTAAGAAAAGCAGTTATCAGTGCAAAATATATTTTATTTTACTTTGTTACTTTGATCTCAGTATTTTATTACTGTAAGTTAAAAAAAAAAAATTGTTAACATTTTTCAAATCATTTATAAAATACTAAAAGACTGTAAATGTTACAAAGATTTTTAAGTTACGTTAATTTATAAGAAAGAAACAAAATGTGATAAATTTAGTAAAAATGTTATCATAATAATAAGAATGAAACAAAATGTGATAAATTTAATAAAAATATGTTATAGTAATAATAAGAATAATGTAACAGACTGACTCTAATTGATGTACATTAATAAAAGTAAATTAATTCTAATATCAAAACCTTTGTTTTTTTACCTATAACCAAATCCTGATCACATTTTCTAATTTGAAGCTTTGAACTTTATTCTGCAATACCGCGCCAATTTCGCCCCACCCGCATGCCAATGTTACCCCGCTAGTCAAAAAAGCGGGGCACGTTTGACAGGTTTCATTTCGATAAATATACAAAAAATATTATACATGTATGTTTTTACAAAGTACGGCGTTAATTTCGGTGATAGTTAATAAGTAGGCTACGATTTTTAAGCTTCTTAAAGTCAATTAGTTTTTAACATAACCTGGATCAAAGTTGACCTGCCAAGCGTGCCCCGCTCTCCCCTACATCTGATGCATTTAAATAAATAAACTACCAAAAAAATATGTATGACACAAATGTCTTGTCCGTCCAATGTTTACGTTAAATATACTAAAACAATCGAAAGCGGTACCTTCGAATACTACAAATAGGTAAATAAACAACATTTTAACCTATTTAAGCGTAGATCATAATCGTTCATATTCTGTAATAACCGATGCAATTTTTAATTTCTGCTAAACAAGAGATACTTTATGTAAGGTAATATATATCAAACAATATTAAATGAAAGTTATACTCTATTAATTCGTAATTTAAAAGAATTGGTTATAAGAAACTTTCAACATTGTAATATTTTTTTAACTACATAAAACTGTTTTTTGATCTCGCCCATTTTAATTTTCTTTATTTATATGATTAATATTATTACATCATATTTTTTATTTTCATTTTCAAAGACTTTACTTTTTTTGAAAATCATACTTTTAAAAAAAGCCAACTTTTTGACAATCACCCATATAATAGTACATACTTTTGTATGATCGTATACAACCATTCATTACTCTATCTTGTTATAGATGGTCATACATGGTCATATATTTTAGAGCGTAATTATATAGAAACAAAAGTTATAGGGAAATTATATATAATTATATGTGGTTATATATGACTATACATGATTATTATATAATTATATATAATTAGATATTATGTTATATATACGCATATATAATTATATATGACTCCTTTTTACCCGGTATACCAGTAATCTTTTGATATGCAAAAGGGTTTCTACATTAAAAATGATTTTCTGCATTTGATTTTAAAAAGATTTCCTCGGCAAGTTCAAAAGCCAGTTATTGAAACTTTTACCTTACTATAAATTTATTATTAAATAATGACTTGATCAATCTAAGAACAGAATTTGTGCAAACTGTCATTTTTTCAACAAGTTTGGTGTAGATTAATGGAGTAGAAGGAGGTAGGCAGAGAAAGTAAGTAGAAGCGTATATAAATTCAAAGTAGATTAATATTGTGCCCACGAATGTCTCAGCGTAAAACTTATGGCGCTAATTCGGAGGAGAAATTATTACTCGGGGTTGTCTTGAGACACCCCAGTACATTCGTACAGCATCCCTTGCAGAGCACTTCTCGTTACGGCCAAGAGAAAGACTTCGTGATTTTTAATATACTGCCAAGATCGAGACGTCATAAATGACTTTTAAGTTTTGATTTCAAAGCTGTTGATCAATAAATATTAATACAGCTATAAAAAAGTTTACATTATTCATGCATACAAGGTGCTTGTAACTTTGTTAGTACTTCAAATAAATTTACGCGTCAAATATAAAAATAACAGTAGGTATGTGATTTTGATAATTATTTTTTGTTTTAATATTATAAATAATGCTAAATAACTTCTATCCTCCTGCGCACTAATTTATTTTCGCATATTAGTATTGACTCGAGTGTAAGTCTACGACGATATATGCGGAAATCTCCAGAACTTTTAACTTTCAAATGTTGAAAATGAGGTCAACTTAACTTAGGAGCACAGCTCTAGTTTTTTTCACACAACTTCTCGAGACTATAAAAAATTAATATTTGCCCATGAAAAAGCCCGAAACAAGTGCCTACCGAATCTAAAATGACTTATCAAATACGTAATAAAATATTTTTGCAGATATTTTTATTTTTATTTTTGATACCTGAATCAAACATTTGTAATGCATTAATGTTATTTTACAAATTACGTTGATCTTAATGATTCACTTAAAGTGATTGGTAATGGTTCGGTAGAAGGCACAACGAAAGACAAGGATGCGTGACTACTCACTTCTGATTCCGATAGGTCCTTCGAGGAAGATGAGGATTCAAATGAGGTCAAAGAATTACATTCCCTAAAGGACAATAAAAATTGTATGCTTTAATTGAGGGATTTTAATATAGGAGTAGTTCGTTTATAGAATAAAAAGATCGGAAGTGTAATATTATTTTAATACAAATTCAATTTTTTATGCATTGATTAAATTTAAATTATAAATTTGGCTTATTGAAATTAACAATTTAAAGACTCAGACTACGAATACACTTTAATTTCATTATATTTCTTTCTCTATTCACTCCTTTTTTCCGTTTTTTTTTAACTCTTCAATTCGTTTGTGCTTTACGTACTCTTTCTTCTTTCTCACTATTACTGCACTCAAAACAGGTCTCATGATTGTAAAATGCAAAAACTTCTTCTCGTATTTGTATTATTCAGTTTTGCTAGTTACAATAAGAGGTTATGATGTTTAAATAATCGTGCATTGTGGATGCGACATTTTTATTGTTCGTTTTTTAATCGACTCACTTAGGCGTTATTTAAATTTTGGACATTATGTTTACTAAAATAACAAAAGGGGATTATAATACAACATAATACTGTTGATGTATTTCACACATATTAAATACTTTTTAAGGTACTTCAATTACTATTTATTGAGTTATTCTTCGTGTTGTTGATGCGACATCAAAAACCTACGACAATTTTCAAATGTATTTAACTATCAATATTATCTTAATGTTTGATTATTTCTTAGTAAGAAATAATTTCTTTTATATTTTTATGAGGTCAATTTTAAACACTATTAGAGAAACTATAATGGAATTCGAGAATACGACATACGAGATATGTGACAGTTTAGACATTTGATTGATAAATTTAGTTAATGTATGACAGAAAGTAAACATAAAAATGTAATAAACAATAAGCTTAAGCTTTAAACAATAACATTAACCTATGTGAAACAGTTTAATACAGTTAAAATATAAGAAAAAACTGATTCAAATTCGAGTCATATAGGTTAAAGGTTTGGGAGATTTCCCTATATACTGTAACCTTCTCTAAACTTTTAAATTAACCCATTTATGCCTATGCTCAAACCACAGTCTGAAGCTTAAAAGTAACTATTGGAAATAGAATATAACAGCAAAATATGTAAATTGACATAACAATAGTACATTATGTAATAAGGGCAAAAAGTCGAATATTTTTCCCCCGGGTGAGTTTGCTGCCCAAACGAGCGAAGCGAAGCGATGGCAGTATCACGCAAGGGAAAAATTGACTTTTTTCTCGAATTACATATAGTACTTTATGCCCATCTCAACTGTGGCTACTTTTTGACTTGGAAAGCAGGACTAATGGACTGTTAAAAGACAATGCAAAATCAGGGTCATTGGTAGAACTTGATGAAATAAAGGAATTTTTACTATTATCTAGTATAGTGAAAAAAGTGTAATTTTGGTATCGCTTTTCAGGGAAAAAAGCAGCTATTTTCGTTCAGATGGACATCAAATTATTTATTGAAATTTGTTTAACTAATTATGGAAGAAAAACTGTTAAGGAAACGAGTATTTGAATATTAAAAAATTAGATAATGCATAAATTAGAGAATAATTTGATAAATGATCCCAATCTTTTTTACTTTTTATCCGATTTTCATTTGTAAGGTCACATTTTGTTCATTAAAAGATTTCAAGAGAAGAAAAACGTCGAAAAACCTAAAATGTTACAGTCAATTGTTTATAAGTCTGTATACGTGTTTTACTTCCTTATAGACGAAGCTTTGTGGTGATAAAAAAAGTTATGCTAAAATCATTATAGAAACACGATTTGAAACATTTGGACTAAAAGTACATATAAAAATACAGTGTCTGTGTGCGTACGTGTGCTTGTGCGTGTCCTGTGTGTATGCGTGTGCATGTACCTGTGCTTATGCGTGTACATGTGCGTATGCGTGTGCGCCTGCGTGTGTGGGTGTGGATGTGGGTGAGCGTGCGCGTGTGCGTGGTGTGTGTGTGTGTGTGTTGGTCTGTGTGTGTGTGTGTGTGTGTGTGTGTGTGTGTGTGTGTGTGTGTGTGTGTGTGTGTGTGTGTGTGTGTGTGTGTGTGTGTGTGTGTGTGTGTGTGTGAATCAACGTTACTCTGAATATACACGGTTTTCTTAGTTTTAGTTTTTCAGGTTTTCTTGATACCTTAGAAATAATATCATCGATTCAGATATAATGCATTTAAATGAGTATAAAATTACCTGTCTTTTCCGACCTGAAATTTTGAATAAGCTATTTTCCTTGTTTTGTTATTCACGAAATCGTCATTTTATATCTGTGGAATATAAGAAAAATTTTTGAAAAAAATTGAGTTGATTAAAAATATGGAGAAGATTATTCTGTAATTTTTTTTAGGTTTCAGCTTTCTCTTTTGAAAGGAAAAAAATGTTTTTGTAAAAAAAAAACGATTTTTAGTCAGCTACGAATACTGGAGTAAATCGACAGCATTTGATCTGAAACTTTCCAAAACGAAAGCTTTTTACTATCTCTTGAACGAGTTAGTTGCCCAGATCATAATGACCTTTATATTTCGAGATATTTGACGTTATGTATTAAATAAAATTTATTTTTATCGCTTATATCTCTAGAATGAAACAATTTCTTTTCACGTACGTGGCAAATGAAATGTGATGAAAAAAGCTACCAATTCGAGCAATCGCCCTTTTTGGGGACGTGCTCCCTTAGTAGTATTTTAAGACTATTCTTAAAATACCAGAATCAACCCCTAAATCGTCCATTTTAAATTCCCTTACTTAAAACACTTTTGAGCATCGAATAACGGCTCAAATTAAATATTTCATCGAAATCTATTCAGTAAAAGTCAGGGCACTGTTAAACGACGGGACCGAGCGTACCGCGCACTGACAGTAACCTAACCTTCCTGCACTGACCAATCAGGTGAGAGCTGTGTGCAAGCGTCAGGGCTGTATATTCTGTCTTTTCAGTGGCTGCCTATGACAAAGTACCTACTATGAGTTTGAGAGACAATGAGAATAATAAACAGATATTTTCATGCGAAATATCATTTTATTGATCTTTTGAGTATTTAACAATAAAATATCATCAGATACAAAATATAAATTACAATTTCACAAATTTTACAAGCATTCCATACGTCAGTAATAATTTAGTAACATTAAAATAAACGTTAACAATTTTTTAAAACTATTATTTAACAATAAAAACATAACTTATAAAATCTATTTATGTAAAATCGTTTTTCATAAATGTACAAAGCTTGGTCGCGTTTTTTTCTAGAAACGTTAAGTCATTCCGATCGTATTCCCACCTCGATTCTATAAAAGCTTGATATAACTTTGTTTCATTCAGAAATTCTTCGAGATTCGGAGTTGATGGGCTTTCATTCCGTCACTGACTTTATCAGGATCGAAATTTTCAGCCTCTCCTTCTTCTTCTTTTTCCTCTTCGTCTTCAGCATAATATTTTCCACTTTGAATTCTGAAAAAATATATTTCACTTTATTAATTTAATGATAAAAGTTAAATAGTGAATGTAAGTTTGTATAATGTATTTATGTATTACCTTTCTAATATCTCTTCTGCTTCGAACATTTGCCAGCCACATTCTTTCTGATCCTCTTCGATCCATGATTTTGCTTGTTCGTATGAACACGATGCTAAGCCAGGTGTCTGCTTGATCATATGCAGTATTTCTATAATCTCACCATGTCTAGCCTCCGTACTTGGATCCCATTGCTTGTTTTTTTAAATGTTGTTCTAAAAACTTTTCTAAATTTTTCTGGGTTACATTATCCTTTGCTTGAGCAATTCTATAACAGCAGTCATTGATATTTTGTTTCTTTATTTGTGCACGATCTCCTCATCATTCTGTATTCGTAATTCTCGAAACAAGGAATTACGGTACAATCTCTTGACAGTATCAATTACTTCTTGGTCCATCGGTTGAATTATAGCAGTTACATTTAGAGGTAAGTATATAACTTGTAAAATAAAAAGTGAGAAACCTGTAATTTAAATTAATATTCTTGAATTTATTATTCACACTACAAAATGTTGTACTAACTAAATATCAAACTAAAATTTAATAATGTTTATGTAATTGAACCTGACAAGTAAACGTTACTAAGTTGTTGAATATTTAAATTATTATGTAGAATAAGAATATAAATGTTTCAACACTTTGAAACACTTATTTCTTTATTTCAATTACAAAAATATTAAAGAAAAAATTGAGTTTTAGGTAAAGCGGATCAAATATATTTGACATATTTTTAATATTGAAAGTGTACAAAGTCTTAAATACAGATTTATCAGTAAATATTTGTATGCCCATCTGAACAACAATGGCCATTGTTTTCTTTGAAAAGCAAAACCAAAATGACACTTTTTGCCCGCAAAAATGATTAACGGGAAAAAAGTAACTTTTATCCCGCACATTCGGGAGAAAAGTGACTTCACTAGAAACTAGTACAAATTCCTTTATTTCATCAAGTTCTATCAATAACCTTGATTTTCGATTGTCTTTTAACAATATTGTGTTTTAACAGTCCTTTAATCCCGCTTTCCAAGTCAAGAAGTGGCCACAGTTGAGATGGGCATAATGTACTATATGTAACTCAAGAAAATAGTCGATTTTTCCCTCGGGTGATACTGCCCTAGCTTCGCTTCGCTCGCTCGGGTAGTAAACTCACCCGCGGAAAAAATATTCGACTTTTTGCCTTTATTACATAATGTACTATTATTTACATACCTGACAGTTTATATTGATACTGCTTAGTTCTTCGAGACTGGGATGTGATGGTGCGTTATCCAACAATAATAAAATTTTCCTTTCCTTCTTTGGTGTATAAGGATTCAACTTCAACTAAAATGAATTAATATACCAATCCTTAAAAATTAGCTTATTGATTAATGCACTTTTTTGAGATCTGTACATAATTGGAAGGCTCGTTGCGTTATTATTTTTAAAACATCTGGGTTTGTCTAATTTCCCAATAATCAATAGAAGGATTTTGTGCATTCCTGTAGTATAAGCACAAAACATTGTAGTTACACGGTCTTTCTACATTTTGTTCCCAGCATAAATCAGAGTTCTCTTGGGTAGTCTTCTCCAATACAGACCTGTTTCGTCTGCGTTGTAGATTTGATTCCAGTCATAATTATTTTCTTTCAGATATTTATTAACATATGTACAAATAGAGGTAGCTACGGGTTGATCAGCTGACAATTTCTCACCCTGTATTGTGCTATAATTAATTTGATGCCGTTTCCTGAATTGGCGAACCCAATATAAACTTCCTTGAAATTCTGCTGGACCATTTACTTCTTTATTTATTTGACGAGCCTTCTCTGCAATTAGTTCATCTGTCAACTGATGATTAGCAGTTTTTTGCTGTTGAACCCAATCTTACAATCTCTTGTCTAAGAGAGTATCTTCTATTTCACTAACTTTAGTCTTTTTCAAAATACCAGCACAGCTTTTCAAACTTTCAATCAGATGTAAAATTTCATCCTTATTCTTTTTTATGCGATGCACAGTTATTTCACTGACTTGATATTCTTGAGCTAGTTGTTTACTAGTAACACCGTGTGATAGCTTTTCCAAAATTTCTCCTTTACACTCCAAATCCAAATTCACTTGTTTTTTTCTTAACAGAAGTCATCAGTGGAAGGTTCAGCTTCAGGTGCGGCATCGGGTTCAGTATTTTCACTACGTTTTCTTTTAATTCTTGACAGAGTTCTTCTTGAAGTACTAAATAATTTTGCTAAGATTTTGCAACTCTCTTGGTTCAAGCGATTACTTATACTACTTTCTTGCAGTGCTGAAAGACTTTTCCTTCTACAGGATTTTTTAGCCATTTCTGGAACTCTATAACAAAAAAACACAGTTCAGTCGATATATTCTTAGCCTTGCGTAACTTCCGCAGTATGTTCTACATGTATGGTAAAGAGTACGCATCGGGCTTCGTATTGGCGTTCACCTTCCAATATTCGACGCAGAACCTGTAGGTGCCGTTTTTCTTTTTCACCATGACCACTGGGCTCGACCACCCGCTGTTGGATGGCTCGATGATCCTTTGCTCCAACATTTTCTTCACCTGTTAGTGCATCTCTTGCTCGATTTTCTCTAAGACTGGGTATTATCGCCGTTTAATCGGTCTTCTCGAACCAACGTGAATGTTGTGCTCTATGTCACACGTCAGTCCTCATGTCTCTCCTTGACCTACTAACATCTCGTCTACAATCACATCGAGGTTTGTATTCGGGGTCATACTTCATTCCTCACGACCTCGCAAATTGGTCTTCTTCTTCTAAAAAATCGAAGCCTGTGAATACCTTCGTTTCGGCCTCTTCTTCGGGAGATGGCTGGCTTGACTGTGGTCGGACGTCCGAGCTCTCTGTCGGTGCCGTGGCTTCGACTTCCTGAGCTGCTACTGTGACCGTAGTCTCCTTCAGAGGCTCTCCCATAGTGATCTCCCATTCTGGGTGGGATTCGTCTGGGTTCCTCTAGACGTCCATATCTACCGTCGTTGCTTCGGCTATGACGGCAAGGGGTGATGCGGGGACCGTTCTCTTGTCGGGAGTGACTGTGGTCCGTTCCAGCCGCTCCTCTGCTCGTTTCTCGAGCATTTAGGGCAATGTTTCCGCATGAGCCCTATTTCTCTGTAGCCATAGCACTTCATTGGCTGCGTGGAGTCAAACCTTAGTTTACTTCCCTCTGGCGGGGTGCCAGGGGGTTTCGACCTCTTGGCTCCCCATCCCGTTCGAGTTGGGGACTCGTTCGGCTTTCTCCTTTTATCAGGCGCTTTGGGGTTTGTACTGGTCCTTCCCCCCTTTTCGTTCCCAGGAGTTGCGCCTATGTTGTTCAAGTGGAGCTGGGACTGCTTCTGCATCTCGTCTAACATCTTGTCGAAAATTGCCGTGATGTCAGATGTCGAAGGATTTGCCTCGTCTTTTGATATGGCAGATACCTCCGGTTTCTACGTCTGTTTTCCTTGAGTGGGTTTATATGCCATCTATAGTCACAAAGAAGCTTCAGGGGGAGGAGGCAAGCGTATATTCTTCTCTCGCTCCAACGTTTGTGCAGAATCTGAGGCGGCATCTAGCAGCGTTTCTACGCTAATGATCTCGCATCTGTGAACCATTTTTTGCAAGTCTGATCGCATATTTCGGTGCAGCAAATCTAATTCTTGGCTGTACTCGAAGCTCTGCGATAACTTATTCATTATGCCGATGAAGCACGTAAGATAATCAAAGACGAGTTCGTCCGGTTCTTGCGTCCGCAGATTGGCTTCGTTCCATAGCCTTTGTTGGTATTGGCGATTCGTATCATACCAGCGCCTGGCTGAAGTGATGAACTCGTTCCAAGTCCGCCACTTCATTCTATTATTCCTGAACCAGGTCGCTGCGTTGTCTGTGAAGAGTTCTGACAGCGCTGAAAGGAGTTCATCGCCCGTTAGGTTGCTCAGTGCGTTACAGTCCTCGATTCGCGCCAGGAATTCGTCTATGCTCTGGTATTTCTTGCCAGAGAATTTGACGTTCCATTTTCTCTACTATTTGCCCTACGTCTTTGTTCTAGCCGTACATAAACGTCTGGTCTAAGCTTCTTGGTGCAAACCTTGGGCTCGAGGTATTGCCGTGGTTGCCACTTCTACTCGCATCTGGCCAATCTCTTTGCCGATGATGATCATCGGTCATAGTCGTTCGTCGACTATCTTCCCCCTCCCAAGCTCTGCGTGCCAGATGAGGTTGGGCTGCTGGGGTGTGAGATTCATCCAGATGCGTATCGCCGAATACCGTGAACGTATCTTGAAAGTTTACATGTCCAGGGTGTCTAGTCTCCTCGTGACTTGTACTGGACAATATCTGTTCTCGCTTCAGGGTTTCCATTTGCTGCTGAAGCGATTTTACCTGTGTGAGTAGATCCGCTAACACGAAAGATACGATCTTCGGTATTTGGCACTTAGTTCCTTGTGCGGATACTAGCGTGATCATTTGTTCGTCCGACCGTTTGCCCGACTCCTGCGTGTTTTCATCGGCTGTAGGCTGTCCGGTCACTTGGTTTGTTACTCTGACCTCTGGCGGTACACGAAGCGACCTCTCTAAATTTCTATGCACATTCGTGTCTGAGGTCAGAGTCCCTAGCCTGAGTATATTTGGCTCGCTCATGTGTGTGCCGTCTCTGATGTCGGCCGTAATAGTGTCGTCTATAAATTGACGTCTGAGCCGGGCTCGGTCGTTAACGTTGCTGCTCTCATCGACTTGGTCATCCACGACATCGTTGGCGGTATAATTGCCAAGCAGCCATTTCTACAGGCGATATGCCTGCGCGAAATAGCTGCCCTCTGTGGACATATTCAGTTGGGCGAGTGTTTCATTTACTTGCTGACTGCTCAATTCTGTCAGCAATTCCTCTACAGCTGCCTCTGTTTGACTGGACATTTTTACTGGACATCATACTTTTCGCTGCGCAGGATTCCAGAATTAGCTTGTAATCGCTAGTGTGTGCGAGGGTATCGGAATACGAAGATTCAAGAAAAAATTTCGCAATCAAATATTTCTTTCGTGAGATCATTTTCGTCCTTTTTCTCTAACCAATCATGGGTTTTTCTCCTTTAACTCTTCTAAAAATTTGAAAAATTCTAATCCTGGTTTAACTTGGTGATCCGACTTTCCCGGTTCGAATCACGATTTACCCTGGTAACACGATTTTCTCCGGTCGAATTTCGACTTATCCTGGTCACACGTGTTTCCCGACGCAACTCTTTTAAATTCCAAAATAGATATATCCAATAACCTAAAAAAAATTTTACCAAGGAAAATCCAATTTTTCGGAATTATTATTTATTAATAATTAATAAACCATAATTTAGCTAAACAAATGAGAATTTTGAAGGACAATAAAATACTTCCCTAAGAGCGGGACTCCTGGGCAGTGTAACTGCACCCATGCGTCTTACCCCTGCTGCTTCGATTTAACTGTTACGTTAAAATCGCTTATTTTATTCTTTAGTAATGCTAAGCAATAAACAATTAAAAATTGATATTTTTGCACAAAACCGCAGTTTGCGTATGTTTCGCTTCCACGCACACTTCTTTACCGTGATTGGTTATTTTTGCTCTGACTCGATCTAATCTAACTTGTTATAGCTTGGCCTGATATATAATTATTAATTATAATCGAATTATTTATTACAATAAAGTAAACGAATAAATTCTATCATTTTTAGTCAGATCAAAAATATAATTTATTTTTATATTAATAAATTCATATTGATTGTTTAATTAATTAATTCAATAATTAGTTAAACAATCAACTTACTATTCGGTGTACCGTGTTTGGTACACTCTGCTAGCCCTCCTCGCGTACACTTTTGCACTGTTCGATGTGCTAAATTACCGCTCGCTTTGGTACGCGTACTTGGCTTGCTTACTCGTAATAAATAAATTATTTTTATATTTTCCTTGGGTATATTTAACACAGAAAAAATTTCTTTTGTTCATTAAATATTTTTGTTTGTGAAACAATCGCGTTATTATTTTCGGAAGTACGCCATTTCTAACAGAGTGAGTAATTGTTAATTAATAATTAATCTAGACCAGTAGAGACTGTAAGGGCATGTACCGCTTAGTGCGGAGTTATCTCGATGCACGGAATTTCGCCACCTGAAAGGTGCGCGAAATCGCGAAAAGCTAAATACCGCAATACGTGTAGATTACAGCTTTTCGCTACCGGCCTAACTCGATCGTCGAGCGGCGGGTCTATGCGGGAAATAAGTCAACGCGTCTTTTAACATTAACAAATTGAATAAATTATATTGAACAAATGATAATGATACAAATGAATAACATTAATAAAGATTTCAATAGTAACAATAATAAATAACGATAGTAACAATAATGAAATTAACAACGCGCAGGTCAAGCGTCGCAGTGCGCTCAGTTCGATCGCTGCTGAGCGCACGACTTGATTCGCGAGAGACGCGTATCGCGCGCGTCTCATCCCGACGCTGATATTCACTGCTGTGAACCCAGGGTACGGTGCACTCCGAGTGCACGCATGTCTCCCACCCCAGGCTAGCTCTTTACCTCGTAGTCGGCGATTCGTCCCGGCTTCACGATCTCTCTCTCTCTCTCTCTCTCTCTCTCTGTCTCTCTCTCTCTGTCTCTCTCTCTGTCTCTCTCTCTCTCTGTCTCTCTCTCTCTCTCTCTTTCTCTCTCTCTCTCTCTCTCTCTCTCTCTCTCTCTCTCTCTCGACTTGCTGCTTTACTGCTCATAACTTTGGCTCCTGCCTCTTTGACATCGCCCTGTCGTCTCCTGTGTCTGTGGGCCGGTTTGTTGCACTTGTATACCGCTATATGCAGGTTACCGCTGCAACAAATAATTACAGCTGTTACTGACTGGCCTACACGGCTTTTTACCATCAAAGTGACAACAACATTTGGCCAGTTTTGAGGTTAGGTGTAATGAGAATGGCAGAGCGGCGGGAGCTGAGCATGGAGCAAAAGTAACATAGAAGTGGACACATATCAAGATACTTCGACGCAGCGCAACCTACTACCTAGGCGCCACCTACCGACTTGAGCTGTAACAAAGAGGCTACCGACGTGACATCTACTGTAACCTGGTCCAAATAACAGTACGTTTCCCTCGCAGAACGAATATCTACGACGCCACTACCATCGTGGCCGATAGCTGCGCCATCTGCGGGGAGGTCCCCAGGAGCAGCAACTCATTACGTAAGTGCTGCATCTGCAACATCACATGTAATCCAGCGTGTAAGCCTCTTGCAGTACTTACACGCGCGCAATGAGGTGCGCTACAGCTCAAATCCAAAGCTGTAGCGTGCCAGCACTGTATACAGTCGAAGAAGTCGTTGCTCGAGTCGATAGCTCCGATCGCGACGAATATCAGCATGAGTGCAACAGAGAAAGAGTTAGCCGCTTCCACTCCACCCAATAAGAGGACAGTAAAAGCTGCGCGAGCCAATCTAGCGAGCAAGGCTGCGCATTCCAAGTCGTCACTCTCTTCGTTGCCAGGGCACGCCCCGCCCCCTCCAGCAGCCTGCTCCGAATGGCCTCTATCACTTGTCACGTCAATAAGCCCGCCTACATCCAACATGGTAGCACAGCATAGCGGGGAATCCCCGAGCGTCGTCATGGCCAGGAGCGTCGAGACCACCCACGATGACATTCAAATCAAGTAATTTCAGCAGTGTAAATGATGTTAATGCGTCGGTAATACGTATGTTAGATTCTACTACCTTTAAAAAAGGGACGACAGTCTCCTGCTTGGTGGAGTATGTCAATTCGACATCTAGAAACATAGACAATGCACTTACTAGACATTCGTCTTCTCTTGAAAGTAGATTGAATGCAATTGTTAAAAGGCTAGATTCGATACCAGCGATACATACTCTGGCACTGACAATTGGGTCCAAAATGCAGAAAATAGAGGATAATCTTGGAATCGGTCAGTGACGATGGCTTTGTTTTCAATGACGTGACAGTGACGGACGTAGTCCTGGTTGTTGCTCATTTCTCGTCGCAGGCTAGAGGTGAGGACGGCATTCCCCAAAGCGTTGTAGCTAAGGCTCTCCCGTTGTATGTAAGTCATCATATAGCGAGGGTCTTCAACTCGTCTTTGTCTGGTGGTGTCTTCCCTGGGACTTGGAGGGGGGCTCACTTGGTCCCTCTCAAAAAGGTTTCAGTGCCATCTTCTCTATCAGATTTTCGCCCAATAGCACTATTGAGATTTCTCTCCAAGGTGCTGGAGAAGATAGTTCACGACCAGATTACCGATTTCCTAAGATCCAAATTGATCCAGAATCCTCTGCAAACCGGCTTCAGACAGCATCACAGCACAGAGAGAGCTCTACTAAAACTGACCGAGGACATACGAACTGGGATTAATGACAATGAGAAACTAATGACCATACTGCTACTGTTCGACTTTAGTAAGGCGTTTGACACTATATCACCATCTAAATTACTTCGTAAGCTGATACGCATAGGTTTTTCCAAGGAGTGTTCTTCTGTGGATCAAATCATACATTTTCGGTCGCAGGCAAAAAGTCGTAACTGACAACAATGGGGAATCTGATTGGCTGACCACCAATCTGGGTGTGCCACAGGGTTCAGTCCTGGGGCCCTTGCTATTGAGTCTTTATATGAATGACTTACAAGACGTACTGACTGGTGGTGATGTTGAACACTTGCTATACGCGGAGGACTTGCAAACTGATACTCAAGTGACATGGCGAGATCTTCATGTGTGTATCAGACGCATGTCGGCTGTTGCGCGGGCAGTGTCGGAGTGGACCGAAGCATCCGGACTGCGACTCAATGTCGGCCAAACGAAAGCGATCATTTTTGGCTCCGAGCACAACATCAATCGGTTGCAGGATCTTGGTTTGCCCGGCATTGAGTTTCAGGAAGGTGTACATGTGCCTTTCTCTGACTTGGTCACAAACCTTGGTGTTCTTATGGACTCTAAACTCACGTGGAAACTGAAGGTTAATGCAGTTGGAAAAAAGGTAAATAGTGCTCTTTGCAGCCTACGATTGGGTGGGTGGGTGGCTGGGTGGTATGCTCAGCAACGGTTGCGCTGAACACGCATGCGACGCTCGACCTGCGCGTAGTTATAAATTCATTGTAAATATTGTATTGTCATCTTCAATATACATTTTCAGTATTATATCCGAATATAGTTGGTTTGTTGTTATTGTTACATTTCAGAGTCATTGATTAACCCGGACCCGCCTGGTCTCCGCATCGAGTTAGGCCGACCAGCGGAAGTAAATTGCTACTAGCGTTGCGAGAGAAATAAGTCTTCGCATTTTCACGCTCCTTTGATGTCGCGAAAACTAGTGCGTCGAGGAAACTCCGTACAAAGTCGTAATCCTCGTGGATTCAACGTATACGTGGGAAAAACCTGCGCAACGGTACCTAGGTAAGGCTACAGCGGCGAGGCATCGCGGGCCGACCCAAACGTAAGCGCTGCGGTTAGGCGCACACGCGTGTTACGTTATATATATATATATATATATATATATATATATATATATATATATATATATATATATATATACACACACATATATATATATATATATGTATTTCTCGATAAATATATATATAATACATAATTTTGAAATCTTATAAAAAAATAGGTATAAAAAAGTATTGACAAAGATTCCCTCAAGTTATTGTGTTAAGCAAGGGAGCCCTCTAAACTTTTACGCACTCCTGTATATTTTTTGTCAAACGTACCAGTCGACAATACCTACAAAATCCAGAACCGTAATTCAAAGGGTCACACACCCGCTTTAAAAATCAAAATTGTATTCATATATATAAATAACCCCCGGTTAACCCCCTGTAAAATGGTGATAATGTAGTAGCCTCCATTTGGAGTAATTTTATAATTACAGTAAAAATCCGATCACTGTTAGAACACGCACTGTTCATGACCGGGCACTGATAGGTGTGTAGAAATGGGTACTGATAAAAAAATGTCTCAGGTCAGGCTTAACTCATACAGTACAGGGGGCCCGATCTAATTACAAAGAAAAATTTTTCGGTTATTTTGCATGAATTTTGTTCTATTTTCTCTCAAAATATTTAAATTTCCCTGCAAATGTTGAGGTTAAGTAAACAAGCAGTGTAACTGTCAATCTGAAGTGCTTTGAATTTCCAAAATATAATCTCGGTGCTCTGTACGATTTAAAAGTAAATCTGTGTATGCATTGTATAAAATTTAGAAAAATACAAATTTTATCTACAAAAGGTACATAAAATTACAAATATTTTAATAGTATAAAATAAAAAACAGTATATATGTACTTAAATATTATTATTTTAAATTAAAATATAAATACATATATCAAATATTGTTTAACATTTTATAATAGCAATAATTAATTTAAAATTATTCTTTATGTGTAGATATTTTAATTTTTTTAATGTGAATGTGTCGACGATAGACCTTAGAAATGCATACCACCGACCACATACCACTGGGCGTGTCTTCAAAACCTATCACGGCATTCACAGTGCCCAGAAAAGGGCTGTTCCAGTTTGTGAGGCTCCCGTATTGTTTATCCAACGCTGGAGCAACGTTTCAGAGATTGATAGACATGGTGATTGATAGCGAGCTTCAGCCTCACGTGCTTGTTTACCTAGACGACATCATCATAATCTCTGAATCGTATGAAGAACACAAGCATCTACTCAGGCTGGTACTCGAGAAACTGAAGGCCGCAGGGTTGGTGATCAACAGAGAAAAATGCGTGTTCTGTAAACTAGAAATCAGATACCTAAGAGTCTTGGTGAACCGGGACGGGATCAGGCCCGGTCCAGAAAAGATCGAAGCGGTCCTGAACTACCCCGCTCCCAGGGACCTGAAACTGCTGAGACGGTTCCTAGGGATGTCGTCCCGGTATAGGAGGTTCATGAAGGACTACGAGACCGTAGCGGAACCTCTTACGAGACTCATGAAGAAGAACCAAAAGTATCTATGTATAAAATAGATCATTATCTTCGTTTGCTGATATTGATATGGTCAGGTTTAATAAATGATTTTTGCAAATCAAACAGACAATTTTGTTTGCCAGCGACGTTTCGGCAGCATTTCACTGCCCTCATCAGGCTATACCTTTATTTAAATATTTCATATTAGACCATTAATAAAAAGTATTGAAAAAAATATATTTATATGTGATTTTATATGACATTTGTTGTTAACATAAATACTTACAATATTTACATGGTACAGATGTTACATTTTTCAAGACCACTACATGTACAAGATATATACGTTACTCGCTATATGAACAATATAAAAAAAAAAATATATATATATATATATAATAATAAGTTAGTGATTTTGTACTATTTTCTTAATTGCACAGAAGTTGAGGTTAAGTTGCCATAAATACCTTTCATTTTCTTAATCGTCCTTATTTTAAAACTTATAATATTAAAACAATAAATAGCCCATTGTAAATATAAATATAAATAATAGAAGTCCATAGTTAAAAAATGTTATAAGTTATAAATAAGTAAAAAATGAAATATCACAGAAGATTTAATACTATCAGTAGGTACGACAAGACTTTTCTATCACAGACGGTTACTAAACGTTATTTTGAACATCTGAGCATGGTCTAAAGAGCCTTTTGATGGAGTGATTTCAAAATATGTATAACTGACTAGTTTTTAAACTAGATAAAAGAAACTTATTATTTTAAAAAATTTTGTCGCAATAAATTACATTAAAGAAAACAGCATTATCTAATATTGCACAATTAATCACAATTTAATTATTAAAAACTTAATTATTAATATAGATAAACTAACTCTAATAATGCACCAATTATCACATAAAGTTAAAATAAATTTAAAAAAATTAAAAAAAAAAAAATTTTTTTTTTTAATTTTTAATGTCTGTTATCATATGTGCGCACGCATCTTATTGTATACGCAACGCGCGTGCGCGAATATAATGACAATAATGAAACTCGTCAATTTTGTCAGTGACCGTATGTGTATAGCTACTTCAAACAAAAGATTTATTACTTATTATATTTGCTTTTCATGTTATGGATCAATGGAAAGTAATGATAGTTTAATGTTTGGGTGTCCTCTTTAATATTAATAGAATTTTGTTGTAGTTTTATATTTACCATTTCTGAAATTAATCTCTTTTTCCAATTACGTTATTTATCCAGGATTTATGTATCGTTAAAATTAAAGGAGTGACCGTTCCTAATGTGGTCATTAATAGCATATGATTTATTCTCAATATTCGTATTCGCTTCATGTTCATCAACACGTACAGTCAGCTGACGTTTGGTTTCACCTACGTATGAATCATTACAATTATGGCATTCTATTTTATAAACCACATTAGTACAAGCTCCTGTCTCTTGCTTGTCTTTACCCCGAGTAATAATAGAACTTAAATTATTATGTGTTTTTGGAATAGTTTGAACATTGTTTTGACTTAAAATATTTTTTGCTTTCTCGTAAAACTCTGGGATATAGGGCAAAGTTACTACTGTTTCAGGTTTTTTCTTGTGTTTGTGATCCTATTGTTATTGTTACTATTATTATTACTAAATTTTATTTTATCTAAACGTTTTTTTATATGAAAGTCTAAGAATTTTTTTGGATAAGCATTATCTCTTAATAAATTTCTTACAATCTTCAAGTTATTAACGTGATATTTTTCCTGTGCAAGTAAAATTGCCTTATCCACTAAAGTATAAATCATCGCTCGTTTCTGTGTAATTGGATGATTTGAGTTAAAATGTAAAAATCTACCCGAGAATGTTTCTTTCCGATACCAATTGGTTATAATTCTGTCATTTTCTCTGATAAGTAAAATTTCTAAAAAACTAATTGATTTATTGTTTTCTTGTTCATATGTCAATTTCAAACTACTATGAGAGGAATTGAATGTATCAAGTACTTGTTTTAGTTTATTTTTTGGAATGCACATAATGGTATCATCAACAAATCTATAGTAAAATAATGGGTGAAAATCTAATTTATTTAGACATTCTATTTCAAGATCTTCCATTACTATATTGGCAAAACATGGACTAATAGGACTCCCCATCGGAGAGCCATAGATTTGCTGATAATATCGCCCGTCAAATTGAAAATACGTGCTGTTTAAAAGAAAAGTTATAGTATCTAGTAGTTCTTTCAGAGGAATGTTTGAATGTTTAACAATAGATTGATATCTTTTTTCAATACTGTTCCTTACTAGTTCCGTCAGTATACTGGTGAAGAGAGATACGACATCTAATGAAATTAATATATGATCGGCAGGAATATTTATATCTTTAATTTTTTCTCTTAATTCAATACTATTTTTTATATAGGATTCAGGCTTAGAAATGTTGTCACTTATGATTTTTTCAATTGTTTTCTTCTGCATGGTACTAGTAACTGTTTAATGACTAATTGCAATGAGTATAAAACCAAATGGTTCAAGAATTTAACTAATATTGATATACCTGATGAAGTAATAGAAGTTGTATCTGCTGGACAGAAATATAGTCCCAGCACAGTTCTAGATAAAAATGCTATAATAGAAACTATAAAAAATATTGAACAGCTACTTAATGATCATTAGTAATTTAAACACACAAATGAAAAAGACTGAACATATAAAGTATGAAGATCGTATATTTGCACAGAAGTTGAGTAAAACAAAAGCATATTTAAAGAATAACAATAATATATTTTTCACTATGGCTGATAAAGGTAACGTAACAGTAGCACTGGCAAGAGAGACATACAAAAATCGAATGATTTCACTTTTATCTGATAAAAAAACATATAAAACAATAAAAAGTAATCCATTAACAAAACTGCAAAATAATGTAAAAATAATAATGAGAAGATAGAACAATAATGGTTTTCTAGATAAAAAAATAACATAACAATCAATTAACTCAGACAGATACAGAATTACCTAGGATGTCTGGACTCCCAAAGATTCATAAAAAAGATGCACCGTTAAGACCAATTATATCATTAATAGGGAGTCCAACATACAAACTAGCGAAAACAGTTGAAAAAATCATAAGTGACAACATTTCTAAGCCTGAATCCTATATAAAAAATAGTATTGAATTAAGAGAAAAAATTAAAGATATAAATATTCCTGCCGATCATATATTAATTTCATTAGATGTCGTATCTCTCTTCACCAGTATACCGACGGAACTAGTAAGGAACAGTATTGAAAAAAGATATCAATCTATTGTTAAACATTCAAACATTCCTCTGAAAGAACTACTAGATACTATAACTTTTCTTTTAAACAGCACGTATTTTCAATTTGACGGGCGATATTATCAGCAAATCTATGGCTCTCCGATGGGGAGTCCTATTAGTCCATGTTTTGCCAATATAGTAATGGAAGATCTTGAAATAGAATGTCTAAATAAATTAGATTTTCACCCATTATTTTACTATAGATTTGTTGATGATACCATTATGTGCATTCCAAAAAATAAACTAAAACAAGTACTTGATACATTCAATTCCTCTCATAGTAGTTTGAAATTGACATATGAACAAGAAAACAATAAATCAATTAGTTTTTTAGAAATTTTACTCATCAGAGAAAATGACAGAATTATAACCAATTGGTATCGGAAAGAAACATTCTCGGGTAGATTTTTACATTTTAACTCAAATCATCCAATTACACAGAAACGAGCGATGATTTATACTTTAGTGGATAAGGCAATTTTACTTGCACAGGAAAAATATCACGTTAATAACTTGAAGATTGTAAGAAATTTATTAAGAGATAATGCTTATCCAAAAAAATTCTTAGACTTTCATATAAAAAAACGTTTAGATAAAATAAAATTTAGTAATAATAATAGTAACAATAACAATAGGATCACAAACACAAGAAAAAACCTGAAACAGTAGTAACTTTGCCCTATATCCCAGAGTTTTACGAGAAAGCAAAAAATATTTTAAGTCAAAACAATGTTCAAACTATTCCAAAAACACATAATAATTTAAGTTCTATTATTACTCGGGGTAAAGACAAGCAAGAGACAGGAGCTTGTACTAATGTGGTTTATAAAATAGAATGCCATAATTGTAATGATTCATACGTAGGTGAAACCAAACGTCAGCTGACTGTACGTGTTGATCAACATGAAGCGAATACGAATATTGAGAATAAATCATATGCTATTAATGACCACATTAGGAAGGTCACTCCTTTAATTTTGACTATACATAAATCCTGGATAAACAACGTAATTGGAAAAAGAGATTAATTTCAGAAATGGTAAATATAAAACTACAACAAAATTCTATTAATATTAAAGAGGACACCCAAACATTAAACTATCATTACTTTCCATTGATCCATAACATGAAAAGCAAATATAATAAGTAATAAATATCTTTTGTTTGAAGTAGCTATACACATACGGTCACTGACAAAGTTGACGAGTTTAATTATTGTCATTATATTCGCGCACGCGCGTTGCGTATACAATAAGATGCGTGCGCACATGTAATAACAGGCATTCAAAATTTAAAAAAAATTTCTTTAACTTCATGTGATAATTTGTGCATTATTAGAGTTAGTTTATCTATATTAATAATTAAGTTTATAATAATTAAATTGTGATTAATTGTGCAATATTAGATAATTCTGTTATCTTTAATGTAATTTAATGCGACACATTTTTTTAAAATAATAAGTTTCTTTTATCTAGTTTAAAAACTAGTCAGTTATACATATTTTGAAATCACTCCATCAAACGGCTCTTTTGAGCATGCTCAGATATTCAAAATAACGTTTGGTAACCGTCTGTGATAGAAAAGTCTTGTCGTACCTACTGATAGTATTAAATCTTCTGTGATATTTCATTTTTTACTTATTTATAACTTATAACATTTTGTTAACTATGGACTTCTATTATTTATATTTATATTTACAATGGGCTATTTATTGTTTTAATATTATAAGTTTTAAAATAAGGACGATTAAGAAAATGAAAGGTATTTATGGCAACTTAACCTCAACTTCTGTGCAATTAAGAAAATAGTACAAAATCACTAACTTATTATTATATATATATATTTTTTTTTATATTGTTCATATAGCGAGTAACGTATATATCTTGTACATGTAGTGGTCTTGAAAAATGTAACATCCGTACCATGTAAATATTGTAAGTATTTATGTTAACAACAAATGTCATATAAAATCACATATAAATATATTTTTTTTCAATACTTTTTAATAATGGTCTAATATGAAATATTTAAATAAAGGTATAGCCTGATGAGGGCAGTGAAATGCTGCCGAAACGTCGCTGGCAAACAAAATTGTCTGTTTGGTTTGCAAAAATCATTTATTAAATCTCACCATAAAAGTATCTATGGCTAGAAGACCAACAGCACGCATTTGAGAGGCTAAAGGCATTGATCGCCTCAGCCCCTGTACTTGAGAGCCGTCTGCCGGACAAACAATTCGTTGTCAATACGGATGCGAACAACACCGGAATCAGCGCGGTGCTTCTCCAGGAATCGGAGGAGGGCGAGAGGATCTTGGAATTCGTCAGCCCAAGTCTAAATTCAGCTGAGTGGATCTATAGCGTCCCGGAGCGTAAATGTCTAGTGGTCGTATGTGGCATAGACAAGTTCCGTCCGTACATCGTGGGCTACCATTTCAGGGTGGTCACACGCCACATGAGCCTGAAATGGCTATGTGACATGAAGAACGCCATTCGCCGATTGTGCAGGTAGGCGTTACGGTTGCAAGGGCAGAGTTTTTAAATAGTGCATAAATAAGGGAGATTCAGTTATGTCCCTGACGCCCTGTCCCGAATGTATGAGAAAGAGGAGATGTCGCTAAGCTCCCTCAACTGGTCGGAAGGTACGAACGACCAATGGTATCTTAAAGTGATAAGGGATTCGACTGAGAGGCCCCACGAGAATCTACGTTGGAAGATTGTGGACGAGAACCTCTATTACTACCGACCGAACGAAAGGGTCGAGAGCGTCATCGTACCCGACCGGGCAGGTCAAAGAGCTGGTCCAAGCCGAAGACAGACGATCGCGCGCGTCCCCTCTGCCCGTGGGCTATTCGGAGCCCTCGTGTCTGGAGAGCACGGCACACTATTCGTAGTGTGGCCCTATTAAACATCCGCGGTTGCCGCGGGCTAGCCCTTACCTCTATTATATAGAAAGCGACGGTAGGAGGAGATCATGCACCGCCGCTGACGATGCTCGCGTCTTCTTTTCGGTGATGCAGTCCTGGTGCAGCTGCTATGCACGAAAGATAGTGGAGTCTCTCTCTGCCACTCTGCTGTCACAGGCTCGCGCTTCGCTTTATTTCTCTCTCCGTCTCGTTCGCCGCATCACCAAAGCGGCAGATCGTCGGCATCCTCGGTGGCGTCCTTCAAGATGGCGTCGGAGCGTCCCTCTGCTCGAGGCACACGGTGTGAGGAGTCGAGCGGTAGTCCCTTTTCTTCTCTCCGGCCGCGTCCCCCCGCTCCTTCTTCGCTCTCGTATTCTCACCTGTTACCGCGCGCGGGCATGAGATGGCGTCTAATGCCCCTTTCGCGTCTTCTCGTTCGCGAATTATACGCGATTCGTTACAAAATTTAACAGATCATTTAACTTATTTTCTTATTTCTTTTAATATTATTCACGTAAATGACTAATCATAAATATGTACTTAAAGAAAAATAATATATACTGTTTTATATAAATATTTTTAATGTATTACAAAATTGATAACTATTTTTATTATTATGTAATGTATATTTAATATTAAGATTAAGAATAACTTAAAATATGAAGATATCAAGAGGTATGAACGTATTTCTTGTTTACACACTATACCGATATTTAACTATCAAAGATCTTTTTACATAACGTGGTTATAAACGGAACACGTTGCGTTATTTAATGAATTCGCTAACTTCCAATAATGATTTTAACGTTTATTTTGATTTGAGTTTAAACTAAATTCATACTCCAAATGTTTTACCGATTTACTCAATATTCAACTTCAAGATTTATTACTCCCATGTTAAATGAAAATAAACATAATTTGTTATTCTAACAATTTAAATAACTCTTGTACTAATAATTCTCACTAATAATCTCTGGATCACTAAAATCGACCTTCGAGATTCTCACGCAGCCACTGCGTAGAGTAAATGGCGTCTCGTTGCCGCTGAGCAGGCTCCATGAGCCGAGCACTAGGTTACTTTATTAAGAAATAAAACTGCCACTGGAACCCCTAATCTAAAATCGCAAGAACCGTAATTGCGAACCACACACAAACGATCACCTGTCCACCACAGTTTCGATAATTACAGATAAGTCAGTACTGAGAATAAAGCAGTATATAACGAACTGAAAAAATATTTTCGTTTATAACAAACAATTTCTTGTGGAAAACAGCATAACGCCCTAAGCTGTATATATATATATATATATATATATATATATATATATATATATATATGTATGTATTTTTCTTTTTAAATTACATTATTTATTGATTTTTTCTTTCTTAAATATTAAAGTTATCAATAAACAATGAGCGCGAAAGACTTTTTTACATGTTTTATTCAACAATATACTTACAAAAATTTAAATAAAAGCGATATTTGTAATTTCAAATGTTTTCACTTATAAGTGTAAGTATAAGTATAGTCAATACTGTA
The DNA here is from genome assembly GCA_949152435.1 of Gastracanthus pulcherrimus. Lineage (NCBI taxonomy): Eukaryota > Metazoa > Arthropoda > Insecta > Hymenoptera > Pteromalidae > Gastracanthus > Gastracanthus pulcherrimus. The sequence continues at coordinate 57,347,049 of OX424573.1, forward strand.
CTAAAGTAAACTATACTAGAGTATAATATATATAATATATTATACTCTAGTATACAATAAGATAATACTACACTAAAGCAAACGAATGTATGCTAAAGTTTTAGTAAAGTTTTTTCAACTTTGTAAAAAAGTACAATATTAGGGATTCCGGAACAACGTTTATTATGTAACACAGAGATAGATAGATAGATAGATATACTATTTATTCATCCATGACGAAAATTCTTACAATTGTATGTACATATAGTTAAATAGTTAAAATATCATTTAATTAATACATTCATTATCTTATACTTAAGGCAGGTTTGCGGTGGATTTTTTTGGAAAAATCTTCTTTTTTTTTTATTTCATTATTCGATAGCAATACTATCTAGAAATATTTAAAAACTCATACAATTAGTTCCTACGGCCGGGAACAGGCAGAAAAGAGGCAGCACCTACCGCGTTTGAGCGCGCGCGCTCGGCTGCTCCTGCAGCGGCTAGCGTTGCGCTGCCGCTGCCCACTCTCCATCTTTAATCCTAGTCCTGCTCCTATCCCCCTTCGTAAATAGCAGTTTTGGCGGCCATTTACCTAATTCAGTGCCCGCTCAGTCATCCCAAGCATCGCGTCGTTGTGAAATTGAACCGTTGTGAAAAAGTAGTATTTTTACTATGTGTGATCGAAAGGGCAGCAGAGAGAACGAAAATAAGCCAGGCCGATCAAGAAAACGCTCGTTTCACGGGAATCGGCATACTTCTGATGCTGATTCAAGTTTAACTAGTACTTCTGCAAAAAAAAATTCATAATGGTGATCCTGATTTTCTAGTTGCAGTCGATCCAACTATGCTATACTGTATAGTCTCTTATAGTGTATTCTTGGCCTTACAGAACATTGTGATTTGTAAAACATGCAAAAGTGAAGTGCGTTGTTCTAAATTGAATCAGAAAGGTTTAGGCTTTGATTTAAACGTGGCGTGTAAATGTGAAAATGACGTTCTTGACATAGGTATTCAGGGTCTGAATCATTTTTGTGGATTGATGGATTTGTGTACTGGATTTAGTGAAAATAGATATTATGATATTGTTAATCACATTCACATAGCAGCCAAAGCAGTAGCATTATTAGCTTTTAAAAAAGCTGTAAATGAGGAGAAAAAAGCAAACGCTGCAGCTGGCAAGATTGAAAATCGGCTCACAGTCTCCGGAGATGGTTCATGGCCAAAAAGAGGTTTTTCGTCGTTACTTGGCTTAGTCAGTTTGATAGGCAAATATACAAATAAAGTTTTAGATCTCGAAGTGAAGTTAAAGTTTTGCAGAGCGCGTGAAACCTACGATGGTGACCATAATACTCCTGAATTTGAAGCTTGGTTTGAAGATCATGAACAAGATTGCACAGCTAATCATGAAGGTAGTTCTGGAATGATGGAATCGAATGGAATTCTGGACATGTTCAAAAGATCCATTGAACTTTATAAAGCTATTTATGAATATTATATAGGTGACAGTGATACCAAAACCTTAAAAAATGTAATCGATGAAAAACCTTATGGAGACGAAGTAATTGTAAAGAAGTAAGAATGCGCTTTACACGTGAAAAAAAGGATGTTTCGGAGAGCCAAAGAGGCTAAGAAGCAGTTAACTCAGTTAAAAAAAGCTAAAAAAGCTATAGAAGAAGCTGCCTTGAAAAAATAAGGCGCGAAAAAATCGACATCCAAAAAAAAAGCCGATACTCCGAAAACTTTGGCTTTAACTGGTAAAGACTCACCCGAAGAAATGAAAAAAGCTATTTGGGCCACATTCTACCATAGAAGCTCGACCGACGACAATCCACAGCACCAATACTGCCCAGACGATTCTTGGTGTAAGTATCGTTTAGCAGCAGCACATAATAAACTGAGTACTTTTAAGCATCCCCCCGCTTTTCACAACGATACTCAAGCAGTACTTAAACCAATTTATGAAGACCTCACTAGTGAAGATTTATTAGAAAGATGCACTGGCGCAAACACTCAGAACAATAATTTAACAGAATAATAAGTTTTAATTCTTGTGTTTGGGCCATGGCTCCAAAACACACTTTTTGTGGGAAAAAAATCGTTGAAATAGCAGCTTATACAGCAGCATGCACTTTTAATGAAGGCTTCAGTACAGTATTAAAAATAATGAGTGTTATGGGCGTAACAATAGGCAGAGAGGCTCAAAAATACGCTGAGAAAGTCAATGCAACGCGCGTGCGGAAAGCCGAACGGGTTGCTTCTCAGGCTTCAAAAGAAAGCAGGGTGGCCCGCAGAAACGCTAGAATACGAGAAAATGATGCTTACGAGGAAGCTGAAGGAGTTATATATGGAGCTGGCATCGCTGATTGAGTGTAAGACCCTTTTTTTTCTCAAATTTTCATAAAAAAAAACTTTGAACGCGTTTTTCTCGAAACAACGCTTTTCAACTCTATCGACACGATTTAAAAAAAACTACTACACCGATTCAGTTGAAATTTGAACAGCTTACTCCTGACATATGTTCTTTTTGTATGATCTAGGATTATAACGATCAATAAATTTTTCAAAAAGTTATAAACAATTCATTTGCAAAAAAAGAGCCAAAAAATTCAAAAGTCCGCCATTTTGTTTTTTCCGGTAAAAATGAAATATCCTAGACTACGCAATAGCCAAAACTATAAGTTTTGAGAATCATTTTAGTTTTTTGATTTCAGATGATCCGTTGGTGAGATATCGTGTCGACAGTCAAACAAAAGACCAATTTTGAGGCGGCCATTTTGTCAAGAAAAATCCGTAAAAAAAAAAATTTAATTTTATATCTTCAAAATGTGTATTTTAATATGTAAAAAGTTTGAACAATAAAGATTATTTTTTGTATGAAATAAAAATTATTGAATAAATAGGGCAAATCCACCGCAAACCTGCCTTAATATTCATTATAGTGTTTCTTAAATAGAAAATAACATCAATCGCTGTAACAGTTCGTCAGTTTTTAAAATCTAAAAATAATGAACTAGTCATAGTCAATACATAATAAGACAAATATAATGAAAGATAACAAAATACTATACAAAATAAAATAAAAAGAATACATACACACACTCCGCCAAAATTGCACGTAGATCAATCACGTCAAAAAATAAAACACTCATTTATCTGAAATTCTTACAATTCACGCTAATAAATACATTCATACTTAACACTTAACACTTAAAAATAAATAAATTAAATAAATCCAGTAAATAAATAAACTAAATAAATAAATAAATAAATAAATCCAGTAAATAAATAAACTAAATAAATAAATAAATCAAGTAAATAAATAAATTAAATAAATAAATAAATCAAGTAAATAAATAAACTAAATAAATAAATAAAGCAAGTAAATAAATAAATTAAATAAATAAATAAAGTAAATAAATAAATAAATTAAATAAATATATAAATTAAATAAATATATAAATTAAATAAATAAATAAATTAAATAAATATATAAATTAAATAAATAAATAAATTAAATAAATAATTTAAATAAATAATTTAAATAAATAAATAATTTAAATAAATAAATAATTTAAATAAATAAATAATTTAAATAAATAAATAATTTAAATAAATAAATAATTTAAATAAATAAATAATTTAAATAAATAAATAATTTAAATAAATAAATAATTTAAATAAATAAATAATTTAAATAAATAAAGAATTTAAATAAATAAATAATTTAAATAAATAAATAATTTAAATAAATAAATAATTTAAATAAATAAATAACCTAAATAAATACTCAAAATAGATCAGATTAGATTGGGAATACACCGTGTAATTGTTTAAGGTGCCTGCCTAACGCCGTTTTAAATTTGCAAAAAGGTGGCAGACACCTCACACTGCTTGGGAGCGAGTTCCAGAGGTGCGCACCTTGAACTCTAAATGAGAAAAGGCCCTTATCGGTGCGCGACCCCGGAACCGAGAGATCCTTCGTACCACCCGTACTGGAAGTCCTGGCCTGGTTTTTTTCAAAAAGGGTAGCAAGATATGGTGGCTGTTGCATGACAATCGCTTTGTAAAGCAACAGCCCGATAAAATACTCCCTTCTCACCTTTAAATCTAGCCAGCTCAGTCCTTCCCTGTAGGAGGTAATATGCTCATCACGCCTAACACCACATATGTATCTCACACATGAATTCTGTAAACGTTGTAGTCGTATCTGAATCTCCCCTGACACGTCAAGAAGAACCACTGAGCAATAGTCTAAGTGAGGCAGTACCAGTACACTTGCCAGCTGTTTCCGTAGTACCTCCGTGGTGCAAGAACGGAATAATTTCAGACTATACAGGGCTCTATTTACTTTCTTACTGACCGCATTTAATTGCGGCTTCCATGTTAACCTTCCGTCCATCACCAAGTTAGTGACTGTATCGACAAAGGGGACATGTACGCCGGACTGTATCTGAATTCCTTGCTAGTCAAGGTTCTGAACCTGTTTGATGTTATGATCAGATCCAAAGATAATCGCCTTTGCCTTGCCGACATAAGGCGCAGGTCAGCGGACGATGCCCAATTCGACACTGCTCGTGCTACAGCTGACATGCGACTGATACCATCACGAAAACCTTCCAGGGTCATTTGAGTGTAGGTTTGCAGGTCGTCAGCGTATAGTATGTATTCTACACCATCTAAGTCGAGTGCGTCTTGTAAGTCATGTATGTAAAGGCTGGAAAGCAAGGGTCCCAGGACTGAGCCCTGTGGCACGCCAAGATTGGTGGTTAGCCAATCGGAATCCCCTTTTGTATTAGTGACGACTTTCTGTCGTCTCCCCATTATATATGACTTAAGCCACAGGAGAACACCTCTAGAGAAACCCATGCGCATCAGCTTACGTAGCAGTTTTGTGTGTGAGATGGTTTTCAGTGCTTCACTAAAATCAAACATTAACTAAATGGTCAAAAATGTTTTGTTGTTATTAATGCATGTTCTTATGTCTTCCGACAGTTTTAGTAGTGCTATCTGTGTACTGTGATGCTGTCGAAAACCAGTCTACATAGGGTCTGAAGTGTTGCTTTCCCGTAAAAAGTCAGTTATTTGGTCGTGTACTATTTTTTCCAGTACTTTGGAAAGGAAACTCAGCAAAGCAATTGGTCGAAAGTCTGACACCGTGGATAGGATAGGCTTCTTCTTTAAAGGCACTAATTGAGCTCCCTTCCAAGTTCCCGGAAAAATGCCACTGGACAAGCAGGAATTGAAGATTTTAACAATATGATATTCCACAAACGGAAGAGCCTTAGCCACTAAACTTTGGGGGATGCCGTCTTCTCCTCTAGCCTGTGACGAGAAATGGTCAACAACCAGGACCACGTCTGACAAGCTAACTTCTCGAAAAACAAAGCCGTCATCACTGGCAGTGGTCAAGACGTTGTCAAGTTCTTCATCACTTTCACTTTGTGAAATCGACACCCCTGCAAAGTAGGCATTGAGCTCTTCCGTCGAGAAACCATGAAGCTCCTCTCTTGTTTTTGGCAGAAGGCCCAGAGCCTTGAGCTCTTTCCAGATGTATTTCTTGTTATCAATAGCTTCGAATATTCTATTTCGCAAAAAACTTTCTCGTATATCCTTAGTTCGTAATTCAGCTTCTGCTGCAAAGCTCTGATACTCCCGCCACAGTCTGTCGTCTTTGGTCCAAGCATAACGTCTTCGTACAGAGTCACGAGTTTTGTATAAATGTGTCAGTTCAACATCAACCCATGGTGAATTCATGTTCTTTTTCGGTGTAAATTCTTTTAAGGGCGCAATTTTATCTATCACAGCCATGAGGTTGACACTGAGGCACTCTAATTGACTGTCAACACATGCCGCAGCATCATCAAGCGGTGACCGATCATAGTCAGCTAGGTGAGACAGGAGGTCGTCTTGTGGATCGATTTAAAATCCCTGTAGCTGAAAGATTCAGCCACAGGGGATGCAGCAGTTTCGCCCCAATCTCGACCTCTATGATGTTATGATGACTGGGAAAGGGCGCCGGCTGATTGCCGCTACTTAGTACAACGTCATTGTTATCTGTCAGGATCACATCAATCCATGTGTGAGAATCTGTGAGATGATGGGTCGCACCATGATCAACTATTTTAAGGTTGAGATCATCAGCCAACCGCCTGATAAATCTTGCATCGGCTGACGTTCCAAGTAGGTTCGGATTCAGATCTCCCATTATAATTTTATGACTAAAATCTTGCGTATGAGTAGAAAGTTTGTCTGTTAAGTCGGAGCCCTGTAAAAACGGTACATGTGGTGGTCTGTATATCAAAGCAACAAAGACGGGAGGAAGTCTGCCCTGCAGAACACTACACATTAAGTATTCAGGTATAAATGGCCTGCCCACCTGTATAGTTGGAGAACTGCATATCAAATGGGCCTGCGGCGGCTCAGTCGGTAGAGTGTCGGATTCCCACGCCGGTGACCCGGGTTCGAATCCTAGTCTCTGCCGATTGATACAAGCACCTCTGTAAAAATTACATGTGCTTTGTTTACAAACACACCGCAGACCCCCGTCGTCGATTAGCACCACATGGAAGCACAAACATGGCGACGTTAAATAATAATAAAAAAAAAAAAAAAAATTGGCCTTGAATGAGTTATGAATGTACAGGACCAGCCCGCCCCCGAGTTTGTTGCGATCTAGTCTAATTAGTGAGTATTCGTGGATCTGAATGCGATCACTCCCAACAGCAGGGTCAAGGTGCGACTCAGCAACTCCAAAGAGATGGTAGGTAGGACCAGCTGAAAGATGTTGTTTAATCATGCCAAGGTGCCCCATAAGAGAGGTAACTTTGACAAAACCTGCTCTCAGTCCCCAACAGCGACCCCCCCCCCCCCCCAGCAGTGTCTGCGGATAGTCAATTTTTTGCGACAGTCTTCTTTTGAACTGTTGACGGAATAACAGTCCTGTTAATTACATTCACGTTTTCAAGATTTTTTGTTGTCTGTTCGATAGTTGGTGTAGGTATAGTAGTAGCATATGATGCTACTATTGCTTGGATATCTTCTGCTGACGAAAATTCATGGGAGACGTCGGCATCACGCCTCTTCACCAGGAAACGGCCCCCTCTATTCCAAACGTATGTACAATTAAGTCTCATTGAAAGGGCCTTGAGACTTCTATATTTAATAAAAGAGTCCTTCGTTAATAGTTATTAATAAAAATTTTCTCGTTAATAATCCCATCCCTTGTGTCCTGGTCAAGAGCTGCAGCGTCGACGTCTCTAGCATGAAAGCCTGTAATAAGTTCTTTTGCTCGCATAATTTTTTCACCTAACACACTGTTGGACAGGGTAACATCCCACGGTGACCGTCTGCGTTCACTGTTTACATCTGCTGATGCAGCAGCAATCGGCTCCTCTGACCGAAGCAGGCGTGCGATTATTATTTCAGATTTCTGTGTTGATGGGAGGACACGGTAGAGTATTGCGTGTGCAACGTCTACACGCTTGGAGACATTACCGTCAAATATATTAGAAATTATTAATTCAGTGTTAGTACTTTTACTGTTGTTACTGTGCATTGCCCTTCTATCAACCGTTTTCACACACGGAGAAGAGAGAGAGAGAGAGATTTTTTTTTTTTTAGATTTTTATAATATATTTCCGCCATGGGAATAATTAATCCCATGGGGCATATGGATCAAAATACATAATTATAAAAAAATAAAATACATAAATAAGTGCAAGTCGAATAACATTCCATACATATTATTAGCCAAAGAGCCATATATATATGGCTCTTTGGCTAATAATATAGTGCAGACATAACAATCAAAAGAGTAACAAAGATAACAAAAGTAATACAAAGAGTAACTTAAACTAAGGTATAATATAAGAAATAGGTCGATTTGTGCTATGACAATTTATACGGAATAATAATAATAACAATGGCTTATCACAAATTTTGCGAAGGGTCAGACTCGACATCACGGTTTGTGAGGTGATTGAGTAGGAGGGACTTTACGGTTTGAAGGGATGTGGTGGCATAAGGGAGGGAGGTAATATTGTTAGGTAAACTGTTCCAGAAATAAGAGGCAGCTATTGCGAAGGAGTTGGCATACAGGGTGGTTGAGTAAGGACGGATGAGAAGAGGTTCAGTACGTAGCCGAGCTGACCTGCGGACTTCGCAATCGACAGTAAGAATTAAATTGCTCTTGAGGTAGCTAGGACAAGCCGTTTTGAGTATCGAAAATGTCAAGGCACCCATGAAGTACTCACGACAGGCCTTTACCGTGAGCCACCCTAATCGTTTACGATAGGGGGTAACATCAGCCATCCAGGGAATATTACCAAAGACAAAGTGAGTGCACGCATTCTGCGCACGCTGAAGTCTCAGGTCCTGCTCACCAGTCAGGTCATGGTAAACAAGGCAGGCATAGTCAAAGCGGGGAGAATGAACGAATGGACTAATGATTTGCAGATGCTAAATGATAGGACACGCTTGTGGGGGCGTAAGCTCCTTAAAGTGCGGAATATTTGCTGGCAGATGTTGGATACTTGCCTGCCCCACTTAAGATCAGGAGTCAACCAAACGCCTAAGTTTTTTACTTCTTTTACGAAAGGAATTGTCATGCCATTGACGGAGATTGTTGGCAGGAGATCAAGGTTCACCAAAGAAAGATTCAGAGTGCTACCAAGAAGCATGGCTTTAGTTTTGGCTAAATTTAATGTGAGCCCATTCCTAGCCGCCCAATCTGCGATGGCCGCACAGTCAATCGCAATTTTATTAATCGCATCAGCTAGTTAGTGACGAGTGCAGCTTCTATATATTTAAGTATCATCCGCGTAAATCATATGTTTGGTGAACCTGAGTACTCTGGGGAGGTCGTTGATGAAAATGGCGAACAGCAGCGCACCGAGAACAGAGCCTTGAGGCACTCCAGCCCACGTGGCAATTCAGTCAGAGATGCTGCGACCCTCATCAACAACAGCCTGGCATCTGTCAGCAAAATATGAGATGAACCACTGTAATGAATGATCACTAATTCTAAATGAGCGCAACTTATGGATTAATATATGGTGAGGAATCCTATCAAACGCCTTGGAGAAGTCAAAAAGAATTAATATGGTAAATCGAGAATTATTCATCGCCAATCTGACGTCATCAAGAACCCCGAGCAATGCTGTCTGAGTGCTGTGACCTGTTCTAAAGCCTGCTTGACGCGGAATGAAAAGATTATACTTTTCGATGTGAGATATTAGCTGTTTTGACAAAATCTTTTCTAGGAGCTTGGAGCACTCCGACAGCCTCTCAATGGATCGGAGGTCTGACACATCAGAAGGGGATGGAACTTTGGGGATTGGAGTGATTAGTGTCTGACGCCAAAGTATTGGATAGGATGCCCTAGATATGGATGAGTTGAAAATGGTAGTTAATGGTTCAAGGATAGATGGACAAGAAGTTAAGAGATGCTTAATGGTGATGCCGTCAAGTCCAAAAGTCTTGGATTTAGCTGATGATAGTGCTTCCTTGACATCACTGGAGGTGATGGTAGTGAATGTAAGTAGTGGAATGTCAGGTGAGGCCAGAGGAATGATTGGCAAAGGTAGTTGGGGGGATGAATTGGATGCATTCGATATATATGCGAAGTGTGCGTTGATGCTGGCATGAGAAAAGAGCGAAAAGGGTGAGATAGAATGAGAAGAGACTATACCATGCCTGTTGAGAGAGCTCCATAGGCGATTTTACCGCTGTGCCTTTGTTATTTCTCTCGCATAGTATTCGTTTTTTGAGTTTCGCAACATAGTTAGTACTCTGGCACGTAGAGCTCGATACTCAGTGAGTGGAAAACCATTATCACGTGCTCTCTTATATATTCTGTCGCGCTCTTTTATGGTTGCACGAATCTCTGGTGAGATCCATGGCTTACGGCGGCTACTGACAGTTACGGAGCGAAGTGATGCAAATTTATCGACAGAGCTTGTAACAACCATATTGAAGTGACTTACCATGTCACTAAGATCAGTTATAGAAAAGAAATTATAAAGCTTATTAGAAATATCAGAGAGATATCGAACTCTGTTAAAACCACGGAAGTCACGACTAATTACATTTCGAGTAATGTTTTCTGATACGCTTAAATGAATGGTTAAGTCTTTCCGATCGTGACCATATGTAAAGGGGGCTTCTGATTTAGAATAATTCACAATAGCTGAGAGTGAATGGACAATGAATAAATCCAGCCATGTGTGAGACTCGAGTCGATCCTTGTTTATCGTGTGATGAGTCGCCTCAGAAGCAACCAAGTGTAGCGCATTTGACCAAATAATATCCCGCATATAATTGGCTTCGAACGATGAGGGTAACATATTACAGTTGAAATCACCTGTGATGACCAACCCTTTGTAACGCGGGGAGAAGATAGAGAGCTTATTGAAAAATTCATGCGGCAATGCCGTTTTTGGAGGGCGATAGACCACTGCAAACAGGTGTGAGTCTTGCCCATGGGTGATTTCAATTATAATATACTCCGGTACAGTACCATTTCGCAAATCGGATGTGGCCAATATCTTAAAATTGAATGTTTGTTTTATATAAATAGCAACACCTCCTCCTGTATGCCCCGCGGTCATGTCGAATCAAATTATACCCATCTATGGCTACCGAGGTATCATCAACATCATCATCACCACATGATAATTTAGTTTCAGTTATAGCTACAACGTGTTTTGGGTGAAGATGAAGGTATGACTGAACCTCAACAAAGTGCGTTTCTAGGCCGTTAACATTGGCATGCATAATTTGAACATGCTCGAGGGGGATGGAGGGCGAGGTGCTGCTAGCATTTCGTGTGCTTATGATCGCATTTAAGTGTGCTCTATCTCCATGAGATCGCGATGAAAAGACGCTTGCTCGTAGCTTGTATCAGCCGGCTGATTGCGCGCCACAGGTAAGGCGTTATCACTACCACGGTCTAAATATTGTGCCATATTCGATGGCAGGTGAGATGCTAGCTCCTCTGAATTACCACCAGTGTTATTTAAGTGGCGTTGAATTGATCTACACTCGAGTAGGTCCTGTTCACTGTAGACAGGAAGAGGCGAGGAGTGAGAATCTTGGCAAATATGAACTACCATATTGATCACCCTGGGACGCCTGTAACCTAAAATAGTCGATCGAGAACGAGCTTTAAGTAAAAGTTGGTATATACTTTTAGGGTACAAGGTTCTCAGAAAGATCGTAGAGGTAGAACTGTGGTTAAGTATCATATTAACTGTAAATGATTTTAAATCCAGTCACGTGTAGACTATATGGTCACGAATCTGTGGTGATTTAAATTTTATTAAAACGCTACGAACATTTGTACGCTGCAGAGACGATACATTGTTCTGCCGTGGACGCGCACCAGTACCTTCAAATTCGACGTTAGAAGCAGGCAGAGTGGTACTCGACGTTGAGGCCGGAGTATGTGACTGCTGCATGACAAAAACTGGATCTTGATGCCCATGAGCCTGAGCCGTCGTCGTCGCAGGTGCGCGTGTCGATGCAGTCGACACTCGTGGAAAATCTACTTCCGACAGTATATCAGGAACAATATGGGCAAGATTGAATGCACCTAATACTTTGGAGGCAATTGGCCTGGACCAAGTAAAATGTCCAAAGGTGTCCCAGATATTATCAGCTCTGCTGTGTCAACGTGATTAGTAATAATTGCTGTGCTAGTAGGGGAAATATTGAGTGGTTGCTAATTTATTTTCTAGTTGCTCAAGTTGAGCACTATGTGATTCAGCTATTTGAACACATCTTTGGAACTGCGTATCATGTTCGTTGAGACGCGAGTGCATCGCAGTGAGATCGTTTAGCCTCTCTTCGATTTTTGTCTCCTGCATGGTACAAAAATTTTTAAATTGCTCTTGTTGAGCAGATTTGAGTGCATTAAATTGTGCGGTAATTTGCTGACTGGCGGCTGCTGATGCGGTGGAAGCGACGGCGGTGGTAGTGATGGTGGGGAGGCTGCTCCAACTCTATCTGGTAGTGCCGTTGCGTGAGAGAGAGACAGAGAGAGAGAAGAGGTGGGAGCAGTGGCGGAACGGCTGAGTGCTGCTTGCGTCTGACAAGGAAAGGTATCGGTGTGCGTGTTCGCATTGTTACCAACTGTCGCTGATATAAGCTGCGGCGTTGGATGAGATGCTGGAGACAGTACCGTGTTCCGATCAGTAATAAACTCATCCAAAAGCGCAAGAACGCTCGGATGTTTGTTTGATCGGATGTTACTAGGTACCTCATCATCATAATCATGGTTGTCTAGAGCCAGTTTACCAGGCGAGAGAGATGTGTCAGCTGTGTATTTCCTCCCGTCACAACACGTCACAACACCATCGTCACTAAACCAAATATCACGTACACAGTTCCGATGATATAATGATTCACATTTATTGCACTTAATGGCTTCAGGATCTGCCGGAGCGATGAATGCAGAACAAAAGCCGCATTTAATTGCACGACGATTGAACATGTCCCACTGGGTGTAAGCAGCAGCGCAGGCAGAAATGAAGCAGTGAGAATGATCGTGCGCATGCGCGAGTGCGCGAAAACACTACACAGCCGATCAAAAGAGCACGTAACCTCAAAAGCACTAACTTACATTTACAGAGAGAGAGAGAGAGAGAGAGAGATAGTAGTACTTAACATACTTTCTGTCATATAGTACATAAAATAAATATAATATTTAATATAAAGCGAGCGATGTAGAGTGACTTTGATAGAATTCGACAGTAATGTTTTATGAAATTTGTGCAGACTAGAATCTGTAGATTGACCAGAAACGACATAGTTTTATATGTTAAGCACTGAATGTAACGCTTAATGGTAATAACGCTTAATATCCATATATATGGGTGGTTCCATGTCAAGTGAGCATGTCCAAAAATAAAAATGTCTGAAACTCTACAAAAATGTTGGTATGTGTACCGAGAGTACGTCAAAAAAATTTCAGACTCTAACGTTTTATATGTCAAGAGCAATTAAAGGTTGAGAAACGCTTTTTTTTTAAATTTGATTTTTAACTCAAAAACCGGGGACTTTTGAGAAAAAAATGTAGGAACATTTTTTGGTCAAAATGAGGTAAGAAAAATTAAAAAAAATCTATTAGACCATACTGTGATACTTTGTGATCTCATGCATTGTAATAGATTGTGATATTAAGAGTCTAGAAAATCGCCACAATTTTTTTAAAAATAAAAAAATCTTAAAATTTTGTTTTTTATATAGCCTTTACTTCTAGACTAGTTAGAATACTTGTTCTTTATAACCCCATGCATTGTGACGTAATATTCAAATTCTATCTGATCGCCATCAGCTTTCTCAAAGCAAAAAATCTTAAAATTTCATATTTTATGTCAGTTTGCATTGTAGACCTTGTGCAAAATGATCTCAAGATAAATATAATTCCTGCAGAGCTATTAAAGGGTGACATTTTATTACAGTCACAGAATGGAAATACCGAAAATTGCGCTATTTAAGAATACGATTTTTAACGTTTTTTTCTTGTAATTGTTCGATGAAGCGATCGTTTTGTGTCCGATAAAAATGATTTTATATGGACAATGACATTTTTTTATGTTCGTATAATGCATAAAATATGCTCAAAACTTTTTTTCAACCTATAAAAGTAGAATTCCCACCATATACAGCTCTCAAAACCTACCAAAATAAACAGAAAACGGATTATTATATTATAATTTAACCAGATAGTGTATCATAAAGGTAAGACCTTCAATTTAGTTTTTAGTTCGTGTGTCTAGCCCTTCTAGAAGCGAAAATATAGCAGTTTGAAGTTAGTACAAAAATTTAAGTATCAAATCTGTGAAAGGGTGCATGGACGCTTTTATTCTTGACAACTTTGTGTAGCTTGAATTCCTATAATAAAATTAATTTTCATCGATTGCACGTCAAAAAATATTAAAAATTACGAACGCTTTTACATTAAGTCTGGAGTTCTCAAGAATGGTAGTGGGAGACGAATCAAAAATCAGAAGCATGAAAAACCATTTTAATAAAAGTTATAATACACTTTGTAGAGATATATATTATAATTCCCGCATTAAAATAGTACACAGGTTAAGTTTTCACAAATATGTGAGTAAAATAGGAATCTGAAATAAAGCGCAAATGAAATTGAAATTTCTCGCAAGAACAACTTTATTTTATTTTTATGTAAATATAAGCATATCTATCCTTTAAGTACATTACAACATTAATAATGATGAGTTTTTACGCCTCCGGCGCTGGATTTAAATCTCCCGTCAGTCATTTCTAAGTACGCCATACTCCATGTAAAAGTGCCCTTATGCGTCCCGATCAATTTTTTTCAGTTAAAAAAACTATGCGGTGCACAAAGCTTTTTTACATTAAATATCTTCGTTAATTTTTTTTTATTTCTTGGTGTCATCTTCTTGGAGTTGCAATCATCAGCATTGTACTCTACACTGTCATTTCTTATAAGGCTCGCAATATCTAGTCTTTCCCTATGAAAAAGTCTTATATACATCAGACAGTTGTGCTTTATGTGATGTTATATGTTTACTCTTTCAAATTCTTTTACAAGTTTTCTTCTAAGAGTAGATAAAAAAAGAACAATAAACAGATATTAATAACTAACTAAAGTATAATGCTTGAACTAAAAATTGTTATATGATACTTATTTAATTTTTTTTTCTAACGGCGTGCGTAAAATTCGATTTTAAATATTAATACCACAAAAATCTTTTTTCTCAAATCTTTTTTTAAATTTCAATAACGTTAGTGAATATTATATTACGGCAACACTTGTTTATGTAAAATAACTAATAGTGATTATTTTATTATTAATGTCAGTGAATATGAATTAAAGTATAACGGTATTTCGTCTAGGTTTGAAAGGTAATTATTTTTTAACCATAACTCATGAATCCATAAGATGAGTGAACGACAAAATTTAGTGTTATTAGAAATATCGAACAATACAATCTCAGGACTAACAGGAGACAAACTAACAAAGAATTTTCGAGTTCTTCAACTTCTATTTCACAATACCAAAGATAAAAATCTAACTTCAAAGGACAGTATTAAATCAGTCATCAAAGAAGTTAAAACTTTTTGGGAAAAACCTTCCAATGGTACTAGGAGAGATGACCGTTGCTATAAAAAGTTAGATGAACTGTACACAAACTATCTTTCTATTCAAAAGTATACAAAAAATACAAAAAAAAATAGATGACTTTGAGAATCAATCAAGTGATGTTTTGACATTTCTTATAATGGTTTATCTGAATTATTTAGTACGTCAGAAAAAACTACATTACTTTCACAATCAATCGGTAGCATAAGAAATCAGTTTAAGAAAATTCATGAGTCTACAGATAATAAATAACAGTAAACAATATATTAGTTTAAGTGATTTCCTAATATCTTCCAGTAAGAGACTTCAGCCTTTAATTCGTGTTTTTAACCTTTTAATTGAACATGAAGAAACGGTTACTACCAAGGAAGACACTCAGTTACTTCATACAATTGAATCACTGGAGCTTTGTGAATTAGAAGCAGACACACCCCAACCTAGTACTTCAAACGATAAGGGTCCGATAACAAGTAAATACCATTGTCATTACTATACA
This sequence comes from Gastracanthus pulcherrimus, assembly GCA_949152435.1. Classification (NCBI taxonomy): domain Eukaryota; kingdom Metazoa; phylum Arthropoda; class Insecta; order Hymenoptera; family Pteromalidae; genus Gastracanthus; species Gastracanthus pulcherrimus. Next base: position 57,362,657 of record OX424573.1, read on the forward strand.
CTTAAAAAAAATTATATTTGACAAATATGGCTGTCTATAAAAAATATTTCTTCTTATCTTATTAATTAACTATTTTGTTTCAAAGAAAAACGAATAAATCTTATTTTAACTTTCTTTAAAAAGTTTAAGTGAATGTTAAAGCTTTTATATATATTTTTTTTATAAATTCATTTTGCTTGTATCGTACTAGAACTGTCTTATAATTTTGAAGCTCATTGAAAAACTAATTTTTACTGAAAAATGAAAACAATCGATATGATACTATTTTTCATATATCATATTTTGAATATTACAAAATCATATTTTGAACTTATCTTCATCAAAAGAGATTAAAAAATTTATATTTTTACTAAAAATAGATGACAGCAAGTAGTAAAATTTAAATAAAATCTGTTTTAAAGTCATCGGAACTTACCATTCTACCATTTTATCAAATATGTTTGAGAATGAATGATGAAGTGTGTATGGAGAAAGAATTAAAATAATAAAATTTTTCTTCCTTTGATAATTTGAATCTCCACTAGAGATTCAAATTCTTTCTTGGTACACATTTTACTATACGTCACAAAAAATTCTTTAGCATGTAATAATTTTCAAATATATTTAATGAAATTTTAGGAAAATATCTGAATTTTTGTGCAGAAATTCGTTAAATTGTTTAGATTAGAATTTTTATTTTTATTTTTTTCACTGGATCTATTAACTCGAGCATTTCACAATGATAATAGAAATACTTTGTAATATTTCAGTGATATTCCAGCAATATTATTATTATTTTATCGAAAGCATATATAATTTCCTTTTAATTTTTTATTATTTTTATTTCGCCATAACGCTAGTACCATTATTAGTATTAGTAATATACGTGTTATAAACGCCTGTCAAGAATCGTTCCTAGGCAGCAGCTCTGGGATGAAATGGTTTGAACCGTCCTTGTATAGTAACTGAAGACGAATCTTAGCACTTGCGAGAAAACGTTAAAGCGCCATCTAGCGGCAGTCTTGAGAAAATTGACTTCCAAATAATGTGAAATGACAAGAATCTGGTATTCACGATTTGTTTTCAAGTAAACCTTGACTAACTACATACTTAAAATATTTTGACAGTTATAGTCAAGATTTCTGGCATAATAGAATGATAAAATTAAAATGTTACGAGTATGTTAAACAAATGATGACTAATTTATTGCCATGTGATATAGTAGAAACATTTTCACAGTATTAATTTGAAATGCATCCAGGAATGTGATTCTGTAATTTTGCAGGAATATAGCTTTAATATCTTAAAGTAATGCGTCATATATTACAATTTCAGTGTGATGTGTAACAGTGTAATATTATACAAATATTTCGGCATTATTAATGTGAGATGCATTGAGAAATATCATTCTGTAAATTTACAGTAATATTACTATAATATTTCGATGCGATATTTTACATAACAATACTACAGGATATTTCGCGTATATTTTAATGTGTTTGTCACAGTCAAATATTGTAGAAATATTTTGGCAATATTAATGGGACATGCATCGAGAAATGTCATCCTGTAAACTTGTAATAATATTGATGTAATCTTGCAATGTGATATATCACATAACAATATTACAGCAATGTACTACGTATATTACGATGTGATTTATCACAATGTAATATTGTAGAATTATTGCAGCAATATTGCGTTGTAATTCATCATCACGCAGTGTTACAAGAATATCATTGCAATTTTACAATGTGGTATATCGTAATATAATATTATAGAAAGATTGCTGCAATACTGCAATCTTTAAAATCATACTGGAATATCACAGAAATGTAGCTACAATATGTCAACTTATCCACAATATCACAACAACGTTGAAATATTTCTACGAAATTCCTGCAATATTGGGTGCTATGTGGGTACTAGGATACAAAGCAAAATTTGGGGTTCGTGATTCTTGAATTTTTATAATTTTACGAATTTCTGAAAGTTGTCCCCAATATTGTACAGAACAAAGACTTAGAGACAACTTTTAAGTAGAGAGTTACGGCCTCCTCCCGTTAACGCCCAAAATGACATACGCCTTTCTAGAAAGCATGAACAGCTTCGACAAATCTTTACAAATCTTGGTATCTTATATGTCTCGAGACTGCTATTTTCAAATCTGCCGGTATTTTTTTCTTATATCGAAGCATTCTTCCAATACAATAGGTTAAGTAAAACAAATCAAACAAATTTGCACATTTTTTTCTAAAAATTGTAATTTTTTAAATGAATACATTACCCGATCAGGTTGAAACTGTGGATCTGGAGGCATACAGACTTATACTTTAAGATGCCACAGCAAAAAATTCAAAATTCGATATGGCGGATTCAAAATGGCGGTGCTTAAAATTGATTATGTGAATTTTAAAATACATGATATTATGTTACCTGATCTAAAAGTTCTTTACGCATACGTGACCGTACGCTCGTAAAATATAAATAACTGTGATATACGAATATTTTGATGATAGGATCCCATAGTATTCGATTTTTAATTGTTGTATAATTTTACTTCACTTACTACTACAAAATTGATTATATTTCAAAGTTGCCAGAAAAAAATCTAATAATTATATTTTTAAATTATTTCCATAATTTTGGATCCGCCATATTGAAATTTCTGCTGTGGCATCTGGAAGTAGAATTCTGTATACCACTAAATCCATAAATCCATAATTAAGTCTTTTTGGAAAAAACTAGACGAGGGGTCGGGAGAAATGTTATAACAAGTACTTGTAAATTTTTTAGACATGTTTCGACTTATCCTACCATCAGTTATGCTGGAATGAACGGAATTATATTAATATTTCAAATATTAACAAATATCAGTCTTGTGCATATTATAGAGTGTATGGTATACATAGGCCATATAATTCATATATAGCCCCTATATGAGGATAGGGTGAGTGCCTAAAAAACGTAAACCCCATATAACTCGCAACTTCCAATAACCCATAAACCCCATAAAACCTATAATCATCTTAAACCCTATTAACCCTGTAAGGCCCAGGCGTCAAAATCATCGTCAAAAAATTTTGAACAAATTCAGTGATGATTGTTGGGCTTTGGGATTTGGTTAAGGGGGCAAAACACCTTTGAAAACATGAAAGAATCGTTTTTTCTTTATTCCCTATTTTGATAGGAAACTTCCCGCAGAATATGCTCCCATTGGTTATATGTTTAAAATTTTTATTTCAAAGTTATATGCCAAATACTAAAAGTACTTTTTAGCTATTTTTTCTTAATATTACTTCTTTTTACAAAATTTCTTTTTATTTTGTTAATAATCGCTTGCAATATTTCTTTCTAAGATACTGTGAGTAACATATTGAATATATTAATCAAGGGGCGCGGCAGCGCCCGCTGGCACGTATAAGTACCCACGGTACGATACGAAGCCGAAGGGCGCACCGTCGCCTTTTATACGTCTAATTGTGTTTTTTTAACCTCTTCAAAATCTTTAAATATCAATATCTAAACACTGATTGACTTATGTGCAGTCTATTTACACTGTTTTAAGAGATAATAATTTAGTCTATCACGTAAAAAAAGTTTCTGTTAAAAAAGATTCATCTAATTAAAGATATAAAGCATAATATATTTGCTCAAATTTTTTCTTTTCATTTTGTTCTCCGCATTTCCGTTTTCTCTAATCATATATATGTGACTTCCGTTTTCTCTACTCATATGTATATAATATACACATATCATATGTATAATACACATATACACACATACAGACCATATATATATATATATATATATATATATATATATATATATATAGTGCCTGCAGACAGTGCAGACGACAACCACAAAATCTTCTAACCTATTATCAAAATCAAATGTTGAAGGTTGAAGGACGCGTTTGTGTCATTTGTATTATTAAAATAAAACGGGTTGTTTTTACGTGATTTGTTTTTATTACGTGATGAAATCTCTGTACAACGATTTCGAAAAATATCGTACGTCCGAAAAAGTGGCAAGACGGTCATGTGGAATAAAATTATTGCAATCCCAAGTGTAGTTGGAAAAAGCTGCAGTTTTACATGGTAAGAGAGAAGATAAAGAAAATCCCAAGTGTAGTTGGAAAAAGCTGCAGTTTTACATGGTAAGAGAGAAGATAAAGAAAAAGACTAGCAGTGAATTCTGTCGAAAGAGTACTGGATAAGGTATTACCATCGCTCCATTTCTGCAGGAGGCTACATCAGAAGTTGTACCGAGACCATTTCCTTGACAGAATCTAAATCATCAAGGATACACAACGTCTTCTGTTGCATCAAAAATCGTGGCAAAGTATGGATTTAAAGAGGGTCAGGAACTTGGAAAGAAAGAGCAGGGAATGTCTAGCATTGCAAGTAAAGAAGACTAGTAAAAGAAGAGGTAGAATAGTATAGTACACAAAAAGGAATAATTAAGGACGTCTTCTCTGCCTTTGAGTATGTTGCCCCCTTGAAACTCACAAGGAATAAACAAGATGAAACGAGCATTACTGAAATAATGAAGTCATCAAGTAAAGTTGTTTTGCTCAGAAATGTGGTTGGAATTTCTTTGGTGCCTGTAGCTGTGATAATTGCATTCAACAAAGAATTATTAGATAAAATTTTTGTTATACTTGTGGTGTGCTACTTCTTAGTAACTAGTATTTATGTGCTTGTGTGTAATCATCATCGGGGATATACAAAGTCATCTGCTGATTGATCATAAACATACAGTGAATACGCCACTATGCACCAGAAAAATACCACACAATCATGGGGATGCAGTAATTGAATATCCGCTCTGATGTTATCATGATGTAAATATAATACAAATCAAGTTCTCCAATCAAGTTGGTGTATCGCAGAAGCATCTGTTAAATATTTCATACTCCAATAGATATACTGTTTTTTAACACAAATTTTTGTTATTGACAAGGGTGTTTGTGAATCTTTGTACTAGTGTAAGTGCTTATGTGTTTAAAAGATATTACTCAATTTTACTGTAAACTGCTTGTTATAGCGAGGTATAAGGTCAAATGCTAAGATTCTGTCTTTTCTTGATATTTCAAGCAATTATACTCTGAGGGTAAAATAAACAGCCAGTGAAGTTCGAATACAAATCAAGTTCTCTAATCAAGTTTCTGCGTCACAAAAGCATCTGTTAAATATTAATAGATATAAAGTCAACGCTGGCTCAGAAGGGTCATTTTAATGAAATTAAAAAACTATAATTAATCAAATGTTTGCAAGCTCAGGTTTATAATTACATTAAAAAAACTCTTTTCACTCAGCGTTGACTTGATATCTGAATAAAACATGAGAATATTATAAGGTTCTTTCGAAGGAATTTTTTTAAAATTTATTTTAAGTGAATTTTCATAATCAAACAGGGCTATGTAATGGTTTAGGTAAAATTGCAAAAGATTATTTCAAGTAATTTAAAAGAAAATGGAGTCAATGAAACTTTCAATTTACCCATACACAAATATTTATTTATTTGAAAGTAACACATAATATACTCATGTTTTATCCAGATCTAAAGTCATCGCTGGCTCAAAAGGGTCATTTTAATGAAATTATAAAACTATAATTAATCAAATGTTTGCAAGCTCACGTTTTTATTACATTAAAAAAACTATTTTCACCCAGCATTAACTTGATATCTGAATAAAACATGAGAATACTATAAGATTTTTTCGAAAGAATTTTATTTAAATTTATTTTAAATGAATTTTAATAATCAATAGGGCTACATAATGTTTTAGGTAAAATTGCAAAAGATTACTGCAAGTAGTTTAAAAGAAAATGGAGTCAGTGAAACTTTCAAGTTACCCATACACAACCATTTATTTATTTGAAAGTAACACATAATATACTCATGTTCTATCCAGATGTAAAGTCAACGCTGGCTCAGAAAGGTCATTTTAATGAAATTATAACACCATAATTAATCAAATGTTTGCAAGCTCAGGTTTATAATTACATTAAAAAGACTCTTATCACTCAGCGTTGACTTGATATCTGAATAAAACATGAGAATATTATAAGGTTCTTTCAAAGGAATTTTTTTAAAATTTATTTTAAGTGAATTCTCATAATCAAATAGGGCTATGTAATGGTTTAGGTAAAATTGCAAAAGATTATTGCAAGTAATTTAAAAGAATATGGAGTCAATCAAACTTTCAAATTACCCATACACAAATATTTATTTATTTGAAAGTAACACATAATATACTCATGTTTTATGCAGATCGAAAGTCAACGCTGGCTCAGAAGGGTCATTTTAATGAAATTATAAAACTATAATTAATGAAATGTTTGCAAGCTCACGTTTTTATTACATTAAAAAGACTATTTTCACCCAGCGTTAACTTGATATCTGAATAAAACATGAGAATACTATAAGATTTTTTCGAAAGAATTTTATTTAAATTTATTTTAAGTGCATTTTAATAATCAATAGGGCTACATAATGTTTTAGGTAAAATTGCAAAAGATTACTTCAAGTAGTTTAAAAGAAAATGGAGTCAGTGAAACTTTCAAGTTACCCATACACAACCATTTATTTATTTGAAAGTGACACATAATATACTCATGTTCTATCCAGATATAAAGTCAACGCTGGCTCAGAAGGGTCATTTTAATGAAATTATAAAACTATAATTAATCAAATGTTTGCAAGCTCAGGTTTATAATTATATTAAAAAGACTCTTTTCACTCATCGTTGACTTGATATCTGATTAAAACATGAGAATATTATAAGGTTCTTTCGAAAAATTTTTTTGAAATTTATTTTATGTGAATTTTCATAATCAAATAGGGCTACATAATGGTTTAGGTAAAATTGCAAAAGATTACTTCAAGTAGTTTAAAAGAAAATGGAGTCAATGAAACTTGCAAGTTACCCATACACAACCATTTATTTATTTGAAAGTAACACATAATATACTCATGTTCTATCCAGATATAAAGCCAACGCTGGCTCAGAAGGGTCATTTTAATGAAATTATAAAACTATAATTAATCAAATGTTTGCAAGCGCAGGTTTATAATTATATTAAAAATACTCTTTTCACTCAGCGTTGACTTGATATCTGAATAAAACATGAAAATATTATAAGGTTCTTTCCTAAAATACTTGCGCCAAAAGCATGTATTTAGAACACTACAGATCTTCTGGTTCCAGTTAAGTCACTAAACTACACAAATATGTTGAAATACATGAAAAGGGCTTGCATATCAAGTTTCAATGTTTTACGATATAGCACTTTTATATAAATTCAGTTTTTCAAGATTTGTGTGATTAAAAATTGTATATCTCAAACCTTGTGCACAATATACAACTGAAACTTCAAATACAAGCCCTTGTCATGTATTTCAACAGATTTGTGTAGATTGATGAATTTCCTACAACATGAATATGTACTTTGTTCTAAAATACTTCAGCCAAAAGCATGTATTTAGAACACTACAGATCTTCTGGTTTCAGTTAAGTCACTAAACTACACAAATATGTTGAGATACAGGACAAGGATTTGTATATAAAGTTTCAAGTGTAATTTCTGCAATCTACACTTTTCTTAAGTGCCGTTCTAACATTTACACTCAAGTAATGTAAAATGTATTATTTGCACTTTTGAAATTGGTTGCGGGTGGTTTACACTTTTCGAAAGTGCAATTCTAATTTAGATGCTATTTTAAATACGCATTATTTATTGTATTTGCATATAGGCGAAATATGCAAGCGTATAGGAGAAATACGCATTATTTATTGTATTTGCATATAGGCGGAGTATGCAAGCGTATAGGCGAAATATGCATTATTTATTGTATTTGCATATCAGCGGAATATGCAAGCGTATAGGCGAAATACGCATTATTTATTGTATTTGCATATATGCGGAATATGCAAGCGTATAGGCGAAATATGAATTATATATTGTATTTGCATATAGTCGAAATATGCAAACGTATAGGCGAAATACGCATTATTTATTGTATTTGCATATAGGCGGAATATGCAAGCGTATAGGCGAAATATGAATTATATATTGTATTTGCATATAGGCGAAATATGCAAACGTATAGGCGAAATACGCATTATTTAATGTATTTGCAAATAGGCGAAATACGAAAAACATTATGTGTATATGCGAAATACGCATGTTTGTTGTATTGTTAAATTCTAGTTTTTTTTAATTGACTAGCCGAACAGACTTGCTTTACTTGGCGCATGTACCTGGTTCCATTTGTAGCGGTTTTCGCTAGATGGCGCCAGTGACGACCGGAGGTACTACCTGCCTTACCGACCTATGGGTCGGTAAAATCGCAGAAATGGGTTTGACACCCCCTTAATGAAATTATAAAACTATAATTAATCAAATGTTTGCAAGCTCACGTTTTTATTACATTAAAAAGACTATTTTCACCCAGCGTTAACTTGATATCTGAATAAAACATGAGAATACTATAAGGTTTTTACGAAAGAATTTTATTTAAATTTATTTTAAGTGCATTTTCATAATCAATAGGGCTACATAATGGTTTAGGTAAAATTGCAAGAGATTACTTCAAGTAGTTTAAAAGAAAATGGAGTCAATGAAACTTTCAAGTTACCCATACACAAACATTTATTTATTTGAAAGTAACACATAATATACTCATGTTCTATCCAGATATAAAGTCAACGCTGGCTCAGAAGGGTCATTTTAATGAAATTATAAAACTATAATTAATCAAATGTTTGCAAGCTCAGGTTTATAATTATATTAAAAAGACTCTTTTCACTCATCGTTGACTTGATATCTGATTAAAACATAAAAATATTATAAGGTTCTTTCGAAAAAAATTTTTTGAAATTTATTTTAAGTGAATTTTTATAATCAAATAGGGCTACATAATGGTTTAGGTAAAATTGCAAAAGATTACTTCAAGTAGTTTAAAAGAAAATGGAGTCAATGAAACTTTCAAGTTACCCATACACAACCATTTATTTATTTGAAAGTAACACATAATATACTCATGTTCTATCCAGATATAAAGTGAACGCTGGCTCAGTAGGGTCATTTTAATGAAATTATAAAACTATAATTAATCAAATGTTTGCAAGCTCACGTTTTTATTACATTAAAAAGACTATTTTCACCCAGCGTTAACTTGATATCTGAATAAAACATGAGAATACTATAAGGTTTTTTCGAAATAATTTTATTTAAATTTATTTTAATTGAATTTTCATAATCAATAGGGCTACATAATGGTTTAGGTAAAATTGCAAAAGTTTACTTCAAGTAGTTTAAAAGAAAATGGAGTCAATGAAACTTTCAAGTTACCCATACACAAACATGTATTTATTTGAAAGTAACATATAACTTTCTAAAAAGTCAAAACTTGGCAAGTATAAGTTTCGTTATTACCCACAATATAAATTAAAAGAAATACGCTACAATTAAAGTAGTAAACATAAACTAATATTCTATTTTTAAAATATTTCTATTTTTTCGAGAATAGTAAGAATACATTTCCGTCTCTGAAAAAGTTGTGAAATCTATAAAAAATACCTTTCTAAAAAGTAAAATCTTGGCAAGTATAAGTTTCATTATTACCCACAATATAAATTAAAAGAAATATGTTATTCCCAATATAAGACGGTCAATTATGAATTTCATGAATACGCTACAATTAAAATAGTAAACTTAAACTAATATTCTATTTCAAAAATAATATAGTTTAAAATATTTCCATTTTTTACTAATTCTGATAATCTTAAATGAACGCTAAAGAAATTAATGAAATCGATTAATAAATTGGCAAGTATTGTATTTTTATTTGTATATCAATTTCCTTCTTTTATTAATTAGTATGAAGTATACAAATTATTTAAAAAATATTATAGTTTAAAATATTTCTATTTTTTACTAATCCCGATAATCTGAAATAAACGCTAAAGAAATTAATTAAATCGATTAATAAATTGGCAAGTATTATATTTTTATTTGTAACTCAATGTCATTTTTTTATGAATTAGTATAAAGTATTCAAATTAATAATACCTTTCAAATTTAATATTGTAAGACATTAAATTTGACATAAATACATGTTGATAAGAAATAGGTCAAAATGTCGAACCTCAAACACTGATCTATAATACTCTCGCTACATTATACTCGCGTTACATGTAGTGCGCATATGGAAATTCATTTCTATTATAGGTAAGCTAACTGATACTTTTTGAAATCAAGCCAATATAATATTACGGACAAACAGTTTATACCTTATCTAGGGCTCTGACTTGCTGCCATCGTTAATTGCTACGAACCTTAGGTCACTCGAGCACTGTTCGAGGTTATTTTTCCCAAACTCGAGCAATGTTCCAGGTTTAACTGTAGTTCAATATAAAATATAGTGCATTGACGGTCTCTTTAATTTCGACATATAACTATGTACATACTTGACGGACCCGTCGTCTCGCAGTCTATCGGTGGACTACCTACCTTGTTTAAGATCAATTTTTGATCATAAACATCCAACGTGTATTACTCAATGTTTTTATATTTCATTTATTTTATTCTTTTATAATAAAAGATTACATATTTTTGTACCCTTTAAAAAACTTATAATAATAATCCAAAATTACAGCGCTGTTTGTGTTTTGTGACATAATAAACTACTTACTATTTCTTGCATATTATACTTTCTTTTAGCTTTTATCTCAAGAGTTCGTCATCATTATTAATATTGTCTTATTCATTAAATATATATCAGATCACATATTGCATAAAACAATTGTATACATATATGTTTTCAGCATCTTTGATTATGCTAATGCGCCGGTTCGAATACGCGTATAAATGAAACGGGTTAAACTGAAATTTTAGATTTATTCCAGCTCTAGGTAGAAGCGGTTTTGTCAAGATGACACAAGAATGGCACCACCTTGAAGTAATGTAAGCAACAGTTTTACGGTGGGTTCCGCCAGAAGAGGAAAGGGGGGTAGGTTTTAGTGGGTAGGTTTGCGATGCAATGGCCGTGTAGTTTTCTCGCGTTTTTGTTTATGTTATTTTTCGTCCTATATTATACACGCGGTGGGTGCATCCCCAACTAACTCCACACTATTCGGCTGTGCCCAGTCGGGTGTGCCTTAGATTGCTTTGCCCTAAAAAAATAAAGTCTATGATTTTGCTAACTTCTTTTACTTAGAAATATTACCTTCTATTCTACGAACACCGTAAACTTCGAGACGACGGGTCCGTCAAGTATGTACATAGTTATATGTCGAAATTAAAGAGACCGTCAATGCACTATATTTTATATTGAACTACAGTTAAACCTGGAACATTGCTCGAGTGTGGGAAAAATAACCTCGAACAGTGCTCGAGTTACCTAAGGTTCGTAGCAATTAACGATGGCAGCAAGTCAGAGCCCTAGATAAGGTATAAACTGTTTGTCCGTAATATTATATTGGCTTGATTTCAAAAAGTATCAGTTAGCTTACCTATAATAGAAATGAATTTCCATATGCGCACTACATGTAACGCGAATATAATGTAGCGAGAGTATTATAGACCAGTGTTTGAGGTTCGACTTTTTGACCTATTTCTTATCAACATGTATTTATGTCAAATTTAATGTCTTACAATATTAAATTTGAAAGGTATTATTAATTTGTATACTTTATACTAATTCATAAAAAAATGACATTGAGTTACAAATAAAAATATAATACTTGCCAATTTATTAATCGATTTATTTAATTTATTTAGCGTTTATTTCAGATTATCGGAATTAGTAAAAAATAGAAATATTTTAAACTATAATATTTTTTAAATAATTTGTATACTTCATACTAATTAATAAAAGAAGAAAATTGATATACAAATAAAAATACAATACTTGCCAATTTATTAATCGATTTCATTAATTTCTTTTGCGTTCATTTGAGATTATCAGAATTAGTAAAAAATGGAAATATTTTAAACTATATTATTTTTGAAATAGAATATTAGTTTAAGTTTACTATTTTAATTGTAGCGTATTCATGAAATTCATAATTGAACGTCTTATTTTGGGAATAACATATTTCTTTTAATTTATATTGTGGGTAATAATGAAACTTATACTTGCCAAGATTTTACTATTTAGAAAGGTATTTTTTATAGATTAAATATACGTTAAAATGTCAGATAGAAATAATGTATACATTAGAAAAATAGATATAATATTTTGTATATGACGAAATTTGTGAAATTCATTTGTAAAAAGAAAATTAATTATATATATATATATATATATATATATATATATATATATATATATATATATATATATATATATATATATATATATATATATATATATATATATATATATATATATAGATATATAAACAATTAAGATTCTTTCGGAAACTTTTTTGACGGCCAGTTTCGTTCCTACGAGGGTAGTTCAATAAGTCTTTAGAATGACCAACAGATGGCGCGCGAATCGCTCCAAATCATCTGTTTTCAGTCAGCACCACTCCCGACTAGATATATGGTGCAGCCACAGTCCACATCTTCTGAGTTTACGTGTTTTTATAACCAATTGAAAAAAAAAAAATTGCTTGTTAAGAAAAATGGAAAAAAACGAGTTCAGAGCGGTAATTAAACATTTTCATTTAAAGGGTTTAACTCCATATGAGATAAAAAATGAATTGGACTCAGTTTATGGCACATCTGCCCCTGCCTTAGCAATGGTTTATAAATGGGTAAATGAATTTAAGCGTGGTCGTACATCAATAAGTGACGAACCACGTTCAGGAAGGCTCGTAGAAGCAACTACTCCCGAAATCATCAATAAAATCCACGATATGGTGTTGAAGGATAGAAGATTAAAAGTGCGTGAGTTAGCTGAGGCCACAAGGATATCTATAGGTGCAGTTGTTTCAATTCTACATGAAAAATTAGGCATGAAAAAGCTATCGGCAAGATGGGTGCCGCGTTTGCTCTCAGCTGAGAATAAACGCAATAGAGTGGTCGCCTCTGAGGCTCTTTTGGCGCGCATAAGTCGGAATCCTGAGGAACTTTTTCGTTGATTAGTGACTGTGGATGAAACATGGATACACCACTACACTCCTGAGACAAAGGAACAATCCAAACAGTGGATTTCCACAGGCGAACCAGCTCCAAAGAAGGCAAAGACCGTAAAGTCAGCTGGTAAGGTTATGGCTACAGTTTTTTGGGATGCACGTGGAATTATACTTATTAACTACTTGGAAAAGGGTAAAACAATTACTGGTGAATATTATGCATCATTATTAGAGCAGCTGAAAGAAGAAATTAAAAAAAAACGACCACATTTGGCGAGAAAAAAAATTCTCTTTCATCACGACAACGCCCGAGTTCACACATGCTTCGTTTCAATGGCTAAAATTGAAGAACTAAAATTCGAATTGGTCGAACACCCACCGTATTCACCAGATTTAGCCCCCAGTGACTTTTTCTTATTTCCAAACTTGAAAAAATGGCTCGGTGGACAGAGATTTACGGACAACGAAGACGTCATTGCCTCTGTAAGTGCTTATTTTGAGGAACTTCCGAAAACGCACTTTTCTGAAGGATTAAAAAAACTTAAAAAGCGATTGACCAAGTGTATAGAGCTCCAAGGAGATTATGTTGAAAAATAAAAAAAAATTTACCCAAAAAAAATTGTTTTTATACTTTATTCTAAAGACTTATTGAACTACCCTCGTATATTCTAAGTTACCTATTACGTCATGAACAGTATTATATGTAGAGTCTCTGTACTGAGGCACATTTTTGTAACTACAGAGACTCTATATATAATTAGAATGTCTATTCCATGCTACATGTAAAAACAGCTGACATCTGTGATTTTAGCATTCTAATTTTGAAAGCTCTTTTTATCCGTCGTTAATAATTAATTATTATATGTAAATAATATTTTTTGCGTTCGTGAGTGAATTTTCGAGTCATACTAAGTGAAGTTTAGTGTAGTGAAAAGTGTATTTATACTATATAAATCTAAAATATAGGCCAACTGTCACTTTTAATAATATGAAAATAGAACAATTGCACGTGTAAATGCAAGTCTGTTTCGTAGAAATCTTCAAAAAACAAAAAAATAATATGGATAAACTCCAGTATCCCCAGAAAATACATAAAAAATGTAAACCTCATAAATCTCGTAAGCCTCAATAATCAATAAACATAAAACTCGATAATCCCGTACACCCCTTAAAACCAATAAATATTGTAAATCCCATAATCCTCATAAACCCATAAAATCCAAAAAAAACCATAAAACTAATAAATCCAATAAAACTAAGAAATGTCGTAAATTCCAGAAACCCCATAGATCCCACTAATGTTTTAAAACCCATCAACATTATAACCCCCAGAAAACTAATAAACTTCATTAGCACCATAATCCTGATAAACTCCATAAAACCCATAAACATCGTAAATTCCATAAACCCCATAAGCCTCATATTACATAAAAATACCGTAAACCCCAACAAATCCATAAACCTCAATAATCTATAAACTCCATGAAACCTATAAACATTGTCAACTCCATAAGCCCATAAAATACATAAAAACATAAACATAAACTTCAACAAATCCATAATCCCCAATAACCCATAAAAGCCATAAATATAGTAAACCCCATTATATCCATAAATATAGTTAACCCCATTCTATCCATAAATATAGTAAATCCCATTATATCCATAAATATAGTAAACCTTATAAACTCCATCATACTCATAAAAATCATAATATTGATAAATCCATTAACTTCATAAAACGTATAATCGCGATAAACCCCATAAAAATAATAAACTCTTTAAACCCATAAACGCCATAAAAAAGTTAAACCGCATTGTTTATGCATCTGGTTAATAAAATAAGTAGAATTCACGGGATTTAATGGGGAGACAACAATTATATTTTTATTGCTCTGCAAAACGATTTTGTACATGCGAGGTGAGGGAGCTAGTGTTGACTCTAGGCGATCCGAGGTGGAACTGGAGATCCCGAGAGCACAAAAGCCTCTCCTGACGCGCTCGCTTGACTCAGATTGGTCAGAATACGTTGCGAGATATTTGAATTGAAAGGAATCGTTTTCTCCAATTCTAAAACGCGTTATTTCGTTTTCAATAAGAAAACGATAACATTGTATCAAAGTTCAAAATTAAAGTTTAACAACGCGTAACAATAGTTTAGTACGTCGTGATTTTAGCAAATTTCAGTAGTAAAAGGCAACTTTTTTCCAAAGAAAAAATGAATGTTAATTAAATCATTTAAAATAATCTCAATCATCAGTTGATGAGTTATCCAGATGCTTGAATAATTTGCTGATGGGTCGGCGTAGTGTAGTAGTATTTATATTTTTTTGTGGACATTAATAAAACTACTATGTGGATAACAACACCAAAAGTAGATTATTCCAATATATTATCTGATGCTAAATGTTAAAATAATACTTTACTCCACCGCAAAACTCTATATAATCGTATAATCTATTTTTGAACAATGTATAATATAGGTTATAAGATATGCTGCTTATTGTTAGTTTTGCAGTGCAGTAAAATACTTCAAAATGGGTGTTAATAATTTTCACGTAGAAAATATTTTTGTAAAATTTTTTCATGCAACAAATATTAGTGTAGAATTTTTTTGTGTATGGTATAGGGTTATTTTTGTGTAGGATTTGTACAGTGTTACCTATTTTTGGTGTTCATCTATTATCCGTATGATACTTCCATTATTTGTCGCAACAATATAAATACCATTATTTAATTATAGAATTTGTAACAAGCAGGTTTAACTTATTATGTGTCAAAGTACATGTTTCTAGTACACATAGAATAGGTACACTGTTCGGACGAAATAACTAAAATTTGTTAAAAAGCATTTCGCTTTTCCAGTCGTGTAATCGATTAGATTAGGTATTAGCCCTTCTGCGCAGAAGTTTATTTTCGTGTATATGGACTAGAAGCAGGGGGGATAAATCGTATTTACTACCAAGTAAATTATTGCACTTTTTTGCTCAGGCATTATCTTATCCGTAAAGCATCTTACTTGCTCGATCAATGGAAAAGTTCTTAACCTTAAATTAAAGATTATTTTGATTGGACAGTGTACTTATAAGTGGTACATATTTATTTTCAAGAACGAGCCCTTTTTGTATTATGAATAACAATTATAAGAAGAAAATTACATCAGGTTTATTATTCTGACAAATATTTATTTATAAAACCAATATTTTTCTTGTTGCTAAACTGTCTATACCTAAATATAAGCATCTAAAACTGTATGAAAATGTACTAACGAGTTCGAAAGTATTACGTTACATTTAGACCTTCTGTCGATGCAGTTCAATACATACAGTTTGTTATGCATTATGTATAAAAATGTGTGAAAATATATATATATATATAAGTCTATCAAGACATATGAAAGTGTAATTAATTACATTGACACTTTTTTTTCTGTGACAAATTGAAAAATTAGGTAAGCTATATGTATGTTTAAAAAAAATTATAGAATAAAATTATATGCAAATTAATAGAATACAAGATTTGATATGGTTAGGTTTGAACAACAGAATAAAAATTTATCAAAAGCAAAAGCCAATAACATCCAATAATAATGAAAAAAGCCCTATTGAAAATAAATATGTATTTTTTTTTTATAATTTTTGTACGTAATTTTTGTATATAATAAAATTATGTACTTCCTTATGTACCAGTTTGAGACTGCTGTTTATTACAAAAATATGTAATAAAATTACACAATAAAAATACATTAGAAAAATTAAATAATTAATAAAAAATAAGGGTCTGTGGTGTTTTTGATGGATTCTAGGGCCCTTTGCACGAAATTCTGAGACACGTCTCATATTTTAGGCCAAAGAACACTCTTCTAAAGTTGTAGCCAAATTCCTCACCCAGAAGTTACGTCCTCTCCTTGTGAGTTGAAATACATTTCTGTAAAGTTTTAAGTCATTATTTATTATAGAATAATAAATGTGACCGATAATTTAAAATTTCAACATAGCGAAACATACATTTTTGAGAGAAATCGATGCTCATAGAGTTCGTACAATTTCAACCAGCAATATAAAATAAATTATTTGTGTTGCTTATTTAAATTTTCTTACAACTGCAATTCAATTTCGCTTTTAATCTAACTTTTGGAATGCTTTCTAGGAAATCTGTAAAACTAACACATAGCAAGTTGTAAACACGATTTTAAGCAGTTGTCAAGAAACAGAAAACTTCCCCCAGTGTTCATTTTACTAACCCGACAGGCAGAAGTTCGATTGCTCTCAGTTTATCTCCCCAAAAGCCTGCACGGAGCGAATAATGACTTGCCGTAACTTTGATAAAATTTTCTTACTAAAATTTTAAATACTCTCTTTTGAGTTGTTCCAACACTTTTATATTCTTTAACTGATACAAGTATACCTAGAATATCTTTTCGACTCAAAGATTTTTTAAAAAATTACGACCTAATATCAATACAATAATAATGTGTTTAAACGTGTGCACGATGAAAAAATGATTTCATTCTACAAATTATGGTTTATGGCCTCTCTGCTAATAACTTTCTCAATAAGTTTAACGTACGTCTAATCTTTTACGTATTAATAGATACTTTGCGGATACTAATCAATATACGTAACGTTTTGGATACATTAGTCAAGATTTCGCATAAATGTAAAGAAAATACTTACTTGTCATTAAATTCGACTCTGAGCCAATATCTTCATTTTTACTACAATCAGGACCATCGGATGACTCACATTAGTAGATTCACTGATTGATGTTTTTTGCCTAAACGTTTGACTCAATTCTATTTCTGACTCAGTTAGTTCTGGAGTTGGAGATTCTAAAATATCTGCATCTGTAATTTAATGTAATTATGAAAAAAACAAAAACAAATGGAATAATAATTAAATTTTGACAAATTATAAGTACGTCATTTATCTGATATGTTTCCATTTTCTATCAAAAATATCCTACTTTTTATGTATTCAACTGGCTTAGAGAGAAACTCGTTTTTCGTTGTATCACTCAATGAGCTAAGTATTTTCATTGAAGTATCTTGGGAAATGTCCAATATTTCAGACATTTCTTTTAAAAAATCTTTGACTTTTTTACTCGGTTAGTTTTGAAATTTTCTTACTTCTGCATAAAGATTGTACACTTTCCGTAATTATTCATACCAATGATCTAATCTTTTGACTGTTATTGATCATTTTTCACACATATATATATATATATATATATATATCACTTCCTTTATTATAACTGTAATAGCATGACTACTTTGAATTTCTCATTTTGAGTTTTGTGCAGTAGTCTTTTAAGGGCAGATCCAAGTGAAATTTCAGTCTAGTGATAGTTAATCACTGTGGGCATAAATGCAATGGTTTTATATGTAGTTTTTTACAAGGAATTCAATAGTGCTCTAAAAAAATAAAGAAATAAATTTTTCGCCATTTTGAAAAAAATTGTTTGGTTTCTGATTTTTAATTTTTGATGCATTGCACAATCGCCTTAATCCATGCGTTAAGTTGTTCAAAATCATCCCAGGAAGCTGTAAACAAATTTTCAGCCCGAAAGATGAAAAACTGTGGGGCCTGATACATTTTTACTGCGCCCGCATTTAACGCGCCGCGGCTACTTGGGCCGTCCCGGTGCGGAGTCGCACACGGCCAGGCGGCGCGGCATGGGTATTGAGCTGTTATTAGTATGCAACTGATTATTGTTATTAGTATGAAGTGCAAATTCCTCTCATGCGGATGACGATTTAATTTTTATAATTGAACTTTTTATAATATGCAACTTTATTCTAGAGAGAATACTACAAAATTATTAATAATAATATAATTAATATATAATATGAATTGTGTAAAGTATTATTGAATGATTTCTTTTGTTATATAGATTTATTTGTAAAGCAACCCAATGTATAAGCAATAAGAATCGACAAATTTTATATTTTTTAAACGAGTTATCGGTCGATTCGGGCACGATTTCGAACTTTATAAAATATTATAATGACGAAAGCAATGATAATAACAATAATAACAATAATAATAATAATAATAATAATAATAATTATTATAATATTGTGTCCTGGAGTAACATAAAAAACTATGGATAATAGAATTTTATTCGGTATGAATGTGGAGAATGGAGTGGCTGGAAAGTTATCGCAACTAGAGGGAGGTTCAGGGGAGAAGTCCTCGCCTGCAGCCTCAGGTATGAAATACGTGGAAGTGTGCCCGGTTGATGATTGGGCGTGTACGAAAGAATGGATTGCGGAGCAATCTAAGATAGATCTTAATAAATGGGAGAAAAAATTGCCAAAAAATTAGAGTCAGAACCGCTGTTAGAAAAGGGGCAGACGATAGAGGCCGTAACGATTCTAATAGGGGCTCTAAGCGAGTACGTGACAGATCAGCAAAAGAACGCTGGAGTGGCCATTAAGAGGGACATACCAGCACTGCAAGGGCTGGTTATGAAACTAAAAGACTGCCTCGACGCAGAGGCAGATAGGGCGGTTCCGAAAGCCAATAAAAGACCAATAGCCAACGTAGCAGTGTCGTCATCGCCCGAAACCGGAGCTGCTGCTCCATATGTACAACGCGTATCTGATCGAAGGAGTTTTCAGTTATCGTTGGAAAATGGCACGACTAGTTCTGATCGACAAACAAAAAGGCGATCCGAATTCCCCATCCGCCTACAGGCCCTTAAGTCTGTTGGATACGATGGGGAAGACAGCAGGGCTGCTGCTCAAACCACGGATCCAGGGAGCAATACGAAGCACAGGCGATCTCTCAAACAACCAATATGGTTTCAGAAGAGGTCATTCGGTGATAGGCGTAGTACGCGAGTTAATGACGGCGGTAGAGGAAGCGAATCGGGCGTGTCACGGTGCTAGACCAATAGTTGTGTTAGCAATGCTCGACGTTAAGAACGCGTTTAATTCCGCGAGGTGGGTCGAGATTCTCGCAGCACTACGGACATTCGGAGTCCCACCTTATATCCTGCGATGGGTCGAGAATTACCTGACAGACAGAAAGCTTCTGTACGAAATGAATGACGGACTTAGAGTAAGGGAAATCACAGCTGGCGTGGTACAGGGTCGATTCTCGGTTCGGATTTTTGGCTAGTCCTATATGACGCACTGCTCAGGCTCCGCATGCCAATCGGGGTAAAATTGATAGGATGCGCGGACGATGTTGCGGCGGTCATCGTGGCGCGCGACGCTGGTTCTGCCCAGTTGAAGCTGAGTCTAATCATGAGTCGACTTCTCCGATGACTGCGCATGCACGGCTTACAGCTAGCTTAGGCAAGACAGAAATAGTACTACTGACGAGGAAGAGAATACAGACTAGCATAAACATGACAGTAGGAGAGATTACGATGAAAACGAGTCCGGCCCCTAAATACCTAGGGGTGACCCTGGATACAAATCTGACCTTGGCTCTTCACCTCCGATACGTAGCGGACAGAGCGGCTAGGAGGGTCGCTCAGCTGAGCAAAACCTGCGCGCGTCGACTACTGATTGCGAACACGAACCATCCTTCTTTACGGATCGGAAGTCTGAGCCGATGCCTGTCCCTCTCGCACGTTGGACGTTCGCGCCCGGCCTTCGACGGAGGATGGACAGCGTGCTAATGGAGTCCCACACTACTACCTCAGAACTTAGAACTCAGGTGCTGGTCTCCAGGATGATTTTTTGCGGAGCATCACAAATAAGGTATGCTTAATAAAACTTCCAACGAAACTACAAACGAGACAATAACCCCAAGACAAACGCGGACTGACTTAAGACAGGAGACCGGACTAAGCGGAGTTGAGCAGGCAATAAAAGCTCAACTCAAGCGGATAGACAAGAAAGACCCTATAGACGATGTTCGCACGAAAAAGGAAACAGAAAGGACTGATCACGCAAATCACGGACGGAATGGCTGTGATACAAGAATGTTCCGAGATCGTATAGTATGAATGCAACCATCTGACAGCCCTCTAGGAGGCTTCGAAGAAAGATGATGATACGAATGACGCCACGGAAACGCCACAGAACAAGAGGAGACGTGAGGCCACTGGATCAAACCTTGAGCAGGCGGAAGTCTTCCAAAGGGTGGAAGACGGCTCGGGTTTCGTGAAAGTGGTGAACCGAAGACATAAGAAAAAGACGACACTGCATAACGCACAGAACACCCCGAAACAGGACAGGATTGGCGACGTGATTAAAGAAGACGGGAGAGCCACGCAACAGACCAGGACTAGACTCGGCGACGGACATGGTAGGGTCAAGCGGCATCAAAGGACTAACGGCGGTGCTGTCCTCATCGGGCCCAAGGAGACGATGACCTACGCCGAAACACTAAGACAGCTTAAGCTGAACGTGGACCCGGAATTTACAAACGTACAGATACAGAGCTACAGCAAAAGTAAAGACGGAGGATTGCTTGTACGACTGCGCAGTGAGGCGGAGAACAGATGCGACATCCAAAAGAAACTCCAGGAAACCCTAGGAGAGAAAGGAGAAGTCAAGGACCGCACCTCCAGGGTAAGACTGGAGATTCTTGACATTGACTGTGTAACAACACCCCAGGACGTGACAGACGCACTATATAGAGAGACGAAGGACAGGTCGGAACCGGGCATACACATTGTCGGTCCGAATCAATATGACACGTACATGGCGGTCTGTGTGGTAGAGGATAGCGTTGCTCGAACGCTGCTTCGCAAAAACCGCATACAAATAGGTGTGCGGTTTACAGAGACAATACATAAGACAGAACTGGTTTTGCTCACAGGACAACGAATACCGACAGAGATAAAGAAATCGGTCAAGTATCTGGGGGTAACCCTGGATACAAAGCTGACCTTCTGGACACACATAGAAAAGACTGCCAATAAGGTGGCTGAAAGAGTCACCTCCCTAAGCCGCCTAATGGCAAACACGTACGGACCAAGGCAGGGAAAAAGACGGTTACTCATGTCAACGACCCACTCGATCCTGCTATACGGCGCGGAAATTTGGGCCGATACGCTCGGGGTAAAAAAGTACAGCAAGCGACTAATGAACGTACAAAAGACGGGGGACGCTGAGGATTGCATGCGCCTACAGGACGGTCTCCCAGGAGGCTGTCTTGGTCGTGGCGGGCGTGATCCCCATAGATCTTCTCGCACAAGAACGCAAGAGGATCTATGAACTAAGCGCCGCGTCAGGACGAGTTGACGCAGCGATAAACGAAAGAAACAGGATAATGACGGAACGGTACTAATGATGGACAGAAGTCAAGACAGCAAAATGGACCCGATGTCTGATAGGGGACCTGAGACCATGGACGGAGCGGGGATTCGGCGAGGTGCATTTTTACCTTACCCAATTCCTCACCGGACACGGCTACTTCAGATACTACCTTTTCAGAAGAGACAAGGTACAAACCCCGAACTGTAAGTACTGCGGACACGACATGGATGACTCAGAACATACATTTTTCGTATGCCAAAGATGGACAACGGACAAACGCAGACTGGGACCAGAAAACATAACGCCCGAGAACATTATATCGAGAATGCTACGCGACTCAGACAGCTGGACGGGAGTAGCTACGTTCGTTGAGACAGTACTCAGAGGGAAGAAAGGCGATGGGTGCTTGTTGTTGAATATTTGATAATGTTTTTTGAAAACGAATGAAAAATGAATGTGAGGACACATAAACTGACAAGAATGAAATAGACTAGTATTACTAACGTAGTGCCACGTTGCAGGTGGACGGAATGGGTTACCTATCCCTGATGCGGCATTGCTGGCTACATGTCAACAGTCCTTGATCAGGGGAAGGCGGGTTTAGTCGGTCCCCAGGTCGTAGATGCTCTGGGTGGAAATTGAGCAAGAATCTCCTGTCTCCCTTACCAGCCCGAGAAGATACGAAACCTGGGAACCCGACACTCCAGTTGGGAATATCCAGCCGGTCGCTGCCTCCAGGGTGATCCCGACTGATGATTTGGTTAGAGCAAATTTACCCGTTTTTTATCCTTAAAAAAAATAATAATGATAAGGATAAGGATAAGGATAAGGATAAGGATAAGGATAAGGATAAGGATAAGGATAAGGATAAGGATAAGGATAAGGATAAGGATAAGGATAAGGATAAGGATAAGGATAAGGATAAGGATAAGGATAAGGATAAGGATAAGGATAAGGATAAGGATAAGGATAAGGATAAGGATAAGGATAAGGATAAGGATAAGGATAAGGATAAGGATAAGGATAAGGATAAGGATAAGGATAAGGATAAGGATAAGGATAAGGATAAGGATAAGGATAAGGATAAGGATAAGGATAAGGATAAGGATAAGGATAAGGATAAGGATAAGGATAAGGATAAGGATAAGGATAAGGATAAGGATAAGGATAAGGATAAGGATAAGGATAATAATAAGGAGCAGGAGCAGAAACAACAACAACAACAACAACAATAACAATAACAACAAAATAATAATAATAATATTATTGTTATCATTATAATCACTATGTTCATCATCCCTCACCAGGAGCTAAGAACTGTAGGAGACTCCATCAGGAAGGCAATGTCGCAGTCGGGGGTCGTAAAGAACCTTACATCCAAGACAAACGTGGAAGTCAGAGACCTTGACCTCCTCACCACCAAAGAAGAGGTGGAGACGGCGTTCAAGAAGGTCTTTGAGGAAGCAGAAGCCTCAACTGGAGAGATCAGCGTTTCGCTGACAAAACCCAATACCAAAGAACAACGAATGGCCATCGTAGATTTGGACAAGGAAAAGGCAGAGTTCCTGCTTGCGAAGAACCGCCTGAAAGTCGGTTACATGAACTGCCGATTGAGAAGATGTCAGCGGTTCCAACGGTGCTTCAAAGGTCCGGGTTACGGACATCAAGCGCGCGATTGTCATGGCCCACACAGAAGCAAGACCTGCTACAAATGTGGCGCGGAAGGTCACAAAGGAGCAGCCGTCAATGCTACCGAGGCGAAGCGCATCCTGTGCACTGACCTGAAAGTAGACCAAGCACAGCTGGGCCACACGCCGGGCTCGGGACAGTGTAGAGCGTTTCGCGAAATGCTTAAAAAGACAAAAGCCAAGCGTTAATGAAGGACCATATAACGGTCCTTCAAGCGAACTTCCACACAGAGCCGATTTAGCCAACAGCCTTCTGACTCATTATGTATCTTAGACGAAAGTTGATGTGCTACTAATCAGCGATCAATACTGTAACTGGGACAAGCCCACCTGGTACCCAGATACACTTGGCACAGCCGAAATCTTCGTGAACTAACAAACAATCAGTGCAACAGCCTGCTCAGGCTTGGGCTGCCAGAAGAAGTGTACATGATAGCGTACGCCGATTATGTCGCTCTAGTCATCATCGCGCGGGACTTTGAAAGAGCACAATACCTGCTCAACCAGGCGATGCGTAGGATCTCCCGCTAAATACGGGAACACGGACTCGACTTGGTAGCCGCTAAGACAGAGATCACCGTTAAGCGGATGAACCCCATCTGTATCATGCAAGTGGGAGAGATGGAGGTTTTGACGAGAAGGGAGGCTATGTATCTGGGACTCAAACCAGATACCAAGCTTATCTTCTTTCGTTACGTGGTCTATGTAGCGGAAGCGAGGGCGACAACTAGACGCAAGCGGACAAAGCGGCGACAAAGACGGCACAACTGAGCCATCTCATGGCGAACACGAGTGTCAACAAAGCGAGCAACCGACGGCTGATCATGTCAGTCATCTCATCCATCCTATTATATGGCTCTGAAATATGACTGATGCAATGGATAAGGAGTCATACCGGATTAGAATCGCTTCCGTTCAACGCAGAGGAGCTCTCCGAGTCTCGAGCGCCTACCGCACGGTCTCGGAACCGATAGTACTAGTTATTGCTGGAATCATCTCGATCGACCTACATGGGAAGGAACTCAAGAGAATCTACTTACGGAAGAAGGAAGAACCAGCAGAGGACAGAACGACTGTCCACAGGGAGAAACGGGAGCGTACCATGGCAACGTGGCAACAATCCTGGACAAAAGAAACCAAGGGTAAATGGACAGCCAGGCTGATAGACCAACTGGCTCCTTGGAGAAACAGAGACCACGGCGAGGTAGGATACTACCTTACCCAATTCCTGAGTGATCACGGGTACGTCTGCGCTTATCTCAAACGTATGGTGAAGGTTCAGAGCCCGAAGTGTATCTTTTGTTCTGCTGATTGCGACAATGCGTTCCACACGTTTTTCCTCTGCGATCAGTGGAACGAAAAAAGGACATCTCTTCTCAACTTGGTCGGACAACTCGCGCCCAAAACCATCGTGGGCGAAATGTTGTCCGCCAAGGATGAGTGGGCCACCACGGCAAGATTCGACGAGTCGGTATTACGAGAAAAGAAGAGATACCTGGATAGAGCAATCAGAGAAGGTATGAATGAAGTGCTGCGAGACGCTCCGACACCCGAACATAACCCACGGACGTCGGACGCTGCATGGAAATGGACGAGGAGGTAGAAAATGGGATCCTTTCATAACTGGGAGACGCTCAATTTCTATCATTTTATGAATGTCGAGGGGAGGAACAAGGATACTTCTCCTTTCCGTACGGAGGTGAATGCGCCGATTCGAATACGCGTATAAATGAGACGGGTTAGATCTGACGTCCCCTCGGGGGATTTAAAATTATGAATTGTTAAATTTGGTTAAGATGAAGACAGCAGCGGTTGTCGAGACGATACAAGAATGGCACGACCCTGAGGAAATGTGATAAACGGTAGCAAGGTGGGTTCCACCAGAAGAGGAAAGGGTGGTAGGTTTTAGTGGTTCGGCTTGTGATGCAACGGCTGTGTAGTCTTTTCGCGTTTTTGTTTATTTTATTTTTCGTCCTATATTATACATACGGCGGATGCATTCCCAACCAGCCCCATACTATCCGGCTGTGCGGACCCGGTCGGGTATGCCTTAAGTGGCATTTCCTACATACCCTCGAAAAAAAAATCATCCCTCGTCATCATAACTTTATTATGTAATACTATGTGAATATTTCAAACGCGAAAAAAATGAATTTCAAAGTAAAACAAATGAAAAAGAAAAACTTTCGAGGAGCATATTGATTTCCTGAAGCTTTCGCGTTTCCATGAACAGTCGTTTAGGTTATACGTGGAAAAAAGTGTTTTAAAATTGCAAATCGCTTCTCCGAAAAAAAACAAATTTTTTCGTGTCCTTTTCGCTAAAGGATGGAAAGCAGAAGAAGTCGAGGGATGCGAATCAGGTGGGCGAGAACAAGAAGGCAACAAGGTGGTAGATATACTAGAGGATGTAGGAAATGGCGAAGACATTTCAAACACCTCAGTGAAAAAGACGATGCTTATCCGCAAGAAAATCGATCTGCTGTCTGAAAAGAGCTCTGACGGTATAGAATATAAACATGATGTAGATATATCTTATTAGATTTCGCAGAGTTACCGCCATTATTTACAAATGCAAAATGTGCCGATTGCGGTTAGCCTGTTCTTAGATTTGCATTATCTGATGAGCGAGATGGTTTCGCACCTAAAATCGTTCTAAATTGCGATAATTGCAAGATGAGAGGCTTACAAACTCAGAAATCCAAAGTCTATACATCTAAACGAGTTGAAAAGGGTAGATCGACAAGACCAAGATTGGACGCTAATTTACGTTTCAGCACCGCGTTTAGTTATATTGGCAAGGGCTATGCCGGTATCGAATAATTCTCCATGATCATGAATATGCAGCCATTTTCGGAATCAGCGATCGATGGATATTCGAAATTACTTGAGAGTAGCGTCGAGAAATTGACTCAAATAATTTTAGAGGACTGCCGAATTATTGTAAAACAATCCTATGAAAAATTGGATCTGGAGGGTGAACCGAGTAAGATCGAAAGGGCTGAGGAAAGACAACATCTAACCGACAAAGATTCGGAAAAAACAGTGAGTGTGATGATACAGAGATGGAAAATTCGACACATCCGGATAATACAGTTCCTGAAAATCGAGCCGAGATTGTTGAATATCATCAAATGGAAGATGAACCGAAATATGTATGTGTAAATGTCGGTGTAAGCTATGATGATTCTTGAGCCACTGGAGGTTACAAGTCAAACATGGTTTTGGGAGTGTTATTGATTTGTTGTAAGGATTTGTTATTAATTTTGAAGTTATATGAAAATTCTGTCGTGCGTGTGCTCAGGACATGAAAGATTCATGCGACGATTCTCTTGAGTACTTCTTTTGTTTCCAAGGGCATGCGAAAATTTCCCCAATAAATCACTCAGGATCCTCTGGAGCTATGGAAACATCGGTAGCAGAGATTATATCGAAACGCTCAATGGATCATGGTTTCCGGGTGACGACAATGCTTTCAGATGGAGATGCTAAGACGTTCAACCACCTCTCCAGTCTAAATTTTTATGGCTCTGAATATCCGCTTACAAAAGAAGAATGCATCAACCACGTAGGAAAAAGGTGAAATTAATTTTTCTATAATTTATGGAAAATTTATAGAGATTTAGAAACTAAATAGCTAATAGAGTATGGAAAACAGAATCGTGTAAATAAATTATACGGAAACACATCTACAATTATAAATTTGAATCCACACGAATAGAAATAATACTAACAACAATAACATCAAGAACAATAATAATAATAATAATAATAATAATAATAATAATAATAACAATAATAACAATAATAATAATAACAATTATAACAATAATAATAATAATAATAATAATAATAATAATAATAATAATAATAATACTCATAATAATAGTTAATAATGTATACTTACTGAATGATAAAGAATACGGAAAATATGTAATGAACAATATTACATAACATTTATGAACAATTATCATTTACCTAATTCATACAGATTATACAATAGTCTTACAACAATTGTAAAAGAAGAGAAATCACGTAAAGTCACTTTTGGAGGGAGAAGGCACGATAATTGTAGGAAGCGACCATTAGAAAGCTTGCCGAGTACTATAAGAAAGCTATATACAGAAATAAAGGCGACGTTCAGGTAAAAAGACAGTCAATTGTATTTTATATGAACATTATGATTCTAATGTGTGTGAACGTATCAGAAATTATATAATTTCTCATAATAAAAATAGGCGATGAAAGATGCAATCTATGCTTCCATATACCACGCAGTCTCTTCTGACAAGAATCCTCAACATTAGAAATGTCCGAAAGGTTCTTGGTCTTGGTGTTTCTACCAATCTGCATCAGCAAAGAACAAGCAGCCGGGCCCTCACATAAATAATGTAAGGAGACGCCATTGAATGATCCATGCTTTGAAAAAGTTCTCCCTCTATACAAACGATTAACTGGCGAAGCATTACTTACAAGATGTGCTAGATGTTTGACGCAAAATGCCAATGAAAGGTTACACAGCGTAATTTTGAATAAGTGCTCGAAGGAGCATATGTTTGTGTCCAATGCGCGAGTAAAATTCGCAGCTTCCATCGTCATCAGTGAGTACAATTTGGGAGTAAAAAACACATTATAGAATTTATGAAGCAAGTGGGGTTTTCAATTGGAGAATTCACACTGCCAGTAGCGCAAAGCTTAGACGAGCGTAAACTCAACAGGGGCGTACTAAAAACAACTGAAATATACAAAACGGCCCGAAGAATCATAGCTTTGGCTGAAAGTAGACAGGAAAAAAATCTGCTCGAGAACGAAGGTGTTATGAATGGTGCAGGGATGTTCTGAAATCTATACGGAAAAATTAAAATGAGTTTGATATTATATCGTTTCTGAGTTCGACTTCACGTAATGCATTTCACATTCTTCATTCTATTGTATAGTATATGGTTGTGTATAGTTGTAAATAGTGTCTTGAAATAATAATACTGCGATTGTAATGAGATTTTGTGTATGTATGATGGTATATAATATATCTACTTATGAGAGTACAACAATCAGATATGGTAAGGTTTATGTATAATTTGTTGTTATTTTCATTTCAACGAAATTAATTGATGAATATAAAACTATAATTGCTTATATATTGGGGCTCTCTGTAAATAACGACAATAACCATTCAATAATAATTTACACAATGCATATTATAGGTTGCATGTCATTATTCCTATTACGAGTAGCATTTTCTATGTTTTGAAGGCAACTTAGTTTACGTCATATTCGAGTATTCTCTCTACAATAAAGTTGTATAGTATAAAAGTTCAATTGTAAAAATGAAATCGTCATCCACATGAGAGGAGTTTGCAGTTCATACTAATAATAACAAAGCCTGGCCGTATGTGACTCCGCGGCCGGGCCGGCCCAAGCAGCCGCGGCGCGTCAAATGCGGGCGCAATAAAAATATATTAGGCCCCACAGTTTTTCATCTTCCTGGCTAAAATTTTTTTTACAGGTTCCTGGGATGGTTTTGAACAACTTTACGTATGGATTAACGCGACAGTGCAATGAATTAAGAATTAAAAATCAGAAATCAAAAATTAATTTTCAAAATGGCGGGAAATATTTTTTAAAATTTTTTTAGTGCGCTATCGACTTTCTTATGAAAAACTTCATATAAAATCATTGCATTTGACCCCACACTGATTAACTATCACTAGGCTGAAATGTCACTTGGGTCTCCCCTTAAGAACATCTAGATTAGATGGTAACTAATTTCCATCAAATTTTGATATTAAATTGTTTGTTATATCAGACAGATCTAAATTCGGTTGATCAGAAGCCATTCTCTATTTGAACATAAGAAACATAAAAAAGAATTTGCCTAATAAATACAGTAATTCAAAATCGGCTTAGAATAACACTTTATACACGGTGACAGTGCGTTCTGTGTTGATAATTGAAATGTTCAATCCAAAAGAAGTGCTATGAGCAGCTGACTTTTTTATCAACCTTAAAGGTTATTAGCACCAGTTTATGTACCATTATGAATGATTCAATCTTAACTAAGCAGCTAACATCAGTGTTTAAATTTGAAGAGCAATTTCCGATTCCATCCGTTCCGCTTGTCTATCAGTAAGAGCCACTCACAGCCGTATATAGAGATCTGGAAACTCCTGGAATGGGGACGCAGCTCTTAATGCAGTCAGCTGTGTTTTCAAAATATGCCGTTACTCGTAGAGTTCTGCAATCTATACGTGCAAAACCTGAATTGCAGTTAAAAATAAAAAAACCGTAAAAATCCGGGTACAATGTTTACAGATTTTATTTTTCGATTTTCTTACCAACTTCGAATGATGATATCTCGGTAACGGAAGTACCTAAAAACTTTTCTAAAAAATAAAATTAAAGGTCTTATACTCTACTTTTTCACAGTATTAGTTACTTAAACTTTAAAGAATGATAACCCATAGATAACTCCAAAAATTCGCCAACAAAAATAAGTTTTTGTGAATTTTTGGAAAACTTAATAGCTATATTGTTGTTATAAAAATTATTTTCAGCTCCCAAATCAGTACAGGAGACATTGTTTTCAGCCACAAAAATGATAAAAGCGTTTTTTGATGATTGAAACGGGCTTTTCACCTTCTTAACCAGGTTTTTGGCTGCTTACATAGTTTTTGAGTCTAAACAATAGACTACCAGGACGGGAGCCGGTAATCGGTCAGTTTATCAATTTATATCTTATATATATATATATATATATATATATATATTGTAAATTTTAGAATAAAAGTTATTTACAGTATGCAAATAGCATTTCTATTCATTTTATTTTCTTCAAGAATGCAACTTTTTAATATAAGTTGTAATAGCCAGTGAAATAACCTCAAATACGATAACTAAAATACCGAAAATACTTTCGACTATTGCGAAGATAATAATAGTTAAGAGTTAATAAATAATAACACAGGCCGACAAAATTTTCCTGAACCAATAACCCAGAGACCAGACCATACTTTTCCGAAGGTTTTTGGCACGCTGAATCCAAATCCGGCCTCAGAATTGCTCTATCACCTCAGGTTTTCGAGATATCCTAACCTAAAAGTGCAAAAATCACCGTTTTTGGCTGTTTTTGAGGTTATGTTATGCCGCTAACTGATTTTTTAATACAAAACGATCAGCGGCATCTGAAATTACTAGTCTTGCCCTTCAAAATTCATTTTTGCTTGTTTCGATTCGACTTTTCCTTCTCGAGATATATCGCTTTCAATCTGTAATGTATCAGTGTTTCTTATCTACTAGACATCCTATCCCATAGTTCCGTTTATACTCGGATAAACAAACTCTTCCTGATATTGCTGTCAAACCGCTTGCAAATGCATACCTGGTAGTTTTTGGGGTTACTGATCACAAATCTGGAGTCAGAATCTCCGAATTCAAAATGGCGGATCCAATATGGCGGCTATGATTACCACGATCCGTAGTAAGTTACAAAAAATCCCGGAAAAGCTCTGGAGATCGGTTACTCGGGGGTTTTCAGGGTCGCTGATCTCAAATCTGGAGTCAGAATTTCCAAATTCAAAATGCCGGATCCAAAATGGCGGTTATGATTACCACGATCCATAGTAAGTCACCAAAAACACTGGAAAAGCTCTGGAGATCGGTTACGCGGGGGTATTCGGGGTCGCTGATCTCAAATCTGGAGTCAGAATTTCCGAATTCAAAATGGCGGATCCAAAATGGCAGTTATGATTACCACGATCCATAGTAAGTCACCAAAAACACTAGAAAAGCTCTGGAGATCGGTTACGCGCGGGTTTTCGGGGTCGCTGATCTCAAATCTGGAGTCAGAATTTCCAAATTCAAAATGGAGGATCAAATATCGCGACTATCGTTGCCAAGGGCCATAGCCATAGTTGACCAAAATCTTGGAAATGGTCTTTTAAGTCGTCACTTGGAAGTTTCCCGATTCTCCGAGCTCGAATCTGCAGTCAAATATTCCAAGTACAGAATACCTACTGACCCACCCAATATGTTACAAAATGATGGATGTAATATAGCAGCTAGTCTTACATAAAGAACCTCACTTTGACTTCTTATGAAAACGTTGTCGTTGCTCCTGAAACGATCGTTTATATGACTTGCGCCTATAGACAGTCGATACGTTATGTCTATGCAGAGACCAGCAGTAGTCCGCCATCATCCGCTCATCCCACCTACCTTGAAAATGCCGCTCCTTTTGTTTGAAATCCTGATGAAAGCGTTCACCCATTTCTTCGCTGAATGCGCCATTATTCTCAGGAAAGTAGTCTAAATGAGAAAACAAAAAGTGCAATTTCATACTCATCAGGCACCCTAATTTTTGGAAATTCGTTAGCATCGTAGATACAATAGATTTGTACTTTGGATCTCGATAGTTTCCTAAAAAATTGTCTGTGACACTTTTGAAGCTCATCCAAGCATCTTTTTGTACGGGTGTCATGGTTTTTACAAAATCATCGTCTTTCATAAGTTTTCTAATATCAGGCCCAACAAATATGCCTTCTTTAAGTTTAGCATCCGACAAATGCTTAAACTTGGATGCAATGTACTGGAAACATTCGCCTTCTTTGTCTAAAGCTTTAGTAAATTGCTTCATAAAGCCAAGCTTGAGATGCAATGGAGGCAATAGGATTCGACGGGTGTCGACAAGACTCTCATGAATGACATTGTGTTCACCAACCTTCATCTGGATTCTTTGTGGCCAATTTTTCTTTACCCAGTGCTCCTGTCGGGAACGACTGTTCCAAAGGCAGAGAAAACACGGATGTCTCGTGTTTCCCGACTGCAAACCTACTAAAATATTTATCATTTTGAAGTCACCACAAATCAACCATTTGTGCTCATTATAATAATTGACTTTTTCAAGAAGAAATTGAAAGCTTTCGTACGATTCTTTCAATACGGTGGAATGGCCAATGGGAATTGCCGCATATTTATTTCCATTATGAAGCAGTACTGCTTTAAGACTATCTGTTGAAGAATCTATAAAGAGTCGCCAGTTCTCCGGGTTATAAACTTCTTCTATCTCATATAAACTAATCAAACCTTTAATATCGTTGCAATATACAAGGAAATTCTCTTTAGTAAAATACTTCACGAACTTATTATCTCTTTTCCTGTAGACGGAAATTTTTGTCCCAGGGGATAGAAGATTTCTTTCTTTGAGTCTGGAAGCGCATAGCTCTGCCAAATCTTTACTCAAATTCAATTCCCGCACAAAATCATCCAGAGCATTTTGATCAAAAAGTTGCGGTTTTCCGTCGTCAATAGAAAATTCATCGTCACTGCTTTCGGCCTCGTCACTTTCAATCGTTTGCCTTTCTTGCTCCGCTTGTGGCTGAAGAACAGTATTTGTATTCCGTTCTATTTTTCCAATTTTTGGTGGTGTTACACTAAGCACCTTAGGATACACAAGCAAATGTTTATTTGTATGGTTTCTACCAGTTATATCACATCCACAAAAGTAGCAGTCATCATCATGATTTCTAGGTTCACGCCACACTACTGTTTCAATTACAACATCCTTTTTTATACTATTCCAGTTTTTCAAAGTTCGGCGACAATCTTCACAAATAGAATTAGGAACCCAGGGTTTATTTAGATTTCTCATAGGCGTTTGATAACATTCTTCGAACTGTGCTCTTATTGTATCACTGATGTTTCTACGGTAAGTTTCTGCCTCAAACTTTCCGCAAACATTGCAAAATTTATTAACTTTATTTGCGCACGGGATTCTCGACATTCTAGATGACTAATCCGTTAGCCTGTCGCTCAAACACGATCTCTAACACGGAAAGTCTTATGTTTCTTGAAAGCACTGAGTGATCTACACTGGATGTACATCAGATCCATACATGCACACTACGACGTTAATGTATCTAATACCGTATTGATTTATTTATGGGTTGATGACTAATCCGTTAGCCTGTCGCTCAAACGCGATCTCTAACACGGAAAGTCTTGTTTTTCTTGAAAGCACTGGCTGATCTACACTGGATGTACATCAGATTCATACATGCACACTACGACGTTAATGTATCTAATACCGTATTGATTTATTTATGGGTTGATGACTAATCCGTTAGCATGTCGCTCAAACGCGATCTCTAACACGGAAAGTCTTGTTTTTCTTGAAAGCACTGGCTGATCTACACTGGATGTACATCAGATTCATACATGCACACTACGACGTTAATGTATCTAATACCGTATTGATTTATTTATGGGTTGATGACTAATCCGTTAGCCTGTCGCTCAAACGCGATCTCTAACACGGAAAGTCTTATGTTTCTTGAAAGCACTGAGTGATCTACACTGGATGTACATCAGATCCATACATGCACACTACGACGTTAATGTATCTAATACCGTATTGATTTATTTATGGGTTGATGACTAATCCGTTAGCCTGTCGCTCAAACGCGATCTCTAACACGGAAAGTCTTGTTTTTCTTGAAAGCACTGGCTGATCTACACTGGATGTACATCAGATTCATACATGCACACTACGACGTTAATGTATCTAATACCGTATTGATTTATTTATGGGTTGATGACTAATCCGTTAGCCTGTCGCTCAAACGCGATCTCTAACACGGAAAGTCTTGTTTTTCTTGAAAGCACTGGCTGATCTACACTGGATGTACATCAGATTCATACATGCACACTACGACGTTAATGTATCTAATACCGTATTGATTTATTTATGGGTTGATGACTAATCCGTTAGCATGTCGCTCAAACGCGATCTCTAACACGGAAAGTCTTGTTTTTCTTGAAAGCACTGGCTGATCTACACTGGATGTACATCAGATTCATACATGCACACTACGACGTTAATGTATCTAATACCGTATTGATTTATTTATGGGTTGATGACTAATCCGTTAGCCTGTCGCTCAAACGCGATCTCTAACACGGAAAGTCTTATGTTTCTTGAAAGCACTGAGTGATCTACACTGGATGTACATCAGATCCATACATGCACACTACGACGTTAATGTATCTAATACCGTATTGATTTATTTATGGGTTGATGACTAATCCGTTAGCCTGTCGCTCAAACGCGATCTCTAACACGGAAAGTCTTGTTTTTCTTGAAAGCACTGGCTGATCTACACTGGATGTACATCAGATTCATACATGCACACTACGACGTTAATGTATCTAATACCGTATTGATTTATTTATGGGTTGATGACTAATCCGTTAGCCTGTCGCTCAAACGCGATCTCTAACACGGAAAGTCTTGTTTTTCTTGAAAGCACTGGCTGATCTACACTGGATGTACATCAGATTCATACATGCACACTACGACGTTAATGTATCTAATACCGTATTAATTTATTTATGGGTTGATGACTAATCCGGTAGCCTGTCGCTCAAACGCGATCTCTAACACGGAAAGTCTTGTTTTTCTTGAAAGCACTGGCTGATCTACACTGGCTATACATCAGATTCATACATGCACACTACGACGATCATGTATCTAATACCGTATTGATTCAGATTTCAAACAAAAGGAGCGGCATTTTCAAGGTAGGTGGGATGAGCGGATGATGGCGGACTATTGCTGGTCTCTGTATAGACATAACGTATCGACTGTCTAT
Organism: Gastracanthus pulcherrimus; assembly: GCA_949152435.1. Taxonomy (NCBI): domain Eukaryota; kingdom Metazoa; phylum Arthropoda; class Insecta; order Hymenoptera; family Pteromalidae; genus Gastracanthus; species Gastracanthus pulcherrimus. Next base: position 57,398,282 of record OX424573.1, read on the forward strand.
AGGCGCAAGTCATATAAACGATCGTTTCAGGAGCAACGACAACGTTTTCATAAGAAGTCAAAGTGAGGTTCTTTATGTAAGACTAGCTGCTATATTACATCCGTCATTTTGTAACATATTGGGTGGGTCAGTAGGTATTCTGTACTTGGAATATTTGACTGCAGATTCGAGCTCGGAGAATCGGGAAACTTCCAAGTGACGACTTAAAAGACCATTTCCAAGATTTTGGTCAACTATGGCTATGGCCCTTGGCAACGATAGTCGCGATATTTGATCCTCCATTTTGAATTTGGAAATTCTGACTCCAGATTTGAGATCAGCGACCCCGAAAACCCGCGCGTAACCGATCTCCAGAGCTTTTCCAGTGTTTTTGGTGACTTACTATGGATCGTGGTAATCATAACCGCCATTTTGGATCCGCCATTTTGAATTCGGAAATTCTGAATCCAGATTTGAGATCAGCGACCCCGAATACCCCCGCGTAACCGATCTCCAGAGCTTTTCCAGTGTTTTTGGTGACTTACTATGGATCGTGGTAATCATAACCGCCATTTTGGATCCGGCATTTTGAATTCGGAAATTCTGACTCCAGATTTGTGATCAGTGACCCCAAAAACTACCTGGTATGCATTTGCAAGTTGTGCGGTTTGACAGCAATATCAGGAAGAGTTTGTTTATCCGAGTATAAACGGGGCTATGGGATAGGATGTCTAGTAGATAAGAAACACTGATACATTACAGATTGAAATCGATATATCTCGAGAAGGAAAAGTCGAATCGAAACAAGCGAAAATGAATTTTGAAGGGCAAGACTAGTACTTTCAGATGCCGCTGGTCGTTTTGTATTAAAAAATCAGTTGGCGGCATAACATAACCTTAAATACAGCCAAAAACGGTGATTTTTGCACTTTTAGGTTAGGATATCTCGAAAACCTGAGGTGATAGAGCAATTCTGAGGCCGGATTTGGATTCAGCGTGCCAAAAACCTTCGGAAAAGTATGGTCTGGTCTCTGGGTTAAAAATCTTGTCGGCCTGTGTAATTATTGTAATAGCACATGTATTTTTATACCTTGTTTTGTCAGTAAAAATATAATATCAAAATACAAGTTGCATAAAATTATTAAAACGTAAAACATGCCTGATAACGCCTAAACCATTTTTACCCGTGATTTATAAAAATTAAAACATAAAATATATTTTTTTCAGCCCCCTTCCTTTAACAAAAAACAAAATCATTGAGCCCTGCAACATTAATTTTGACCGTGAATGTTCAGAGAAATCTTCGTACACATTCGTCACACACTCTCTCCCTCTCACACACACACACACACACAAACACACACACACACACACACACACGCACGCATACAGACTTTTTATAAAAATAGTGTATTTTGACTCCTAATGTCTTAAAATATGTTTCCAACAATTATAAAAATAATAATTTATCGGTGTACCCGAGCCAAATAATTTTGAAATAATGGGTGCATACACATTCACCTCCTCTATGGTTGGAGGGCAAGGTGAATGGGCCACCCATAAATAAAAAATATGTAGGTGTTTCGTCCTAGACTCGTAGAGTATTAACTAAAGGTATAACATATGTTTTGAAATCATTAATACATATATCGATACACTTATTTGTAATATCATTTGGAAAACAAGCCACGATATTATCTGATAGTTCGACACAATAAGAATATTGCAATGTTGAAGTAGTATAATAATTACATAAAATGTCATCCAATATGCGGATTTACCAATGACAACGTAAGTTTCCTCTCCTGAATTTTGTAAAGATACACAACGTATAGCTATAACTTTTATTAAAATACTGTGCACCGTTTTCACAATACTGTTGTTTCGTTTGTACAATTTACTATAATTGCGAGAATGATAAATAATATTCTTATACATAAACCGTTCAAAAGATGTGCCATTTTCATTAATAGTTTCATTCGTCAAAACTTCAATACACAATTTTTCCACGAGACCAAAATCTACTGTTTTCTCAGACCCGTATAGTTTAAGATAATTATCATTGCATAGAAAACCGCATTCAGGTTTATTATTCTTCAGCATTTTTATATACAACTGCTTTCCTTCAAAACAAGAATTCTGTAGATTGAAAACATTGCTGAATTGAATATTTTGCAACTTTAAGTAAGACTTGCAAACTTGATTAGCTACTTATTGTGAGCTATGTAGCGTATTTCTAAGTATGTGATTATAGCCTTCATAAGGGAAGGCAGACCATGCCCATAGATCTCCGAAAAATTGAATACATTTGTGACGTGTATTTAACGTCCCAATAATATTATATACGGGCAGTCAATCGCGACCCAGTCACCCGTCACCAGAGCCAAGCATTTTCACATTTAATTAGGATTGTTATTAATGGGGGGATTGGTGTTTATTTGTTGAGGGAATGAGGATGAGGAGTCGCGACCGAGGATGGCCGTAGATCGGCACACACACGCACACACCCATACCGGCGGCACCAGCTGATCGCCGCAGCGACGACTGCTCGGAGCGAGCAACGGCGACGAGTCTACACACACAGGCACAACACCAACATCACTGCACGCTGTACGCGCGACCCTCTCTCTTTCGCTTGCTCTTTCTTCCTCGCCTCTCGAGGATGATGAGCCGCTGCCCGCGCACACACATACATACACGCGCGCGCGGCCGCCCTCTCTCCCGATGCACGCAGACGCGGGAGGAGAGAGGATTCACAGCGGCAGCGGCGGCTTCCTCGAGGCACACCATCTCGTCTGTAGCCACGAGAGAGAGAGAGAGAGAGAGAGAGAGAGAGAGATATACCGACACGGCTGTCGGCAGAGGGGAGAGCTAGCAGCCGCCACGCCGCGAGCCGCATGAAGCTGCCGGCCTCTCCTAGCGTAGGCCGACAAGCGCACGTCGCCGCTGCCAACTGTGTTGGTCCGGCAGCGACAAAACCGAAAGCGCCCGATATAGATATACATGCCGGGTTGCCCACGCGTGTATATCTAGCAATTCATAATTGCCCGCGCTGCGTAAACAGGGCGGCATTCGCGGAGCGAGCCAATGAGAAGTAGCGACTCAAATCACCGCTGACTTGGCCTTGATTTTTGCATCTAGGGAAAATCAAGGCCAATCACCGTAAAGGAAAGGGCGGAAGCAACAAGTGTTTGAGCTGAAGTTGTGCGAGAAGAAAAGCCAAAATTTTGGAAGAGATTTCCGCCCTCTCCGATTTTGAGCATTGACTGCCCGGCCTTCAGCAACGATAGACGTAGCGAAAGTTTTGCCTGCCGTTCGAGCATTTTAGACCGCGTGGAGAGACATCGACCGTCCGCCCGTCGGCGACGTAGACATAATCACGGAGAGCTAGATATTGGGCTAACATTAACCGGCGACCTTGTGACCTACGAGGAAGGACATCGCGAGACGCGCCCGACTAGCGACGGTGAGTGGACTGTAATTGTCGAGCTTCCCTCGGCACTTGCAAGTGAATTATATTGACAATTGTCGTACATTGTCGCCATGTGCTCGGGGTTCTTAGGAGAATAAATCCGTGGTGGTGTGACACCGGTATGTAAGATCAGTGCGGGTCGGACCGGTATTAAATTCAAGTATTAGTGTGGGGAAATTCACGCGACTCGGAAACTCGGGAGACGTGGTGAGTTTGGTCGTCGCGAGGGACGCGTGATAAGGCTAGCGTAGCCATGTTTGTATAGCGATAAATTAGTTATAAGAGTAATTGTAAATTTGCGACCGATAGTATTACCCGACGATAAGAAATAAAGCTTGAGTATATTTAAAGTGAAAATTGTGAGTGCTTATTATAAATCTATGAATTCCTGACCTTTCTTCTTCACGGAACTTCCTCTGGGAAAGGGCTCGTGCCGAGTTAGCCGCGCTTTACCTGGCGCCCATTAATTTAGAAAATTTGGTAAAGTGTCGAGACAATAATAAGCCATAGTAACCCCCCACGTTACACATTTTGGAATATGAAATAGTAGAATAATATTGTACTTCATGAACTTTGGACCATATAATTTTTCTGTATCACATACGAATTTTCGTAAAGCCAGTTTACCGTTTTTAAAATCCTGGTTTGAAATTTCATTTTGAAGAAATTTATGCACTACGAAAACAAGCAAAGACCAATGCTTATAATAAACAGGAGGAAGAACATCTTTCAAGTATAACATTGAATAATATAATGAAAGCTTTTAAACTCTGATGCTTTCTAATATTTAACATCATCTAAACTTCGAGGTATCCGTATAACTTTACAAGGAGGAAAGATGTTTCTAAGTCTACCACTTACCATCTTTTTTTTTTGCACCAACATACCATAAATTAGTAAAAATGTTTTAATCAAACCATGCATTAATGAACATTTTGACAAAATCAAGTAAAACATAATGTATTTACTCAGGTGGAAAGCTATAAATTATACTAAATAGAGGTAACAATAAAATTTGAGAGAGACCTTTGAGTCCACCAATAACATCATCAGAATTGAATGCATCTTCTGCATATTGTTTATGCTGCTTCAATGTTCGTACAATATATTCGCCACCTTTGTAAACGAGAGCATGTCCTCGCCCCACTTCAATATGCTCACCTGCATTTTAACAAAATGTGCAATCAAATTCACCATTGTATTGATGCATATTCTGTAATGCGTACCTTGCAAATGAATCTACAGGTGCTAAAATTGTGTGAATTTTTATTGTTATTGGGTGTTCAAAACCAGGTGGATGAATCTGTATACCATTTTCATGTAAATCTCTGAGCTCGTCAGCAAATGGTTTTAAGTACAAGTCCATTACTGGTTTATGCTGAGAAACCCATAAACAAGTGAGAAGAATATGTTCTTTTCTTAAACGGTATTGAAACTCATTAATTCGAACTTGGATCGAACTCATAGATACTTTTGACGATTTAAAGGTATCAACAGCATCACAATTCCACTGCAAAGTTATATCATATTCAGAAAACATTCTATTCTTGAGTGATGTATATATTTGACCGATATTAACATCTGACAATACCACGGCGCGCTCCGATCAAGTTTAAAAAGATCTTGCACCTCGCGAGTTTTTTTATAAATTATTCCTGGGATATCTTCCGATCATTTTAAGCCTAAAATGAAAATAATCCCTAGAGGGATTTTCAAATAAACTCGATATTTGATCATTTTCGTAGGTTATCGTGACTATTTTCTATATTGCATCTTGTATTTAGATTTCTTAGGTTTTAAAAATATATTTCAACATCAGAAATAAGTTTATAAATGCTCAATAGGTATTAAAAATTTTTAATTCATAAAAATTTTCAAAACCGTATTCGAATTTTCAAACTTTGCGATCATTTTATTACATTAAAAAAATATCTTTATTATGTACAATAATTAAAATGAATGTAAACTATTATATTCACATAAAGCACGTTGCAACCTCTCTGCATATTCTGGATGGTTCTTAAAAACTTTATATTTCTCCCACACAGATTTGAAATCAGCATGGACAGATTCCATAGCCTGTTCACTATAAAATCCAAGTCCCGTCTGAACTTCTTCGCAAAAGTCAGGCACATGAAAAAATACTGCATGAATTTTGGGCGTTATTGGTACATTTAAATGTAAATAACTTTGCTTGAAGGCATTAATCTTATCTTTGAAAGATGGGTCAAGATTTTTTCCAAAACAGGCATGTACAACATTTTTGAAGTGCTCAAAAGCATTTACATATTTCAAACATCCCAAATTGTGATTTCGTGAACGCAGGAAATCAAGTTTGTCTAATAATATCTTGCACGAATTGCCATTAAAACTTGTATTACCCTGACGTATATCACGAGTGACATGGCATAATTGTGCCCATAGAAGAGCGTCTTACTCGAATTCAGCCAATAAGTGTCTATACAATGTATTTACTACACCTAGCATCAAATGAAGTTCAGGTGGAGGTATTATCTGAAGAAATGTTTTGTCTACATCAGTTGATAAAAGAGGCGGATGAATACAATTTTTATGATTCTTCGCATCTTTTTTGACAGATCCGACTTGATGCCAGTTTATATAATTTTGAAACGTATTATTTATTGTCCTCGGTATTCCGCAGCTACTTAGATCATTTTTCGATGTGAAACACCAAGTGCAGGGGTAAAAGCTGCTATGCGACATGATGCCAACCATAATATTAGCAAGTTTTAAATCTGTCGCAATAGTTCCCTGAAAGTTGTTTATTTTGATTGCAGACCACAGCTGCGATACATTTTCATAATTTTCTTGAGAACTGTTTGCTAATGCTAGTATCAATAATTTGTTAACACCTGAATCTTTAAACCGTTTAGCAGAAATACCATCTTCGAACTTTTGCCGGTGTCTATTTAGCTTTTCATTTTCTGAAGTAGATTGAATGGATAAACATATCTTCAGAAAACCCCCTCCCCCGTCAATACCAAACTTCAAGTGAAATTCAGACAATGAGCGTTTTTATTTAATGTGTTCTATTAAACCATCAAGATTTGTGCAGTAAGCGACTGTTTCGGCTGCAGATGAAACTTTATCAGCCTTGACGTGAACAAAGTCAAAGTTTTTAGTACCAAAATAATCATCAACACAGTGACTTTTAATTGATAGTTATTTTTTCAAATGCGGTTCCACGACCTTAGCATTTTTCGTAGCTACTCGTAAAGCTGTAGCAATCGCAAGTGTCTTCGTTTGGCTCAAATGTAAACACGTCTGGATTTTTAAAAAATCGTCTGCAGAAATAAGCTCAGGTTTGCTTAAAGCTTTGTTATTTTGTGAACCAATAGCAACTTTAAGAGGCTTACCGCGTGTTTGAGAAAGTGATAGAGTTGTAGTATTTTGTGTATTTTCTGTAATCATTTTGCGTTTAAGCAAAGACGAAATTACTTGATCTGTAGCTCTTGGGCTTGTTTGCATAATGTTTTCAGTCAAATTCTCCAAGCGTACGGTAAAGTTACATTTATGAGATTTTCCTTTTCCCAACAAAGAAAAGCAGTAACTACACCGGCTTTCAACGGAAGGTGATTTTATTTCATCTAGATTAAAATTGTATTATGATATTGTAGTTATTATAACTAGAAAAAGATATGTTTTAATAGCTTACTTGGAACTTTTATATTTGTCACATCAACAAGTATTCCATGCCGCTGAGGCATAACATTATTCTTTGCAAAGTTTGAAAATTTTCCAGGAGGGGGTTTTCTCGCAAGCTCACAAATATGACAAGCACATAAAACATCGTCGCTTGATCTAGTAGATTTCTTCAAAGGTTGAAGATCAGAAAATTTTGGTAGATTCACACTTATACTTCATCGTTTCTAATTCTGTATAAATCTCTTTTGCAACTACTGCATAGAACGAGAGGTAATCGCTCATCACTAGTATCGTACTCAAACTGTTTTTCAACAAGCACTTTTAATTCTCCTTTTACAGAAATCATTACTTTAGTTTTTCCAAAGCAAAGTAAACAAATTTGATGACGATTTTCATCGTGTGTTCTTGCCTTCGGCATTTTTACTAACCGTAAAATCAGCATAAGTTTATTTATCGCAGCCATGGCAACGGAATACCAAATTTATCCTCGATGAAAGAAAAAAAAAAGAAACTTCGAGCGCACAGAAAAATATTTGAAATAAAAAGTTAAAAAATTTAATTTTTGAGCAGTATTTAAAAAAATTTATATGAATTTTAAAAGTTTAATAAGTATTAAGAATTTATAAACTTATTTCTAATATTGAAATATATTTTTAAAGCCTAAGAAATCTAAATACAAGATGCAATATAGAAAATAGTCACGATAACCTACGAAAATGATCAAATATCGAGTTTATTTGAAAATCCCTCTAGGGATTATTTTCATTTTAGGCTTAAAATCATCGGAAGATATCCCAGGAATGATTTATAAAAAAACTCGCGAGGTGCAAGATCTTTTTATTTAAACTTGATCGAAGCGCGCCGTGATACATCAGGATTTGTACAATATCTGTGCCGCTCGTAGAATAATGGTTCAGACAGTAATTCTTCTAACTGTTGTTTAAGTGGAATATGTACAAAATAATGCTCATATATTTTTAGAGTAACTAAATAGTGACGTTTCTGACAAAATGTACATGTGGCATCTCTATTGCTTTGTTCATAATTAAGCTGTTCAAAACAATGTAAACAATAATAAATTGTTTTAACATAAGCTGTGTCAGGAAATTTTTTCAAAATATGTACTTGGACGAATAAAGATTAACAGGCAAATGATAATTCACTAATTGTATAAGATCTTCTAGCGCAGCATCTGTTGCTCCATGACGAATCAGATAAGCCATAATAAGCAAATCACTTTCCTCTCTCGTTAACTGACAACCTTCATAAAGATGTTGTCTTTCCTAAAATATTTCAACATTACATACATGTAATTATTTACGCATATTTTCCGCAGAAGATCTTAATTATTCGAAATTTAAAGCTTCTATCTAATTCCAGGGCTAAATGTATATGGTTTTTCGCTCAATGTAGATTATAATTCCGAATTCCAGGATTTACTCTACATTTGGGGTATAAACATCATTCGGGGTGTGATCCCGATTCAAGGTATAACCTCCGTTCGGGATTTAACCTCAATTCGAGGTGTAACCCTGATTCGGAAAAATACCTGCAATCAGGGGTATCACCCGGATTCGGGGTACATCCTTAATATAGGGTACGAAAATACCCCCGATTTTTAAGGGCAAATTTCGGGGTGAATTTGGGGGGAATTTCCTGGGTGAAATGGGGGGGGGGGGGGAACTCGAGGTTTCTTATCGTAAGGGACAGTATATGGCGTACAGTCGACAGCTTGCAGACAGTGTTTTGGGAGCCAGGACGAGGAAGTACGGCGAAGGCTCCAGCAGGAAGTGCTCCTGGGCAACTGCGACAACGATGTGGAACGAAGACGAGAGCTGCAAGTCCCAGTACTGAGTACTTGCAGCAAAACCAGTGGCATGCGGTGAACCTCGAAGAGGTTATATTTACTTAGCAGCTTGCTACGCTGCTCTCTTCAACTGCCATTACAGCTATTAGGTGAGATAAGGGTTTTTATACACCACTGTCTGTTTACTCTCCTTAATGCTAGGTTGCCTTTAGGTGACTGGTGAGAACTTCTGTGACTTCTGCTGCTTCTGTTATGGAGAAGCGGGCCAGGGCCTGGGCTACGATGCTGCGTCTAGGAGGCCACACTGCTTCTACAAACCCTCCAAATCAGGTAAGATAGTTCCACTTTGTTTTCCGCATCTTCTGTAGGCTAATCGCATCTTGTAGACCCCTGGCGTATCCGGAAAAACAGCCACTACGCCCAAGATGGTCCCATCTATGCCTTTCAGGACATCAAACCAGGTGGTTATATTCTAATACTTTTTTGCTTATCTTTTAGGGTAATAATACTCTTTGCATGTGCTTTCAGGTTGGTTCGAGAGACGGGGAGTAAGGAATGGGACACCAGGACACGTTCAGGGCACCTCAGCCAGGACCAGCCGACTCCAGCCTATGCGAGGCTCTATGGAATGGCAGCAGTGCGTCTTCTTCGGCTGCTTCTTCTTCGGGTGTTGAGGAGCTCGCTTACTCTGTCATCGAGGGGAAGTGTCGTGGCAGTGACTAGTGTGGGTGAGTATAGCGAGTAGGATAGCGTTGTGGAGTAGGGATTAGGTAACACTGTAGTAGAGCATAGTATGCGGGGCTGAGTACAGCCTATCATCAATCTGCGCTTTCCATTCGGTATTTGGTTTTTCTAATTTATGTTTCATCAAGCATCGGACCTGTACTGAGCAGCTCGTTTTGACTATGCCTACAGGTTCGACCGACGGTTTAATGTGTAACACGTGCAAAATGTGGTGTTACAAACTCCCTCCTACTAAACCGAAGCACGGCTACGTGGTTCGCGGTTTACTTGGGAAGTGCTCATCCGGTTCGCAACTAACTAACTTATATGCTAACCTAGTCTATGTTAATCGTTTGTGTTTAACGCTCTGTAGTCAGCTAAATACTTAGCCTACGCATATGTAAAGTTTTACTTAAATACTTTATTCAAATGTCATTTATTTTTCTTCTCTTGATGAACTATGAATATTTATGAAATATGAATATTTATTTGGCGCTACAATGCATCCACAAGTACTAATGACAACTTACATCATCGCTGTATAATCGATCAGTAGTGAGTAGTACGGTTGTATCTATAACAAAAGAAGCTAAGAACATATTTATATGCAGCCTTATTCTTACAGACTGAATTCTTAAATTTTAAATTTTTCCTAATTTAGTAAGGGATACTTCATGGTATTGTGCTTAATGTAATGACATTTTAAAGAAACAGAATCGTATATAAAATGTTAATACAGTAATTTGTGCATATAGCTGGCACTTGGTTAGATGTTGATTTTACTAGAAGTTTATTTACCAATGAGTTGATGCTATGTGAGTTTGTCTAACAAACCAACGCCCTAGTATACGATTTAAATACTTTAGCGAGATAGTTGAAATCCGTCTTTGCAATCACACTTGTCAGTCTTTTTATTTTTAAATACCTAGTTTACTTTATACTACTCTATGCTATTTATTCTATTTTTTGTGTGCACAATTTATTACGTATATGAATTGTTATTGGTCTACGGAAGTCCCGTGTGATTGTCGTAATTGGTACAGGGTTTCTAATATCTACAAGTGAAAAACTAGCGAATCTGGTATGGATTTCGGTATGAAGGGGGCTAATATTTACAATAAGGGGGATTACGGGATATTGCTATGAGTTTTCGGGGGAATACATTGGTTCATTAATGCTTGGATGTTTGCAATGAATGTAGCAATTGATTCTTTGGGTCCTCGCAATCTTGCTCTAATAACGTCTTCTAATTGCAGTTCAAAATCCGGTCTGCCATATTGTTGTCTTATTGCACTTTTGAATTTCGCTAATGTTCGCCAGATTTGAATCAACAGACGTATCCAATACAAACCTTCGTCTTTCAAAATAATGGAGATCATTTTCAAAATGTCCCGGTCCGACATGTGACAACTTTTCCGGTAATCCTCTTTTCAGGAGAGAAATTCTCCTAGATCTGCTTTTGATTCTCCATTGAATCTTACATTATACTTCTGTATGATACTGGCTACTCCAGTTTCGCACAGAATCGAGGAATCATTATTCGATTTCTGGGAATTTACTCGTTCCGGATTGTCAAGAAGCATTTTACTGTATGACAAGATGTTCGATGTATTGTGAGGGTATCCTCCTTGGGGAATTTCGTATCCAAGGGGAGACTGTGCGAAGGGATAATAACTAGACGATTACTAGAGATTGGCACTTGGGTGTTAGGGTTAATGAATGGATAGCCTACGATATTAGGTGTTAAATGTGGGTTATTTGTAGAATTTACTGCAGGTGGTGTGTGCGACCAATCATCGGGGTATGTCGTACTGCTTGGCAGTATTTGGGTCCTGGCCGAGCAGTTATTGTGGAAATTTTGGTGCGGAGGTGAGGGGTTCCATATCTGCGGTATGGGGTTGTGCTTGGTTGCGATAAATTAAAATTTTGCGAGTTCGAATCCGATGGAATTTGCGAGCAATTAGGTGGTATGGTTTGATGGGGGGAATATATGGTTTACTACTTGTTGGTCGTTAAATTGGTCCGTAGGACGTGGTGCTGTTTGTGATAGTTGAATCGGTTGCGAGATATGGGACATCGACATTTGTGGTTGCAAGTTTTGTGCTAACTGGTTAGCGGGTGTTTGCGAATGTTGAGAGATTTTGGCGGCAGACTGAGTCTGTGAGTGTGAAGGATGAGATGTTTAATTAGTATGGAGTGGGTACATTGGTGTGAGTTGGGATGTTTGTAAGGTAGGGTTAGTATTTGTTTGTGAAGGTTGGTGCGTGTGAAAAGTAGGATATATCGGTGTTTGTGAAAGTGGGAGGGGTTGAACGGTAGAGTAGATCAGTACTTTCGAAGGTTGGAAGGTTTGGACGGTAGAATAGGTCGGTATTTATGGAGGTTGGGGGATGTGGATAGTAAGGTAATTCGGTATTCGTATAGGTTGGAAGGTTTGGACGGTAGGGTAGGTCAGTATTTGTGGAGGTTCAGAGGTTTATACGGTAGGATAGTTCACTGTTTGCGAAGGTTGCGAGGTTTGTATGGTAGGATAGTTCATTATTTGTGAAAGTCGGTAGGTTTGTACGGTAGGGTATATATCTTGTATTAGGTTAATTAGTGGGTTGTGGATGTATAGCGTAGAGTTGCTTAATGGTGCAACTATTGGCGGAGAATTCAGCAAATCGTTTCATACTGCCCCTGTGGTATGTTCTTGCATACCAGCTGCCAGTAAAGGTTGAAATCGAGTCCGCCCGAGATTTAGGTTTGCCTGCGAAAACTGAAGATTGTAGTTTGTCGAGGCCGGATCCACATTGCTACCGACTATCGGATTATGTAGGGTTTCCCTGAGTGAATCTCTGCCTCCTAGTTGCTGTTCTTGCATAGTTGCGCCCCCCGTCGCTCTTACCAGACTTAATAGTGTAGTTGGTGTGGTGCCACTATCAGCTGTACTGTTTTCGGGTTCGCCTAATTCGACAATAGTAGACAATTCTTGGAAGCTGAGATTCTGCATCTAGCGACGGGGACTCATATCCTCGTTCAGTGGCATTATCTACTTCTGGATCCTACGCAGTCCCTTGGCTACCGAATAGCCTTCGTAGGTCAAATCGAACTTATCGGTTAAGACGTTGTGCTCGTGTTCCTTCTATATTGAGCCTTGATCGTCGTAAATTATTCGTTACCTATTCATCTGAATAATTATTAAAGAGTTCTGTTATACGAATCCTCTCTGAATTGATTTGTTCAATCTTTGAAGGGTCCATTTTAGGTAATTAAGATGTATAGAGGAGAGAGGTACGTCTCGTGAATTTACGAGTTAGCTAACTTTTGTTTGCTTTCCTACCGAATTTCTCAAATGTTGATTATTTTATTATTTTAAAATTAAATTTTTACCAGTTTTATAACTTAGTCCTGCTTACAAAAGGTATGAAAAACAAAAAAAAAACGAATAGATCGAAAGAGAAAAAATACTAAAAGAAAATTTCCAAGCAAACGGAAGCAAAAAATGTTTAAAATCACGTACAAGCAAGAAACAAAAAAAAATGTAATGAGCAATGTGTAAAGCAAATAAAAGTGTTAGCGAAGTATTACGATTGTCTAAGCATAAGTGGGTGTGAGGTATGCAAGCAGGAATATATTGAATAAAAAGAATAGATGGTGCGTTCCGATTGAGTACGATATTGGGTGGAGGTGTTCACTAAGAAGCTAATAGTAAACAGAAATTCGAGTTGTTTTCCTAGAAAACAAATTACAAGGTAGGAAAAAAAAATTTTTTTACTTACTTATGATTGCGACTTAAGAAGGAAAAAAAATATTTCTAGGGGTTTTCCCTTTAAATAGAGATAAATTTTCCAGTTAAAACTTTATTAATTTAAGATATTTAACAACAAACATGATGATAAATTATCGTTTGTACAACTCTCATTACCGTTACTTTAGAAAAATGGGAAATTTTGTTAAGTGAGAGTGAAGATGTGACAATAAAAATATTTAGCTAGCAAATGCAAGGGCACTTATCGGAAATTTCATACAAATATTTCTCTGTGCATGCGGTGGGGGTACACAAGGTAAAACTCAACTATTGGGCATTTTGTAGTAGGGTAGGAATCGGTAGGGTCGTGGTATTGTTTAAGTTCGATATGAGTTGAGGGGCGTGTGCTCGATAGGGTGGAATATTACTAATAATATAGTACAACTTATTTTAAGGGAAGTTAATTATTGTAAGCTAATGTTGTTCACAAAAAAAGTAAATGTGTATTGCAAAATTGAAGACTCTGCAAGGTAAATAGAAAATATTTATACTAAATATTGCTTTTAAATTCTAATACAAGTATTTACCACAAATATTATACTATATAAGTTTCAATATCCAAGATTTTTAAACCCAATATTAAAAAAGTTTGTAGGTGTAATATATTCGTACAGAATGAACAAGCATCCAAGGGAATAAACTGTTCACTTGTTCGAAGAAAATGTTATTCACTTATTTTTGATAAATCCACTTTGCAATGATTAAATCATTGTAGAAATCATAGCATTCATGAGTTATAGGTTTAAAATGGTATTGATCGGAAAGTGGGAATTTATAGTAGCGATAGGCGAAGAAAATAAACAATATGAACACATGAATTAATCCAGTTATGGACCATTGCTAATCACATTTACTAATTTCTGTAAATATCTTTAATTCAAAAAATAATTTTATTTCTTTCACTATTATTTAAAATTGTTAAACAAATTAAATAACAATTGAGTAAAAAAAGATTTATAATTAAACTAATTCTTTTTTTTTAATTTTGAAGTTGATACTATAGTCTATACTGTATCCAATGAACACGTGTTACCAAAAAAACCTATTTTTTAACTACCATCTAAAGTTATCGTTTTGACAGTAAACAAAAGATTCGAGTTGATTGATAGTTACGACGAATTTTATCTAACTAAATTTTCAAAATTATACTCGGCAAACAATTACGAAACTTTATCATGCACTCACTCACTGTTTATTATACTACATTTGTCTTTATACAATAATAATTATTTATATATTTTTGTATTTATGCCAATTTGCAGAATACCAAATAATCAGCATAAAATATTCATGCCAAATATTGATAGCGTGGCCTACTGCCTGACGCCAAAAAAAAGATGTCTGCCTGCGACACTACCTCGCGGCGCACATGCAAAAACGGCCAGCTACACGTCGTCGCGATGCTGTAGATCCCCTCGACGCAACCGCGTGTATATCACTCGCGAAATTAGGATAAAAACATGAACACATGAGATTTATTCTAATTATATTACAAATGTGTTAAGCGTCAGCTGCGCGAAATCGTAGAATGATCTTGCAAATGCACGATCGACACATAGAATTATATATAAAACTAAAATTAACTACGGTGAGCACGGGGGTACGGTGGGAGAAAGTATGTGTTCGAGAGGGGAAGAAGTTAGTACTTAGGGACGCGAGTTCTACATAATATATGACGGTGAAATATTAATTAACACCCCATAAAAGCCATAAACCGCATAAAACCACGAATCCTATAAAGCACACAAAAACATAAACCTCATAAAACCAGCGAATCTCATACAACCCGTAATGCTCAATAATCCATAAACACTATAAAACCAATAAACATCGTAAATACCATAAACCCCATAAACCCCATACATGGAATAAACATCTTAACCCCCATAATCCTAGGAAATCTCATAAATCCCATAAAAAACGTAAACCCTATTATACCCATAAAACGTAAACCCCACGAAGCCCATAAAGAAGATAAACCCCATGAACCCCATAAACCCCAAGAACCGATAAACCGCATAGACCCATTCTGTTTCACTCCGGAACACCCATAAAAACCATAAACCCCGTAAACCAAAGAACCACACAAAATACATAAAAAATGTAAATCCCATAAAATCCGTAACCCCTAATCTTCTTTTCTATTTTCTATTCTTTTCTATATATAAAAATACTTGTCCTGACTGACTGACTGACTGATTCATCAATGCCCAGCCAAAACCACTCATCCGATTAACTTGAAAATTTGTGAGTACCTTCTACCCACATAGTAGGTGCTCACTAAGAAACGGTTTTTTGAAATTCCACCCCCAGGGAATGGAAAGGGTTAAAATGTGTTTTTTCGATTGTTTACTATATTTCTGCGGGAAAAGGAGATTTCGAGACGGTTCTCGCGGCAAAAAGTCTGGAATAACATCAGGAAAGAAGCAATTTCTGGGTTTTTCGGAATTTCACCCCCAGGGGGTGAAATGCGTCGAATATGCATTTTTCGTTTTTTCACTATATTTCTGCGGGGAAAGAGATTTCAGGATGGTTATTGCGGCATTATATCTGGAATATCATTACTCAGAAACAAATTTCTTAGCTTTTTAAATTTCACCCCCAGGGGGTGAAATGCGTCAAATGTGCATTTTTTCCAGCTGTACTATATTTATGTGAGGGAAAGAGATTTCAGGATGGTTCTTGCGGCATCATATCTGGCACGACATTATGAAAAAAACAATTCGAAAAAATAACACCCTCCGTGCGTGCAAACGGTTGAAACGCTTCTTCCATTTCTTACTAAATTTTCGCAGAGAAAAAAATTTTCGCAGAGAAAAAAATGTCAGTATAACAGAACGAGACTGTTTCCGTGTCGTAACTTTCGAAATGATAATACGAAGGGAACGTGCAGTGTTGATATCTCTCATGAATTTTAAAGTATGTAATACCGATAAAGAGCCGCTAGATGGCTACGCTGAGCTTCAACCACAAGAGAAATAATCGAGTCTCATTATATATAGAGGCGATGAAGCCTTGAAAAGGCATTAGGAGTCTGAGAACTCTAGCCTATTGTGAGTAATATCACGGTTTTCCTGCGTTGTCACGATGATTGTGGAAATATTGAGCATAAATGGCATTATGACGCCACATAAAGTAGTTCCCATGTTGGCGGATGATGCTTGCCTCTTCAATGCAATATCTTTTCATCTGTACGACACTCAAGTTTTGTCTCGGGAGATTCGTATTCAGATTGTAGATCATATTGTTAACAATTGGCAATATTTTTCGATCATGTCTCATGATGATATAGGAAATAATTATAGAAATTCTGAGGAATACTCGATCGATATGTTAAAACATTCCACTTATGGAAGTTTCTGCGAGTTAGTAGCTGCTGCACAAATATTTGGTTTCACTTTTGAGGTATATCGCAATGGACATCTGTATGAAAGATTCGGTGTAGAAGGAAGTCCCATTAAGAGACTTCGTTTCACATTAGACTTATCAAACGGACATTTTGATGTTTATTTACCTTGCAATGACGCTACAACTGTTCAAAATATTTCTGATAAAATACCGAGTCCCGCAAAGCGTATGGAAATTTCTGATCCAATATCCAGTTCTGCTAAGCGTAATAAGAAACGTCGTGCAAGATTCACAAATAATGTAAGGAATAATCAACTCAAAAGAGCCGCTAAAAAATATCAGATGAATCATCCGGAAGTTCATAGAGTCGCTGCTTCTTCTTATCAGCAAAATCATCCGGAAGTTCATAGAGTCGCTGCTTCTTCTTATCAGCAAAATCATCCGGAAGCTCATAGAGCCGCTGCTTCTTCTTACCAGCAAAATCATCCGGAAGTTCATAGAGCCGCTGCTTCTTCTTACCAGCAAAATCATCCGGAAGTTCATAGAGCCGCTGTTAGTGTTTATGAACAAAGCCGTCCAGGATTACGCTCAGAAAGGCGCTTACTTCCATGGAAGATTAAAGCTCTTTCCGGAATGAAATACGATCCAGAGATATCATATGAAACCGATAAAACTGTATTCATCGGCACTATGAGTCACAAATGCAAACACTGTGGCGCTTTAAAGTATAAAACTGAGCCACCCGGAATGTGCTGCAGTGCCGGCAAAGTGCAACTGCCACCTACTTTGCGTCTTCCCGAAGCACTTTTCAGTTTGATCATGGGCTCTCACCCGGACCATGTACATTTCATGGACAGGTTTAGAAAATATAATAGCTGTTTCCAAATGACATCTTTCGGAGCCAAACAAATCATGGAACATGGATTTATGCCTACTTTCAAAGTACAAGGTCAAGTGTATCATTTAATTGGTGATCTACAACCTTTGCCCCAACAAAATCCTCAATTTCTACAGATTTATTTTGTTGGAGAGGATGAAAGAGAGGTACGTATAAGATCTGGTCACATCCCTGACGTACGCCAGGATCTGGTAAAACAACTGCAGACGATGTTGCATCGTTATAACTCCTACATAAAGGATTTGAAGACTACTCTCGAAAAAATACCTCAAAATTGTAAAAACTTCGAAGTTGTAATTCATGCTGATAGGAAACCAGCCAATGCTCATCGTGGCCGATATAATGCTCCAGCAGCAAGTGAAGTTGCATTGGTCATAGTTGGGCAGCAGTTTGAAAAAAGGGATATTGTATTACAAAGTCATGATGATAAGTTACAAAAAATAAATGAGGTGCATCGTTCGTATGATGCCTTACAGTATCCTTTACTGTTTTGCCGGGGTGAGGACGGTTACTCTGTAGATGTTTATCAGATCGATCCAAAAACAAATTTACCTCTTAAAAAAACAGTATCTGCAATGAATTTCTATTCATACCGCATCATGATCCGAGAAACAGAGATTAACCATTTACTGTACTGTCGATCTCTCTTTAATCAATTCTTAGTAGATATGTACACGAAAATTGAAACAGAACGATTAAACTTTATTCGGAACAACCAGGCGCAACTTAGAGTAGACAATTATATGCACCTAAAAGATGCTATTGGAAGACAAGATACCGATGTCGCCGAACTAGGTCAGATGGTAGTGCTTCCATCGTCTTTTACTGGATCACCACGGTATATGCATGAAAAGGCCCAGGATGCTATGACGTACGTCCGCAATTTTGGTCTTTCGGACTTATTTATAACATTTACGTGTAATCCCCGATGGAGCGACATTACAGAAGCATTACTACATGGCCAAAAGTCTTACGACCGGCATGATATCATAGCTAGGGTCTTCCACTTGAAAGTGAAATCGCTTATAGCATTATTAACGAAGGGTGAATTATTTGGAGAAATGAAATGTTACATGTATTCTGTTGAATGGCAGAAGCGAAGTTTACCTCACATACATATTTTATTGTGGCTTAAACTACGTTTCACTCCAGATCAGATAGATGATGTTATTAGCGCAGAAATACCAGACCCAGCCGAAGATCCTCTTTTTTATGAAATCGTCAAGGCCAACATGATCCACGGACCTTGCGGTAGCTTAAATAACAGGTCGCCTTGCATGAAAGAAGGTTGTTGCAGCAAAAAATTTCCTAAAGAATTTCTGCAAGAAACTCAAACAGGAGATGATGGATACCCAAAATATCGACGTAGGAAACCGGAAGATGGTGGTTTTATTGTTGAAATCAATGGCATCACCATTGATAACCGCTGGGTCGTACTATACAATCCTGTTCTTTCGCGGATTTTTGAAGCTCATATCAATGTGGAATACTGTAACTCTGTTAAATCGATAAAGTATGTTTATAAATATATCACCAAAGGCAGTGATCAGGCTGTATTCGCTATAGAAGATAAAAAAGACGAAGTTAAAATTTATGAAAGTGGTCGATATATCAGTAGTTCCGAGGCAGTATGGAGAATCTTAAGTTTCCCTATTCATGAAAGATTTCCAACAGTCTTTCACCTCGCTGTTCATTTAGAAAATGGTCAACGCGTTTACTTCGATCAAAAAGATTCTAATCGCTTGAGAAATATCATAAATCATCCTCCTAAAACTACACTTCTTGCATTTTTTGAATTATGCCAGGTAGATAGTTTTGCAAGAACGCTTCTTTACGTTGAAGTTCCATCTTATTACACATGGAAGAAAAATAAATTTGAAAGAAGAAAACGTGGGGATGATATCAGTGGCTGGCCTGAAGTAAAGAAAGATACGGATCTAGGTAGAGTATATACCATCCACCCTAATAACTCTGAGTGTTATTATCTACGCCTTTTTCTTCACGAAGTTCGAGATCCAAAATCTTTTTTGGAATTGAAAACTGTTGATGGCATTGTACAACCTACATTTCAGGCAGAGTGTAAAGCCTTAGGTTTATTAGAAGACGAAAAGCACTGGGATGCAACTTTGGAAGAAGCAGTACTTTGTGGCTCTCCACTCAGATTGCGAAATTTGTTTGCGGTTATGTTATTATTTTGTCATTTATCTGATGCTTCAAGTCTTTGGAAAAAGTACAAAGATCATCTTTCAGAAGATATTCGGCGTGAAATGGAAGCTCACTTATAAGATGGGATCATCAACTCAATGTTGAGTAAAATTTATAATAAATGCTTAGTTTGTCTGGAAGATAGTTTGTTGTCAATGGGTGGTCAATGTCTGCAGCAATATGGTCTGCCTCAGCCATCTAGAGATGAGTTATCTCTACAAAACAGAGACTATATTCGAGAAATCAGTTACGATACGAATGCTCTGGAACAAATTATAACTGATAGCGAAATTTTACTGAATGATGAACAGTCTCAAGTTTACAGAATAATTTTATAAAGCGTCGAGAAAAGTAGCGGTCAAATGTTTTTCCTTGATGCTTCTGGAGGAACCGGTAAAACATTCCTCATTAATCTTTTACTTTCGAAAATAAGAAAACACAACCTATAGCCTTGGCTGTTGCTTCTTCAAGAATTGCAGCTACATTGCAGCAAGGAGGTAAAACGGCTCATTCTACTTTTAAATTACCTTTGAACTTAAATAAACTCCAGAGACCAATTTGTAACATTTCAAAACAGTCTAATATGGCACAAGTTTTGAAAGAGTGTAAGTTAATAGTTTGGGATGAATGCACAATGGCCCATAAAGGTGGATTTGAGGCTCTCAATAGAACATTGCAAGATATAAGGGGGAATGATAGATTGATGGTGGGAGTCACTATTCTATTAGCTGGAGATTTCCGGCAAACATTGCCTGTTGTACCTAGAGGTACACGTGCGGATGAAGTGAATTCTTGCATAAAGAAGTCATATTTATGGCCTCATATTCAAAAACTTTCTCTGCACACAAATATGAGAGTTTATTTAAATAATGATGAATTTGCCGGAATTTTCGCAGAAACACTACTCTAAATAGGCAACGGAACTTTCCCGTCCGTAGAAGATGAGATTGTTATTCCATCAAATTTATGTACGGTAGTCACCACATTATCAGAACTTATTTCCAAGATATATCCTGATGTGAATAATATAAAAGATAAACCCATAGATTGGTTGTGCGAGCGAGCTATTTTAACGCCAAAAAATGATAAAGCAGCTACCATTAATGAGCTACTCTTGAATGCTTTTGAAGAACAGATTGCTGAATATAAATCATTTGATTCTGTTATTGAAACCGATGATGCTGTCCACTACCCTGTTGAATTTTTAAATAGTTTGATTCCACCCGGGTTTCCACCTTATAGATTGAACCTCAAAGTTGGAGCGCCTATAATGTTGCTGAGAAATCTTTGTCCTCCTAAATTGTGTAACGGAACTAGACTACAAATAAAAACTCTTCGTAAAAATGTTATAGAAGCTACAATAATCACTGGAAGTGCTCGCGGGGAATCAGTTCTTATTCCGCGAATACCTCTAATCCCATCAGACTATCCGTTTGAGTTTAAGAGAATACAGTTTCCAATCAAGTTGTGCTTTGCCATGACCATCAACAAATCTCAAGGGCAGTCATTGAAAATGGCTGGCATCGACTTGATAGAAAACTGTTTCTCTCACGGACAGTTTTATGTGGGATGTTCTAGGGTAGGCTCCGCCAGTAATCTGGTAATATTACTAACGTATTTTACAGATAAGTTTTAGACTAAGACATTTTTTATTCATTTATTATTACAAATGAAACAGAAATTCATAATTATATGATTGAATCAATTCTATTAACAAATGAATTCCAGACACTCAAATCGCGGGCGAAGCCGCGACGCGGGACGCTAGTAAATCATAAACCACGTGAAACCTATAAACATCATAAAACCCAAAAATCGCATACACTCCATAAAACCTATAGACATCATAAACCCCATAAAAGCCATAAAAGCCATATAAAACGTAATCTGCATGAAACCCCATAAATCCTATAAAAGCTAGAAACGTGGTAAACTCCATATACCCTATAACTTTCATAAATGTAATAAATCCCAAAAACCCCATAATACCCACAAATGTTGTAAACCACATAAAACAGAGATAACTACTACGGGATGTTGAGGGACAGGTGAAAAGTGGAGGATCAAGAACAGGTTTTGTTAATGCTACGTAACTTAAAAAACGCTGTGAATTGTATAAACAATCCCTCTCTGCTGGTCTCTTCTACCATCTCTTCGGAGTAGCGGAGTCGCATTTTGGTCCATCAGCCGCGGATGTTTCCGTTTACATCAATGATTATTCTATGATTAGGCAAGATAGAAATACGCAAGGAGGGGGAGTAGTCCTGTCCGAGCACAACTTTCATAAAGCGACCATATTATGTATCTGTTCGACAAACCGTGATGAAGGTAAACCGCTCATTCCTGAGTATCTCATGTGTAGTGTACCGCAGGTCTCGCTACCGCCCGTCTTCGTAGCAGTTATATATAGGCCACTATCGATTTTTTTTACAGACGACTCTAACCTGGCCGAGAATCTCATGACATTTTCAGTAAATTATGAGCATAGCATAATAATAGGTGATCTGAACGCAAACATGCTGACGGATTTGGAAGAGGCTGAAATCATCAGGCAAGTCGCGTGCCAATTAAATATCCAGCTAGTGGACCATGATGCGTCTTATCGCATCCACGATTCTCACACATGGATTGATGTTATTTTTCTTGACGACAATGACGTTGTACTTGATTCGGGCAATACGCTGGCGATCTCCCCAAGACACTATAACATCATAGATTTTGGAATTGATCTTCAAGCGGCAAAAGCTCCTGCTTTTAATGGTTTTTCATATAGGGACTTCAAATTTAAGACTCAGGAGGATCTACTATCCTTCTTAGACCGTATGGATTGGTCAAACATCGTTTGTCCGGAGACAGACGTCGACAGTCGACTGGATTGTATGAGTAGTAATCTCATGGAGGCAATTAACCATCTTGCCCCACTTAAAGAGTTTAGACCAAAGAATAAAGGGCTGTATCCGTGGGTAGATACTGACCTCCAATACTTAGACGATAAATGTGACACATCACGCAGATGGTATAAAAGGACGAAAGATAATAAACTGAGGCAGGAGTATCAGCATCTCTCTTCTCTTGCTGAACAATGCTCCAATGATGCATGGATTGCTTTCCTCTAGAACCGCAATTTTTAGGCTCTCGATAAAAAAAAATATCTGGAAAGAATTACAAAGTCCCCGCCACAGTAAAACTGATGGCCAGAAAATCGATCGAAATTCTTGCTTCACCCCTAAATGTACCTTAGAAATAAATATCTCGAACGGATTTTCAAAGGTCTTGACCTCAGCAATAAGAATCAGTGTGGCCTGGAATGCTATAAAATTATCATAAGGGTGAAAATGTCGTCTAAATTCGTACATCTCACGATTTTTAAGCAAAAAAAAATTCTTGCTCTGTCCAGAATTTAAAAAATATATTATTCATCACATAAACGTATTGACTATAACCATAAATATCCACAAAACAATTTTGAATGACTTTCCATTTACAAAACCCTTTAAATTAGGGGTTGAAAGGGGATGAAAAGAGGTTGAGATTCGTGTTCAGCAGCTCAAGATACATAAAAATACGATCGGTCAATAATTTTCGTCATGTAGATCACAGGACCTACCACTCAATCGCGTGGAACAGCAATTTTGGGGTATCTTTTGAAGTTAGGGACGGACGCTAGAGGTATCGGAAAAAAAGAGGTTCACATTCGTGTTCAGCAGCTCAAGATACATAAAAATACGATCTGTCAATAACTTTCCTCACGTAAATCACAGGACCTACCGCTCAACCGCGAGAAACAGCAATTTTAGGGTACTTTTTGAGGTTAGGGACGAAGCTTGAGGCATCGATAAAAAAAGGGTCGGATTCATGTTCAGCAGCTCAATATACATAAAAATACGCTCTGTTAATAATTTTCGTCACGTAGATCATAGAACCTACCTCTCAACCGCGTGAAACAGCAATTTTGGGATGCTTTTTGAGGTTAGAGACGAACGCTTGAGGTATCGGTAGAAAAGAGGTTCAGATTCGTGTTCGGCAGCTCAAGATGCATAAAAATACGATCTGTCAATAATTTTCCTCACGTAGATCACAGGACCTACCTCTCAACCGCGTGAAACAGCAATTTTGGGGCGTTATTTGAGGTTAGGGTCGAACGCTTGAGGTATCGGTAAAAAAGAGGGTTACATTCATGTTCAGCAGTTCAAGATACATAAAAATACGCTCTGTCAATAATTTTCCTCACGTAAATCACAGGACCTACAGTCAACCGCGTGAAACAGCAATTTTGGGGTGTTTTTTAGGTTAGGGACGAACGCTTAAGGTATCGGTAAAAAAGAGGTTCAGATTCGTATTCAGCAGCTCAAGATACATCAAAATACGATCTGTCAATAATTTTCCTCACGTAGATCACAGGACCTACCTCTCAACTGCGTGAAATAGCAATTTTAGGGTGTTTTTTTAGGTTAGGGACGAACGCTTAAGGTATCGGTAAAAAAGAGGTTCAGATTCGTATTCAGCAGCTCAAGATACATCAAAATACGATCTGTCAATAATTTTCCTCACGTAGATCACAGGACCTACCTCTCAACTGCGTGAAATAGCAATTTTAGGGTGTTTTTTGAGGTTAGGGACGAACGCTTGAGGTATCGATAAATAAAGAGAGTCGGATTCGTGTTCAGCAGCTCAAAATACATAAAAATACGCTCTGTCAATAATTTTCCTCACGTAAATCACAGGACCTACCGCTCAACCGCGTCAAACAGCAATTTTGGGGTGTTTCCTGAGGTTAGGGATAAACGCTTAAGGTATCGGTAAAAAAGAGGGTCGAATTCGTGTTCAGCAGCTCAAAATACATAAAAATACGCTCTGTCATTAATTTTCCTCACGTAGATCATAGGACCTACCTCTCAACCGCGTGGAACAGCAATTTTGGGGTGTTTTTGAGGTTAGGGACGAACGCTTCAGGTATTGATAAAAAGAGGGTCGGATTCGCGTTCAGCAGTTGAAAATACATAAAAATCGTCGTTGTTTGGAATTTTTCGGAACTCCTGTGATTTATAACAGCTAGATCATTGTGTAAAGTAATATTTCTTCAAGGTTAGGGAACGTGCAGCTCCGTCTGGTGAACGAAATTTTATGAATAGCCACGTGCTAATCAAAAGTACATAAAAAATGCTAAATTTTCCATATTTTTCAAAAATTTTATATCGAAAAGAATTTTGGGCAGGGCGGTGTGCCGGTTGACGTGGAACGTCACACACGCATATATATATATATATATATATATATATATATATATATATATATATATATATATATATATTATTGATACAAGATGATGAGAATTTGTTTAAAAAATCTCAATATGATACTTGCTATATATAATATATAATAATTGCAAGATGTGGTCAAAATGAATGGAATGCTGGGAATAATCTATTTACATAAAAGAACTTGTTCTGACTGACTGATTCATCAACGCCCAGCCAAAACCACTGGACCGATCGGCTTGGAAATTTGCGGGTACGTTCCACCCACAGAGTAGGTGCTCCCTAGGGAACGGTTTTTTTAAATTCCACCCCCAGGGGGTGGAAAGGGTTAAAATGTGATTTTTAGTTTTTTTACTATATTTCTTCAGTGAAAAACATTGTGAGACGGTTTTTGCGGCATAACATATCGAATGAGATTATATCGAGAACGATTTGTGGGTTTTACGAAATTTCACCCCCGGAGGTGGAAAGGGTTAAGATGTGTTTTTTCTTTCTTTTACTATGTTCTCCAATCAAAGTAGATTCATACATGTCTCACATACATAGTAAATTATATAGTACCAATAAAGTGCCGCTAGATGGCTACGCCGAGCCTTACTCGTAAGTGAAACAATCGAGTCTAGAGTATATATAAAGGCGATAGAGCTTTAAAAAGGCATTAGGTGTCTGTGAGCCCTAGCCAATCCTGAGTAATATCACTGTGTTCCTGTATTATTTTCGATAGTTTGCGTTGGTTTTTTTGAGTATTTTATGATGAGTATGGACATATCTTCTCTATACATATAAGAACATGACCTAACTGACTGACTGACTGATTCATCAACGCTCAGCTAAAACCACAGGACCCATCAACTTGAAAATTTGTGGGTATTTTTCTACTAAATGATAGGTGCTCACTAAGAAAGGGTCTTTTGAAATTCCACCCCCATAGGCTGAAAAGGGATGAACTGTGTTTTTATGTTTTTTTACTGTATTTCTGCAAGAAAATAAGATTTTAAATGGATTCTTGCGGCAAAATATCGGAAATGCTATTATGTAGCAACAAATTTCTGGGTTTGCCGAAATTCCTGCCCTAAGGGGTAAAAATGGGTGAAATGTGTTCTAATATTTTTGTACTATATTTCTTTAATTTATCCATCGAAACAAGATTTTATTGAAGACAAAAGATTAAATTGATTCATTCGCGAATTTTTTTGAAAAAGTATAAATTTCTTCACGTTAATTTTCAACTAAACATAATTAAGAAGCAAAATAAATATTTATTAACCAATCTATATATATAAAAGAAGATGTACGATACACCTACTCACTGGCTCACTCACTCACTCACTCATTCGTCAACGTCCAGACCAAACCACTGGATCGATAGATTTGACACTTTTGTGGTATACATATCGTATGGTGTAGGGCTGAGATAAGGATGGATTTTACTCCCATGCACTTCTACGAGGGTGAAACAGACGTAAACGTGTTTTTACGTTTTTATCGATATCTTCAGAATATCGAAAGTTATGAATTCGATTTTTATCCCCAAAGGTTGCCTATGAAACTACCTAAATATCAGTTTATGGATTTGTGGTTACACAAAAGGGGTAAAATCCTATCTTATCTAAACCATAACACATATGTATTTTATTATATTATAAAATTTCAAATCTCCAAGTCAATTAATAGACATTACTTACTTGTGAGTTCCACGTACTATTAGCACGGACGAAGCCGTGACGGGGATGCTAGTAAAGCATACATTATACATTTTTGAAAGCAGTGGCGATCACTCAACCAAATTAATTATGTTTCTAAATTTAAATTAGCATAAGTACAAAAATATATACATATGTTTATTTAAAGCTGAAATAATAATTAATTTAAGTTTCGGCGATTTTCGTATAATATATTTCATATGGCAATAACTCAGCCAAACAGATTTTGAATAAAAAAAATTGGATTTTGATGTTAATAAATTATAAATTAAATATATATTGTATTCATATATAATAGAATTAATATTATAAATAATGTGACTAATGATACAAAAATAAAAATAACTTTATACAAGAAGAATAATTATTATAGATATTATTATGATAATTATAATCTCGCGACCTACGCAACCACACACCCCACACGAAAATAGAACATTAT
The DNA here is from genome assembly GCA_949152435.1 of Gastracanthus pulcherrimus. Taxonomy (NCBI): domain Eukaryota; kingdom Metazoa; phylum Arthropoda; class Insecta; order Hymenoptera; family Pteromalidae; genus Gastracanthus; species Gastracanthus pulcherrimus. The sequence continues at coordinate 57,425,573 of OX424573.1, forward strand.
AGTATATTCTACTACAATATACTAATAACTAATCATCATATATATATATATATATATGGGATATTCTTAGTCAAAAAAGTCACCCCCTCTGTCCAAAAATCAGAGGCTCAAAAAAATTCGTGACCGGGCTTATAATTTAGCTTAATATATCTACTTTCCATTACTGAGTGGCCTTTTTGAAAAATACAAAATGGTGGGCTGGTGCAGCTCTAACAATACACCGATATCACCACGGAATATCAGTTAAATGTTCTTAAAACTTGCAGGGGCAAAGAAAAAATTAGTAAAAAGGTTATTTGGATGTATTCTTTCCCGCTGAACACGAATCCACCGTTAGTTTTGGTCTATGGGGCCACCTTTCGTCCATAACCTCAAAAAACAATCAAAAAATGCAATTTACGTGGCTGAGACTCGAAATAGTGGTAAAAAAATTAGGGACAAAGCTTACTCGCATGTATTTTTTTCCGCTGAATACGAATCCACCGTTAGTTTTGGTCTCTGGGTCCACCTTTCGTCCATAACCTCAAAGAACAGTCAAACGATGCAGTTTTACGTGGCTGAGACTCGAAATAGTGGTAAAAAAATTAGGGACAAAGCTTATTCGCATGTATTTTTTTTCACTGAATACGAATCCACCGTTAGTTTTGGTCTCTGGGTCCACCTTTCGTTTTATGTGGCTGAGACTCGAAATAGTGGTCAAAAAATTAGGGACAAAGCTTATTCGCATTTTTTTCCCGCTGAATACGAATCCACCGTTAGTTTTGGTTTATGTGGCCACCTTTCGTCCATAACCTCAAAGAACAGTCAAAAAATGCAGTTTTACGTGGCTGAGACTAGAAATAGTGTACAAAAAAGCTCATCATCATTCGTCGTTGGTTTTTAACAGAGGAATAAAATGCTGTTCTCGGTTTTAACCTTGACTCAAAAGCTCATTTTCAAGGTCATTTCAAGCACAACTGTTCAAAGACGAGGTCAAATTGTTTAAATTTGACACTATTTTAGCTATTATTTTGACAGGAATGTCATGTTTATGATGATATTGCGTCCTTCGACAAGAAGCTTTGTAACAGTAAAATTTTCAATTTCATAAAAAACCGCGTTATAATCATGTTTTGAGGTTATGGAACTTTGAAAATCGTGTGTTTATAAAATCTCCATATGAATGTGTGTTTTATTGTTTAGTTGAGTATAGCTGAGTAAATCGTACTTATAGTGGAGTAAAACATACAGATTCTATATTTCAAACATTATATTATGCATATTGGAACGATAAACGATTTTAGAGAAGGTACGTGCCTATGCATCATTAGCGGTATTTTCATTAAGATTATTCCGGATTTAAAAGAGTTATTCTTTTCTTAGAAGATTTTTGGATATTATTAGATTTTTCGTATTTTGCACTATTTTGGTAATGGTTCTTAAAATATCATTTTTTTTTTGTTTCTGAAGGATGAAATACTAAGCATTTTCTGCATAAAATTCTACTCCTTTGGTAGCATTAGAAAATCGGGTACTGCTAATGCCGTTGTGAATCTTTTATTCAAGTGTCTTGTTGATTTATCATGGTCTACCTTACTATAAATAAAAATTTGTATGTTTTCGAAATGTTTGCTTGCCCAATGAAAAAGGGATTCTGGAGTCAAAATCGCTTCAGATGGTTTAGCTAGAAGACTTGCTCGGTAAGCCTCTCTTTTAAATATAGCTCCTAAACCATTATATCCACTTTTACCGTGTGCTGTTACGCAATAATGCCATTCCACCTCGATTCCAAAATCTTCTTTATGGTTGATGAGATTAGCGATCTGGAATTGGTTTTTGAAATGTTGCTTTGCACCATCTGTGACGTATATCAATTTTGTAACATTTTTAATAGTTTTTTTTATTTCTGGAATCAATTGTTTCTGAATTGTAAAGATGGCAGAAGTATCGTGTTTTAAACTATCTGAGAGGAAGATGGAACTTTTATGATTTAATTTAGAGTTTTCTTTATAATAATAGATAATTGGGAATACTGTACATTGCTGATTGTTGAAGTGAAATGCTTGCGAAGCATCTTGAACTAATTATGAATAATTCTCAGAAAAATCGAACATAACAAGTACTTCTCCTTTATTTAAATTCTGTTTTGTTGACGAAATAAATTGAGACTGCAGTTTCGCTATGAATGAATACGGTTTAAGGGTCTGTAGCTTGTCACAAAATTCATTTACAAAGTCAGAAACTTCACTCGTAACTGTTTTCAAAGTCGACCTATCAGTTGCTTTCCATACACTATATTGTACCTGATCGATAAAGGCACTATTTAAAATTTCAAGTAATGTCGCGGAAAAAAATTAAATATCTGGACATTTATGACATTGATCTAGGTAGCAATCGGGCGTAGGTGTCTTGCACACAATTGATTTCAAACAATCATGATAATCACGAATTGGATTTTCAGTTTCTTTTGTTAAGCTGTTAATTTTAATTGCATCAAGCATCAATTTACAGTTCTGATGAATCGTACATACACATACTGAGTGAGTTCCTCTTGCTCCAGCTAAAATACAATGTTGCGGTCGGAGTTTTGCAAAAACAATGAAACTAACTGGATGATCTGAGTAAGTCTTTTTGAACAATGTGTGCAGTTCCTTGAGATCCATTAACAATAACCGTTTTTGCACTTTAATATGCTCACCATCAACTTTAACTGAAAACGTGTCTTTGACTCCTGGCATCATTCTACCAACAGTATCGTCATTATAGAAATCATTAATTAATGTAATTGTAGCATTTGGTATAGTTTTACCAGCTCTTGGTGTAACATCGGCCAGAACACCATAAACTCCATAAAATCCATATACCCGTACACATCGTAATCTACGTAAACCCATAAAATCCATAATAACGTAAACCCTATCAAACTTATAAACCGTATCAAACCCATAAATCCTATCAAACCCATAAAACTTATCAAACCAATAAAGCCCAACAAACCCATAAACCCTATGTAACCCATAAACCCTATAAACCACATAAACCACATAAACTCCATAAACCTCATAAACCCCATAAACCCCATAAAATCATAAACCTCATTCACTCCATAAACCCCGTAAACATCATAAACCACATAAGAATCATAAACCTCAATAACCATATAAAATCCATAAACTCTAATAACCCGTTAACCCCATAAACCCGATAAGCATCGTAAATCCCAGAAAACCATCAAACCCCATAAAACCGATAAACGTCATAAACCCCATAAACCCTATGAATTCCACAAAAATCATAATACATATAAACCCCATAAACATCGTAAAACCCATAAACATCGTAAAACCCATAAAAAAATAAACTCCATAAAATCCATATACCCGGACACATCGTAATCTACGTAAGCCCATAAAATCCATAATAACGTAAACCCTATCAAACTTATAAACCGTATCAAACCCATAAATCCTATCAAACCCATAAAACTTATCAAACCCATAAACCCCATCAAACCCATAAACCCAATATAACCTATAAACCCTATAAACCACATAAACCACATAAACTCCATAAACCTCATTCACTCCATAAATCCCATAAACCTCATAAACCACATAAGAATCATAAACCTCATTAACCATATAAAACCCATAAACTCTAATAACCCGTTAACCCCATAAGCATCGTAAATCCCGGAAAACCATCATACCCCAGAAAACCGATAAACGTCATAAACCCCATAAACCCTATGAATCCCACAAAAATCATAATACATATAAAACCCATAAAACCCATAAACACCGTAACACCCATAAGAAAAGTAAACTCCAAAAAATCCATACACCTGTACACATCGTATTCTACGTAAGCCTATACAACCCATAATAACGTAAACCCTATCAAACTTATAAACCCTATCAAACCCATAAATCCTATCAAACCCATAAAACTTATCAAACCCATAAAGCCTATCAAACCCATAAACCCTATGTAACCCATAAACCCTATAAACCACATAAACCACATAAACTCCATAAACGTCATAAACCTCATAAACCCCATAAAATCATAAACCTCATTCCCTCCATAAACCCCATAAAAATCATAAACCACATAAGAATCATAAACCTCAATAACCATATAAAATCCATAAACTCTAATAACCCGTTAATCCCATAAACCCGATAAGCATTGTAAAACCCAGAAAACCATCAAACCCCATAAAACTGATAAACGTCATAAACCCCATAAACCCTATGAATTCCACAAAAATCATAATACATATAAACCCCATAAAACCCATAAACATCGTAAAACCCATAAAAAAATAAACTGCATAAAATCCATATACCCGGACACATCGTAATCTACGTAAGCCCATAAAATCCATAATAACGTAAACCCTATCAAACTTATAAACCGTATCAAACCCATAAATCCTATCAAACTTATAAACCCTATCAAACCCATAAATCCTATGAAACCCATAAAACTTATCAAACCCATAAACCATATCAAACCCATAAACCATATCAAACCCATAAACCGTATGATTCCTATAAAAGTCGGAAACCTTATAAGCCCCATAAAATCACAAACCCCATAAACCATACAACTCAGAAAGCCGGTAAACATCGGAAACCCCATAAACCAATAAAATCATGATATTCATAAACTCATAAACCCCATAAAACCCATAAACACCATAAGACTCCTGAAAGGCATAAACCACATATATCCATAAACACCATAAAACCAATGAGAAGCATAAACCGCATATGCCCGCTTAACATCGTAAAACCAGTAAACCCCATAAAATCCATAAACCCCATTAAACCGATAAATGTCGTCAACCCCATAAACCCCGTAAACCATATGAAACCCATAAAAATCATAGTATTCATAAACCGATAAACTCTTACGTAAGGTAATTTATTTTGATATTTTTTTCTAAACAATGTCTTTGAAAAATTGTTTACTATATTTTTAAACAGCCTCGCGTTAAGTATAGTGGATTGACCTGCAAATGGGTAGAGTGGGTAGAACACGCATTTCTATGCACGTTTGAATTTTTGCTAAGAACAAATTCATGAAAGGTTCGATTCCAATTGCCGAACCATCAACTTCGACTCGATGCAATAAGTGCTGTAGCAAGAAAACTTAGCTACCAGAATCAAAAGTGAATGGCGACTACATAATTAGCTTCTGAATAATGTATAAAAGTCCTTTAAATAACCCTTCTAGATTCTACTACAATTTAAAAAGAAACAGCTTAACTAAAATACAAAAGTGAAAAGTGTATTTTTAAAATTACTCAGTATTAGACAAATAAAATTTTTGGAACCGTGCGATCAAACATAAAAACATTATGATAAAATACTATTATTCAGAAGAGCTCCCTTGATTTAGTGGCTAAGTCTAGTGTTGTGAGGTCATCAGAAGTCCAGGGACCACTGATAAATTAGTTACCTTTTTTGTGCCGATACCATACGATCGACTGGTTAGATTTAATTCAAACGCACCCATATTCATGCAGTGTTGTCATATCATGCGTTTTTACCGATTAAGGACGCATTTATAGTGAGGAGCAAAGTTAGCTCTAGGCGATATATACAGCCATATATACTTTTACATAGAAGATATATACTTTTACATATAAGATTTATACTTTTACATAGAAAATGTATACTTTTCCATAGATGATATATGATTTACATAAAAGATAAGTATTCTTACATAGAAGATATATACTTTTAAATAGAAGATATGTACTTTTACATAGACGATATACACTTTTGCGTAGAAGATATATACATTTCCATAGAAGATATATACTTTTACATAGAAGATATATACTTTTAAAACGAAGATATATACTTTTAAAACAAAGATATATACTTTTACATATAAGATATATACTTTTATAAAGAATATATATACATTTACATAGGAGACACAACTAGATGCATTTAGATACAACCTGCTTCTACCTTGTTGCTTAACCAAACGAAAATATAAATGGAGAACATTATAACTAAAAGGATTTTAGTTTTAACGTATCAGCAAATTTATTTATTGTCCTGTTATAAAATGTGACGGGTAATTTCACATACCCTGTCACATGCTCTCTCCCACACACACACACACACACACATAGGACATGTACTAACCTTTTCTAGATGTTACAGGTGTCAACGCTATAAAGGGAGATAGAGAATTGCGAGCCGCATAGAGAGAAAGAGAGAGAGAGAGTATAAGTAGGGGGCGCGCAGGGGCGCGAGCCACGATAGTTTTTCGGGAGAAGGTAGAGACGCTTAGCCAGTTAGTAGGGACGGACGCGAGATAATTACAGCGGAAAGCGGAGTGCAATTGCGACGACCGCCCAGTACACCCTCGAGCCGGCCACCGCTGTCCCCAGGGATTGTCTGGGGATAATAACACAGGCCGACAAAATTTTCCTGAACCAATAACGCAGAGACCAGACCATACTTTTCCGAAGGTTTTTGGCACGCTGAATCCAAATCCGGCCTCAGAATTGCTCTATCACCTCAGGTTTTCGAGATATCCTAACCTAAACGTGCAAAAATCACCGTTTTTGGCTGTTTTTGAGGTTATGTTATGCCGCTAACTGATTTTTTAATACAAAACGATCAGCGGCATCTGAAAGTACTAGTCTTGCCCTTCAAAATTCATTTTTGCTTGTTTCGATTCGACTTTTCCTTCTCGAGATATATCGCTTTCAATCTGTAATGTATCAGTGTTTCTTATCTACTAGACATCCTATCCCATAGTTCCGTTTATACTCGGATAAACAAACTCTTCCAGATATTGCTGTCAAACCGCTTGCAAATGCATACCTGGTAGTTTTTGGGGTCACTGATCACAAATCTGGAGTCAGAATCTCCGAATTCAAAATGGCGGATCCAATATGGCGGCTATGATTACCACGATCCGTAGTAAGTCACAAAAAATCCCGGAAAAGCTCTGGAGATCGGTTACTCGGGGGTTTTCAGGGTCGCTGATCTCAAATCTGGAGTCAGAATTTCCGAATTCAAAATGCCGGATCCAAAATGGCGGTTATGATTACCACGATCCATAGTAAGTCACCAAAAACACTGGAAAAGCTCTGGAGATCGGTTACGCGGGGGTATTCGGGGTCGCTGATCTCAAATCTGGAGTCAGAATTTCCGAATTCAAAATGGCGGATCCAAAATGGCGGTTATGATTACCACGATCCATAGTAAGTCACTAAAAACACTGGAAAAGCTCTGGAGATCGGTTACGCGGGGGTTTTCGGGGTCGCTGATCTCAAATCTGGAGTCAGAATTTCCAAATTCAAAATGGAGGATCAAATATCGCGACTATCGTTGCCAAGGGCCATAGCCATAGTTGACCAAAATCTTGGAAATGGTCTTTTAAGTCGTCACTTGGAAGTTTCCCGATTCTCCGAGCTCGAATCTGCAGTCAAATATTCCAAGTACAGAATACCTACTGACCCACCCAATATGTTACAAAATGACGGATGTAATATACCAGCTAGTCTTACATAAAGAACCTCACTTTGACTTCTTATGAAAACGTTGTCGCTGCTCCTGAAACGATCGTTTATATGACTTGCGCCTATAGACAGTCGATACGTTATGTCTATGCAGAGACCAGCAGTAGTCCGCCATCATCCGCTCATCCCACCTACCTTGAAAATGCCGCTCCTTTTGTTTGAAATCCTGATGAAAGCGTTCACCCATTTCTTCGCTGAATGCGCCATTATTCTCAGGAAAGTAGTCTAAATGAGAAAACAAAAAGTGCAATTTCATACTCATCAGGCACCCTAATTTTTGGAAATTCGTTAGCATCGTAGATACAATAGATTTGTACTTTGGATCTCGATAGTTTCCTAAAAAATTGTCTGTGACACTTTTGAAGCTCATCCAAGCATCTTTTTGTACGGGTGTCATGGTTTTTACAAAATCATCGTCTTTCATAAGTTTTCTAATATCAGGCCCAACAAATATGCCTTCTTTAAGTTTAGCATCCGACAAATGCTTAAACTTGGATGCAATGTACTGGAAACATTCGCCTTCTTTGTCTAAAGCTTTAGTAAATTGCTTCATAAAGCCAAGCTTGAGATGCAATGGAAGCAATAGGATTCGACGGGTGTCGACAAGACTGTTCCAAAGGCAGAGAAAACACGGATGTCTCGTGTTTCCCGACTGCAAACCTACTAAAATATTTATCATTTTTAAGTCACCACAAATCAACCATTTGTGCTCATTATAATAATTGACTTTTTCAAGAAGAAATTGAAAGCTTTCGTACGATTCTTTCAATACGGTGGAATGGCCAATGGGAATTGCCGCATATTTATTTCCATTATGAAGCAGTACTGCTTTAAGACTATCTGTTGAAGAATCTATAAAGAGTCGCCAGTTCTCCGGCTTATAAACTTCTTCTATCTCATATAAACTAATCAAACCTTTAATATCGTTGCAATATACAAGGGAATTCTCTTTAGTAAAATACTTCACGAACTTATTATCTCTTTTCCTGTAGACGGAAATTTTTGTCCCAGGGGATAGAAGATTTCTTTCTTTGAGTCTGGAAGCGCATAGCTCTGCCAAATCTTTACTCAAATTCAATTCCCGCACAAAATCATCCAGAGCATTTTGATCAAAAAGTTGCGGTTTTCCGTCGTCAAAAGAAAATTCATCGTCACTGCTTTCGGCCTCGTCACTTTCAATCGTTTGCCTTTCTTGCTCCGCTTGTGGCTGAGGAACAGTATTTGTATTCCGTTCTATTTTTCCAATTTTTGGTGGTGTTACACTAAGCACCTTAGGATACACAAGCAAATGTTTATTTGTATGGTTTCTACCAGTTATATCACATCCACAAAAGTAGCAGTCATCATCATGATTTCTAGGTTCACGCCACACTACTGTTTCAATTACAACATCCTTTTTTATACTATTCCAGTTTTTCAAAGTTCGGCGACAATCTTCACAAATAGAATTAGGAACCCAGGGTTTATTTAGATTTCTCATAGGCGTTTGATAACATTCTTCGAACTGTGCTCTTATTGTATCACTGATGTTTCTACGGTAAGTTTCTGCCTCAAACTTTCCGCAAACATTGCAAAATTTATTAACTTTATTTGCGCACGGGATTCTCGACATTGTAGATGACTAATCCGTTAGCCTGTCGCTCAAACACGATCTCTAACACGGAAAGTCTTATGTTTCTTGAAAGCACTGAGTGATCTACACTGGATGTACATCAGATCCATACATGCACACTATGACGTTAATGTATCTAATACCGTATTGATTTATTTATGGGTTGATGACTAATCCGTTAGCCTGTCGCTCAAATGCGATCTCTAACACGGAAAGTCTTGTTTTTCTTGAAAGCACTGGCTGATCTACACTGGATGTACATCAGATTCATACATGCACACTACGACGTTAATGTATCTAATACCGTATTGATTTATTTATGGGTTGATGACTAATCCGTTAGCCTGTCGCTCAAACGCGATCTCTAACACGGAAAGTCTTGTTTTTCTTGAAAGCACTGACTGATCTACACTGGATGTACATCAGATTCATACATGCACACTACGACGTTAATGTATCTAATACCGTATTGATTTATTTATGGGTTGATGACTAATCCGTTAGCCTGTCGCTCAAACGCGATCTCTAACACGGAAAGTCTTGTTTTTCTTGAAAGCACTGGCTGATCTACACTGGATGTACATCAGATTCATACATGCACACTACGACGTTAATGTATCTAATACCGTATTGATTTATTTATGGGTTGATGACTAATCCGTTAGCCTGTCGCTCAAACGCGATCTCTAACACGGAAAGTCTTGTTTTTCTTGAAAGCACTGACTGATCTACACTGGATGTACATCAGATTCATACATGCACACTACGACGTTAATGTATCTAATACCGTATTGATTTATTTATGGGTTGATGACTAATCCGTTAGCCTGTCGCTCAAACGCGATCTCTAACACGGAAAGTCTTGTTTTTCTTGAAAGCACTGGCTGATCTACACTGGATGTACATCAGATTCATACATGCACACTACGACGTTAATGTATCTAATACCGTATTAATTTATTTATGGGTTGATGACTAATCCGGTAGCCTGTCGCTCAAACGCGATCTCTAACACGGAAAGTCTTGTTTTTCTTGAAAGCACTGGCTGATCTACACTGGCTGTACATCAGATTCATACATGCACACTACGACGATCATGTATCTAATACCGTATTGATTCAGATTTCAAACAAAAGGAGCGGCATTTTCAAGGTAGGTGGGATGAGCGGATGATGGCGAACTATTGCTGGTCTCTGCATAGACATAACGTATCGACTGTCTATAGGCGCAAGTCATATAAACGATCGTTTCAGGAGCAGCGACAACGTTTTCATAAGAAGTCAAAGTGAGGTTCTTTATGTAAGACTAGCTGCTATATTACATCCGTCATTTTGTAACATATTGGGTGGGTCAGTAGGTATTCTGTACTTGCAATATTTGACTGCAGATTCGAGCTCGGAGAATCGGGAAACTTCCAAGTGACGACTTAAAAGACCATTTCAAAGATTTTGGTCAACTATGGCTATGGCCCTTGGCAACGATAGTCGCGATATTTGATCCTCCATTTTGAATTTGGAAATTCTGACTCCAGTTTTGAGATCAGCGACCCCGAAAACCCCCGCGTAACCGATCTCCAGAGCTTTTCCAGTGTTTTTGGTGACTTACTATGGATCGTGGTAATCATAACCGCCATTTTGGATCCGCCATTTTGAATTCGGAAATTCTGACTCCAGATTTGAGATCAGCGACCCCGAATACCCCCGCGTAACCGATCTCCAGAGCTTTTCCAGTGTTTTTGGTGACTTACTATGGATCGTGGTAATCATAACCGCCATTTTGGATCCGGCATTTTGAATTCGGAAATTCTGACTCCAGATTTGAGATCAGCGACCCTGAAAACCCCCGAGTAACCGATCTCCAGAGCTTTTCCGGGATTTTTTGTGACTTACTACGGATCGTGGTAATCATAGCCGCCATATTGGATCCGCCATTTTGAATTCGGAGATTCTGACTCCAGATTTGTGATCAGTGACCCCAAAAACTACCAGGTATGCATTTGCAAGCGGTTTGACAGCAATATCTGGAAGAGTTTGTTTATCCGAGTATAAACGGAACTATGGGATAGGATGTCTAGTAGATAAGAAACACTGATACATTACAGATTGAAAGCGATATATCTCGAGAAGGAAAAGTCGAATCGAAACAAGCAAAAATGAATTTTGAAGGGCAAGACTAGTACTTTCAGATGCCGCTGATCGTTTTGTATTAAAAAATCAGTTAGCGGCATAACATAACCTCAAAAACAGCCAAAAACGGTGATTTTTGCACGTTTAGGTTAGGATATCTCGAAAACCTGAGGTGATAGAGCAATTCTGAGGCCGGATTTGGATTCAGCGTGCCAAAAACCTTCGGAAAAGTATGGTCTGGTCTCTGGGTTAAAAATCTTGTCGGCCTGTGTAATCTTGCGGCGATCGCTGTCTAGTGCCCGGATTAAGGTGAGTCAGCGGTTATATCTCTCTCTCTTCCCGGGATATTCTTTCTCTCTCTCTATTTCGCGACACGCCTGCGAGGACGCACACTCCGTGTGAAGTGCGTGATTGTTTCCCTTCCCCTTATTTGAATATATGTATATTTTTTATAGCTTCTGTGTTGTTTCTGGCTTTTTCCCTTTTCCCCACTCGTTCATGCTCTCACCATCGATAATGGTATGTACCGCGGGTTTTACCGATTAAAACCCCGTTACATATAATTGGCGCCCTCCGGAAAAACTCACAGAGTTGTTGGGATTAACTGAAAAACTAGCGATAAAGTGTATAGTGCGGTTCGCGTGGCGTATATTGTGAACGCGCGACTCGAAAAATATTCGAGTCAGACGTATATACAGACTTTGCGCGGTGAGTATATTGCCGCTGGAATGCGAGCACTCGCGCGCAAAAGGTAAACAAACCGCGGCGAACCCTGGAAAATTCTGAGTACGGGTCAGGCCGGAATTAAATAATATTTCAGCAGTTTAGTGAATTCGAACGGCTGCTCGATTTATGTGGTCAACGTGTTTAACATACGAGGAGAAAATAACTTGTTGCTAGATAGATTTTTATAGGTAAGGGAACATATGCGAATATAATTTAGTGTAAAAGCGTGTCTCGCAAGTGGACAAATGTGTTTGTCAAAGAGTTTTTATAACAATTATTAGAAATAAAATATAATGATTAAAAATTTTCTTAATTAACGGTAAATAACAAATACATATTTTTTTTTTTTTGTTGGTGTTGTGATGAGATATTGCTATTTTAGTAAAAATAAAGTGTGAAATTTAATAAAATCACGGGGTATTTAAATTAATACAATCTCATATATTTAAAGCGAACTCGCATAATCAATAATACAAACACTTATTTCGTGACGTAAATAAATGTAATCTTATTGCTGAAAATTTTCTTGTATTTAAAGTGTGTAAGAATAAAATAAATATTGAAAATTTTATTTCGGAATTAGAGTAGTAGTATTACTCAGTATTGTGTTGGAAATATAGTTACATTTATATTCGGCTTTTCGAATTAAACAGTTTGTTTAGAAAATTAATTACTGTTGACAAAATTAAATTATGGTTAAATAAATAATTTGGTAAATAAAATAACACTTTTAACCACTTGCTCGTTTAATAGCTAATTGACTTGCTCGTTTATTAATTAGCTTAGTTAAACCCGTATATTCGATTTACGGGAAAAATAGAAGCGGGTAGAGCGTGCGCTTATATTATAACAGCGTGTACTTAAAATTATACATACGTAGTGTCGATATTGAGCGTATATACAATGACTGTACTGTATAGAATATAGATAGTTGTATAGGTGCGAGTCTGGCTAGTTGCTGAGTAGTATATGTAATTGAACTGCGACTAAACCGCCGAATAATTGCGTGGCCATAGTATGCGTATCGCTTAATTAATTGATTAAAAATATTATTGTGATTTTTTTTATATAAACAATGGTTTATTAACTTAATTAATGATGGTAATTGTCGTTAAATTTTTTTTTGCTAAATAAAATTGAGAGTTAATGGACTACTTAATTAACTAAATAGTTGATTGCTCACTGACTTCGTATCTTTGGCATAATTGTTGTTTCATAAACAATCGTTGTTATTTTAATTAAGGATCATTATTATTATTTGGTTATTTTGGGAAAATAGTATTATTGTTTAATCAATTAATTGAATAATTATTAAATTATTTAATCATCGGAAAATTTTTCTTTGTTTTTTTATTTTTTCTAGCAGGAAATATTACATTCGTTTTTCGCGATGTTAAGGGAAAAATATAATTAAAATTCTTTATTTACTACAAACTACACAAGATACTTAATTCGAATTGAGGTAGATTAATTTAGTATTCTTTCAGCGTTATAGATTATTATATTTAAATAAATATTTATTATTAATAATTACTAAATAATATTTACTAGAGAAGTGATTTGCGCAAAATAATACGCTGAAAGAAACACCTAGTGTGTGCGAGGAACACCATCTGTTGAAAACAATTACGGGTACAACAAATATTATTAAATATTCGAATTAATAACTTGTACTGGAAATTACAACGTAGTTAAATTTAAAAATATTGGGTTTCTTCAAATAAAATAGATAAAAACACAAGAAAATGGCGAATCAATACGACCTCACCTTCGATGAAACGGTAGGAACCGAGATCCAAGCGTGGATTTTACGTTTAGAGGGACAAAGATTAGATATTTTTTTAAATAGGCTAGAATTAAAAAGCGATGGCACACAATTTGCGAAAAGCGATAGATTATATAGACGCTTGCGGGGCGACTACACAGCAGCCGACTTCGTTGATAGCTTAGACAGCATAGTTACAGAAGAGCTGAAAACTCGTCGAGAAGAGAAGCTCGACGAAGTATTACAGGATGCGAAGTTCAGTAATGAGACACAAGCCGAAATTCTACATAGGCAGCAATATTGGGCAAGTCACCGAGTAGGAACGGATTTATCAAATGACTTCGCTCCCATGGCAACCAGCTCCACCCAAATGAGTTCTTTGAACATGTCTTTGACGACGTGCCAAGGAAATGGACTCGGTAACACTGGTGTGGTACAAAATAATGCAGGAGCAACGGCGGCAGCGACGGTAGTTACGACGACGCCGAACCACACGCAACCAGCTGACGAAACCACAGCACCTGTGTATGAACGGCCTGTTCAAGCACTCATTCCACCACCACCACCGCCACCAATGCCACTAGCATTCTGGGGAGGCCAACAGACTAGTACTGCGGTGCCGCTAAGTATGATAGCAGTAACAAGTACTACAACTACAACGACAACTGCTACAGCAACCGGCTTAGGGGAAATGAGTAACCCGAATACAGTATATTCAACGGGTACAAGCCAAACTGCGAACGCGCAAGAGTCAAATATGGTACTGGTGACGTTATCGAACGGCACGTCATACCCCGTTCCAATAGCCGTGGCACTCGAAATGGCAACCACGTCAGTAGTTGTTCAAGAATACAGTAACCAAGTGAAAGAGTTGCAAGAAAATGTTGCTGAACTAATTACGAGCACAAGGTTGCGTTTTGAAACCTTGCAAAGCAACGAAGCAGCAAATACGCATCAAGGGCAAGGAGCAAGGCCCAAAAACAACAGGAGTGTCGCTTTTCGGGACACATTCGACCTACGTTATGACGATGACTACCAGCAGAATTATTACCCAAGGTAACAAGCAGGAGCAGCTCTCCAATGGTGTCGCTAATCCCGGAGATATTGGCATACATGGCAAGATTTTTGCGAGGCAGCACGACGCTGTTACGGCGTGGATAGCCGTTACCAGCAGCGGTTAGTGACAGAAGCAACGGCGCGCACTCAAGGATTCGCAGAACCAGTCACCGATTATATATTCTCTCTCCTATCTTACATTGATAAATTTGAAGTGCCTTGGAATGAAGAAAGGAAACTGCAACTAATTTATCAAAATATGTCACCAGAGTTGCAGGCGATTGTGAGTAAGGAGCAGACCACGGATCTTGACACTTTGATTCGGTTGGCGCGGCAGGCAGAAGCTGTCGTGGAGGTACGGTGTAGTTGGAAAGAGCCACCTCCTGCGGATAAATGCTTGTTGCCGGAATTGGCATATAAAGGGCCACGCGCACCGACGAATTATTATAAAATGAGTCTGGCTACTATTGCGGAAGGTTCGCCTACAGACTTGTCTCATAAGGTATATAAGCTGGTCGAGGAGAAATTGAGTGCGAAGCGTAACGCTCCCAGTGTGGCAGCGATATCGCAAAGTTCGCCTCAAAAGATGTCGGCTTTAATCGAGAAGTTGCTCAATGAGAAGCTGAAACAGCTGACTCTGACTGGCCCCATGAAAGCTCCATCCCCAACTGCAGAGGAAGCAGCGGCGCAAAAATCGGTTCCTCAAAGATATAAAGGGCCGTATTATAAAAGGGGCAACAGTCCAAAGCGAAGAAGTTCCCCACACCAGCCGGCCAGTGACAAGAATAAGGGAAAAACTCCTGGGTCACGTTCCCATCTTGTATGCTGGGGCTGTAGCTGGCCAGGATACACTACACGGACGTGTCATGAGTGTGCGGGAAAAGAGCAGGGGGTGCGTAGATCAGGTCCATACCACCCCGGCAGCCAACTTAAGGACCTCACCGACTCACTCCAATGAGACGAGCGAAGCACAAGCGCAAGCTGAGCCAGTTCTCCCACCGATCGCGACGGCGGCAAAACCTATAGTAGCTCACGATGCGAATGGCGCTTCTGAGGAATCAGCTCCTTACATCGAGAGAGACTACTCTCGATGGTGGATGCAAGTGGGAATTGGTGGATTCCGAGAGCGTGCACTGCATGATGGAGGTGCTGCACGAACATGTATTGGACCACTTGGCCTACAGATTGCTGCAGCGTGCAATAAAAAGATTGCACCTAGTAAAGGACCAGGCGTACGGATGGCTAATGGACAGATCTCACCTGTGATCGGATATGTCGATTTACCATTCGATATAGGTGAGGTACGACGCCATTTAGAGGTCGTTATTCTACCCGAGTTACCAGAAGGATGTCTTCTCGGCGTGGATTTTAAGCGAGCGTTCAACGCACACATCCTACCTCGGGAAAATAAAATAAAGGTAGAAGGGATTGAGGAACTTCTCCCTCTTGAGGTAGCGGCAATTGGAGTAGATGAGCGAATTCCGATCTCCTCTGTTGGGCTTGCCGACGTTTCTGATATGCAGCGCTCTCAATTGCAAGAGATGTTGGATCGAGTATTGCCAAAGGGCAAAGTACCCTTAGGTCGCACCAATCTAATGCAACATAAGATTGATGTTGGTTCTGCGCGACCTATAAGGCAAAGATACTATCCCGTCTCCAAGAAACTTGAAGAAGAAATGCATGCACAAGTGCGCCAGATGCTGGAAGCAGGGGTCATTAGTAGATCCCATAGCGAATGGTCGAGCCCAGTGGTAATGGTTCGTAAGTCAAACGGCTCTTATCGCTTTTGCGTCGACTATAGGAAGTTGAACGGGGTCACCAAGGTGCCTGCGTATCCGCTTCCTTACATTGATTCTATCCTGCGAAAGCTACAGAAAGCACGCTATATTTCCAGCATTGACCTAAGCAGTGCATATCATCAAGAACCGTTAGAGGAAGGATCAGGACACTTGACGGCGTTTACAGTGCCCGGCCTAGGCCTGTTCGAGTTTTGTTCTCTCCCGTATGGCGTATCTGGCGGGCCCGCAACGTTCCAAGAATTGAGCGACAAAATTATCGGTCCCGAGCTGGAGCCACACGCATATTCATATATGAATGATATGATTATAGCGACAGAAACTTTTGAAGGGCAATTAATATGGCTTAAGTATGTTCTCCGCAGAATTATTGATGCGGGCCTCACCATCAATTTTGATAAAAGCGAGTTTTGCCGCAGCGAAGTTAGATTTCTGGGGGTTCTTGTGAATCGAGAGGGATTCCGGCCGGATCCAGAGAAGATCGCCCCGATTTTGGAGTATCCAGCTCCGAAAAATCTCAAACAGCTTCGACGGTTCCTAAGAATGGCGTCGTGGTATCGGAAATTTCTGAATGAGTTCGCCACGATTGCGGACCCGCTTGCCCATCTGACTAGATCAAATGTCAAGTATGTATGGGGTGATGAGCAGCAGATGGCGTTTGAACAGATTAAAGCGCTTATCGCATCTGCTCCTGTGTTGCATAGTCCATCGTTCGACCATCAGTTCGTCATACAAACTGATGCCAGCTCCACGGGTTTAGGCGCGGTGCTCACACAAATTATTGATGGGGCGGAACACGTGTTATGCTTTGCTAGCCGCACGTTGACATCAGCTGAGAGGAACTACTCACCAACCGAGCGAGAATGTCTAGCAGTGCTGTGGGCCATAAGGAAGTTCCGATCTTATGTAGAAGGTTATCACTTCAAGGTCATTACAGACCATCTAAGTCTGAAATGGTTACGAGGTATTCAGAACCCCACAGGACGCTTGGCACGCTGGGCTCTCGAAATGCTTGCCTATGACTTCGAGGTTGAGTATAGGAAAGGCATCGACAACTGGGTGCCAGACGCATTATCACGCATGTACGAGGATGAGTCTGAGGTAACAGTTTCGTCAGTCAGTTGCCCGGACGAGGATACTAGTGATTCCTGGTATCTGGCAATGAAAGCGAAAGTCCGCGACAGTCCTACTGAGCATCCATATTGGAAAATAGTTGGCAACAGACTATACTATTATCGATCTGATCCTTCGATCGAAGATCTCTTAGAGGACCAGGATGCTTGGAAGCTAGTCCTCCCCAAAGAAAAGCGGATGCAAGCCCTACATGAAGGACATGACGAGCCGACAGCTGGGCACCTGGGACGCGCCAAAACATATGAGCGTATCGCATTGTTGTATTATTGGCCGTCAATTTACAAGGATATAGCAAATTACGTGCGTTGCTGCGCAGTGTGCCAGCAATGCAAAGCTGTCCAGTTAGCACCCGCTGGACTTATGGGCCGGCGTATCGTAACAAGGCCGTGGGAAGTAGTAGCCGGAGATATTATGGGCTCCAACTGTCGTACACCGCGCGGTCATGAATATCTGCTAGTGTTCATGGACCTTTTCACGCGCTTGGTGGAGTGTATCCCCATTCGCAAAGCAAATGCGAAAACGATTAAGAGGGAACTCAGAGAAAAAATCTTCCTACGCTTCGGAGTGCCGGAGACGTTCCACTCTGATAATGGAACGGAATTTAAAAACAAGATAGTGGACCGATTCTTAGAAGAACATGGAGTGGTCCACACGACAATACCACCATATCATGCGCAAGCAAATCCCGTAGAGCGAGTAAACCGCACCTTCAAGACCATGATCACGTCATATATAGAGTCGAACCATAGTACTTGGGATCTACACATTCCCGAGCTAGTGTTTGCCTATAATACGGCTGTGCAAGAGTCTACGAAATTGTCACCTGCTTTTCTGAATTTCGGACGCAACCCCGTGCCTCCAAGTACGCTACGACGGCAAGAGGAACTCGCCGCAGCGCAGGAAGCAGAGGCAGCTGCGTTAGAGAATTGGAGTGAGCGCATGAATAAACTTCAGGAAGTGCGAGATTTAGCAGCGAAAAATTCAGCGAAAGCGCAAGAACGCCAGGATAGATATTATAATCGCAAGCGGCGAGATGTGCAATACGCTGTAGGCCAGAAAGTATTGCGGCGTAATCGCATTCTTTCGTATGCGCCACAAGGAATTACTGCTAAATGGGCCCCCAGGTATACTGGGCCCTACGTCATTTCTGAGAAACAAGGGCATAATACCTACCAGTTAGCTGACAAAAACGGAAATAAGGTGGACCAAATCTTCGTGAAAGATTTGAGGCCATACTATGACGACGACACCATACCTTCCGACTCCGAGGACGAAGCAGTAGAAGATACTTCGAAGGACAGCGAGGGACCAAGCAACCTCGAGCTTCAGCCAGACGAGTCGCGAGCGAACAATACGCCTAGAATAGTAGAGAAAAAGCGTGGTAGGCTGCGTCAAACGAGTCTAGTTGTTCAACGTAAGGCAGGGATGGTTAGTAATAAAATAGGGGCGCAACCGACTACCGTACGCGAAGTAGGCGTTGATCGCGACACAGCGCCGGTGGAGATCAATCCCAAGAGAGGTCGAGGGAGACCAAAGGGGTCCACAAAATCCTTTGAGCCTACTTGTGATGCTTCTCCTCGACGCACCCGATCCAGAACGGTGAAAATACAAAATTAAAATTTCGACTTACCTTCTATACATTATTTATACATAATCGTTTTATTTATTATATATTATAAACACGCCTTGGGCACCTGAGAATCCCTATCTAAACGTCTATTTCCCCTCCTAGAAAGAAGATGAATCCAGCCCAAGGATTGGAAGGGGAAAATGCGACGTTCGCCGTTCACTTGATAGTGAGGCTGACAGGCCCGAGCCAACCCGTCACACCTGGGGGCTCCTCCGAAGGGCTCACTCTCGAGGAGATACCCCTAGAAGCGGGAGTGGACTCCAGGGACCAGCCCGTCCTCGACAGACACCCTGCGTTAGCCGCCATAGGTCAAGGATCACATACCCCTGACACGGAGTCCAACGGATCAGAGAGCGAGGACGGGGAGGATACCCTCACGGTCATAGAGGTCGCCACGAGTCGGCCACAGCAAGCGACAGCCGCAGAGGAAAGGACGGCGGACGAGATAGAGGTGACTCCCTCCACAACCCTAGGAGAATGGGAACGGGTCCGACAAGGACTACTCTCCTCGAGACGGGAATACCTCGAAGGTCGAAGACGACACTTGGCGGCATGTGACGACTACGAGGCGTTCGTTGAGCGCCAAGGAGAAGAAGGTCGCCGCCTTGGAACGAGTTTCGCAACCAGAGTCGCCGACACTAGAGCAGCTTTCGCCGCAGCGGACCAGTGTGTCCAGGATAGAGAGCGACAGAGGCAGCGCCTAGAACGGGAGGTGGAGGAAGCGCGAACAAGGATCGCCACCTTCCAAGAAAGAACGTGCCGGGAGGCCGAAGACCTCCAGCGACAACTGGACTAGGTGGTGGCCCAAGGCCGAACAGTGGGGGTCGTAACACCGCCAGTACGACGGGATAGACCGCGATTCTGCCACCAGTGTGGCTTGAGAGGGGTCAACCGCGGCCGCGAGTGCCCAAACCGGAGCAACCACCCCGATTTCGTGCCGCGCCGGTAAAACGCGAAATGAAAGGCGAGGAGGATATGCGAATCGCCATGGAAATCCTCCCGCCCCTATAATAAAGAGAGAGAAAATGATACCTTCTGCGTTTTATTTATAATACCTTTTCGTTACAGTCAATTGACTAATACTATACACTTTTTTTTTATTTTTTTTATTTTTATCTATTGCATTATTATATTATGTCGAATTTTGACTTACTAATACTTTTTTGTGGAGAGAGAGCGGTAGATGTCGAGCTGACACGCCTCCGGCTAGCAGCGTCTGGGGGATGGGTGTGTAACGGGTAATTTCACATACCCTGTCACATGCTCTCTCCCACACACACACACACACACACACACACACATAGAACATGTACTAACCTTTTCTAGATGTTACAGGTGTCAACGCTGTAAAGGGAGAGAGAGAATTGCGAGCCGCATAGAGAGAAAGAGAGAGAGAGAGTATAACTAGGGGGCGCGCAGGGGCGCGAGCCACGATAGTTTTTCGGGAGAAGGTAGAGATGCTTAGACAGTTAGTAGGGACGGACGCGAGATAATTACAGCGGAAAGCGGAGTGCAATTGCGACGACCGCCCAGTACACCCTCGAGCCGGCCACCGCTGTCCCCAGGGATTGTCTGGGGATAATAATCGTGCGGCGATCACTGTCTAGTGCCCGGATTAAGGTGAGTCAGCGGTTATATCTCTCTCTCTTCCCGGGATATTCTTTCTCTCTCTCTATTTCGCGACACGCCTGCGAGGACGCACACTCCGTGTGAAGTGCGTGATTGTTTCCCTTCCCCTTATTTGAATATATGTATATTTTTTATAGCGTCTGTGTTGTTTCTGGCTTTTTCCCTTTTCCCCACTCGTCCATGCTCTCACCATCGATAATGGTATGTACCGCGGGTTTTACCGATTAAAACCCCGTTACAAAAATAAGTATGTGATAACATTATAAGGTATTATTTTAACCCGTTGATTGACAATTTTTTTCTAGTTAAGGAAAATAATTTGTTTTGTGTAAATGTATTTTTATATCAAAAATTGGTAAAAAAAGCAAATTTGAGCGTTGCAAAAATTTTGCTTTTTTTCTTTTTTGTCGGCCATAAGAAATCGGTTGTCATGTAATTCTGGTCGAAAAATGTTTGTAATAGTTATTATAAAAAAATTGTTGCACTATTTCTTGAAAGGTAGGTTGGACATAAGTATGCTCCCTTAGCCATAAACCTATAAGCCCATAATCCCCGAACTAATAACCCCTAAACCCCATAATCCCTGAATCCCAAATTCAACTAATCCACGCTAAGCAATTTAAAATAAGAAAAAAGTTCAAACAATAATACCGTGAACCATAAACCCTAAGCGTTTAAACCCTAAACCCTAAACCTTAAACCCAATTAACCCAAGCTAAGCAATATAAAAGATTAAAAATTTTAAATAAAAAAAACCGTATCCATAAACCCCACACCTATAAACCCATAAAATATAAGCCCTAAAACCAACTAAACAAAAACAAGCAATTTGAAGTAAGAAAAAAGTTTAAATAAATAAAACCATAAACTATAAACCCGAAACCTATAAACCCTAAACCCAACTAACCGAAACTAAGCAGTGTAAAATAAGAAAGAAGTTTAAAAAATAAAACCTTAGACCATTAAACCCTAAACCCTTAAACACAAAACCCTAAACCCAACTAACCCAAGCTAAGCAATTAAAAATAAGAAAAAAGTTTAAAAAAAGAAACCGTACACCATAAACTTTAAATCCAACCAACTCAAGCTGAGAAATTTACAATTAGATAAAAGTTTAAATAATAAAACAATAAAACATAAACTCTTAACTGAACTTAAATGTTCATCAATTTGGAATTAGAAAAAGTTTAAATAATTAAACCATAGACCCTGAACTATTCCAAGCTGAGCACTTTGCAAATAAAGTTTATAATAGTAAAATCGGCAACACTAATAAATCATAAACACAAAATCCAACTAATCAAAGCTTAGCAATTAACAATTAAAAAAAGTTTAAATAATAAAACCATTAGAAACATAATCCAAAACCCAACTAACCCAAATTGAGTGATCATCAATTAAAAAATAACATTGTAAACCATAAATCTAAACCCAACTACCGCAAACTTAGCAATTTGCAATTAAAAACTTGAAATAATAAAACGCGCGGGCGTGTGCGTGCGTGCGTGTGTGCGTATGCATGTGTGTGTGTATGTATGTGAGTGTGTGTGTGTGTGTGTGTGTGTAAGCGTGCGTGTGTGTGTATATGTGTGTGTGTGTGCGTGTGTGAGTGTGTGTGTGTAAGTGTGCGTGTGTGTGTGCGTGTGTATAGCACCATATCTCGAGTAATCTACGGTTAAATTTAATGTTTCAGGGTTAATTTTTTTGTTTATTTTTTAATGAGGTCGACTCAAATATATTTTTTTTATTGGAGTTTCGATGTTTGAGTTTTAGTTCCTCGGTTCGTTTAATGCCCTAGAAATAATAGCATCGATTCTGTGGTAATGAATCTGAAAGAGTTTAAAATTACCTATATTTTCCGACCCAGACATTTTTCTAAGCTTTTTCTCTATTTCTGTTATACACGGAAACGTTATGTTCTTTTTTAAACGGTGTAACGTGGTGAGAAGATTTTTAATTTTCTCCGCGTTACTCACGCGCGACTAATACATCAAAGGCAGATTTCGAGACGAAATCCTGCCATGACTGCGAGAGGAGTCTCTCCACCTTGCGTTCTGAATCATAGTAGCTTAAAAAAAAATACTGCGTAGATTCGAATTAATTTTTTAGGAAACAAAAAGCATCTTTTTTTACGGCGGAAATCTGGCGTTAGTCATCATTAACAGCCCATCAAGAGCTGTGTCTCGCTGCCTCTCAAAGGCAACGAGCCCAGGCACGCCTGAAACGTCCATAAGACCTCGCAGCTCGCCGTATAATATCATCGCAACGAGCGTCACCGTCGGCCGCCAGCATTAGCTACAAGTTAAGTAAATCTTCGAAGAACACAGCTACTCTCTCTTTACTCTGTCTCTCTCAGTTCTAAGCATCTACCTGGTAAGGAAAAATACTCCATAGTGTAGAAGCTTATTTTTCTTTCGAAGGGCGTACGGTAATTACGTAACAGCCTACGGACTATTGCCAGGTAATGTACTATAGACATTTCTATATACAATGTCTCCTAACTTCTCCCCCAGCGAACATGGAAATTTCCAGTGCCTTACGCAATACGATTGTTACAGCATCAGGCGATTTCGGGGAGAAGAAGACCAGAGGCGAGAACCAGAGATTCCAACCTGACGTGAGGGTTGCTCTCAAATCAGAGAGCCTGCCGACGACGAGAAGTCACCAATCAGAGGCAGCGACGTGGAAGGCGGGTCCAACGCCGCGGCCTTCGAGCCGGCAGCGAACTCAGACTCGGCAGACTCTTCTCCGGCCTCCCGGGCGACCAACACCTTCCTGGCTACGGGACTTCATCCAACATCCGCGCCGCGAGTCCCTTCTGGACTTTGATTTCTTTCTTGTGTTCAGTCGTATAATTTTTTATTTTTTTATAAGAATTATATTTTTTTGTAACTTAGATTTAGTTTTTTTTTGTATAACTTCTCGCCGAACCTCTTCGTGTGACTCCGCTACTCGCTTCATCCTCCACGCCATCGACGAGAAAGACACTAAGCTAAGTCACCACGTTTTTGTGCCTAATGTGGGCCAATAATTCGACGCCGGGTTGCCTTTCCTGCCCCGGACGTATACTATTTTTTTCATACAATTTTATTATACAATTTTTTACACAATTAATTAAATTTAAATTAAGACTAATTTGAAGGAAAAGATTAAGTAGAAAAATTAGATACGTTAAATTTAGTACGATTTAGAGATAAAAAGTAAGATTCAGAATTAAGGTGGATGTAGCGATAATTTCGTTGGCGAATTTTTGTAAGATTGTCCCTTGGTTCAAAATTGGAATTTTGTTAACTCATGGAAAAACTTTGTTACTTTCAACGAGGTGCCTCGTGGGAGACCCGATAAAAACGTTATTGTATAAAACCTACAGCGTGTTCTCCCACTCGCATAAGTTCTCCGGGTAATAAAAGGCACTGCATTCATTTTAAATCTAAATATAGAGATCATACTATTTTATTCTTTTTGTGTTGCCTAACTCCTATGAGTGTGTCTCTTTGAACAAGCTTCGCCTATGTTTTCGCGAGTAAAGGTGAAAGAAAGGTAAGGAAGTTGTAACCGTCGAGATCCCACGACTCTCCTCGTGTAGAAACAACTCTTAGCTAGCCGTGTCTAAGTGTGAACACTGAAAGTAGTTAATATGAATTAGAACTCCCTTTCGGGGAAGAAGCAAATAATAAATTCAAAGAATATGACGAGGGCCACTGCTTGGCACCGTTTGTAAAATTTTAACTAAATCGGAATACAGTGCCTGGCGCTCAAATTGAAATAAAATTATGACCCTTTGGAGGTCTATGTTTGATTGCTTGACGGCGTATACCGATTGGCACTTAATCATAAGTTTTTTTAATAATGTATCTAATAGTTATTCTATACCGTGGTTCCGGGCCGCATGCCCACGGCAGTCTGAGCAACGCGTTATAACGGTTATATCTCGGAAATATATGGTGTAAATATATTGAAACTAACTGACATAAGCAGTAAAATAGAGTGATATATTCAGCAAAATTTTTGAGCTATTTTATTTTTCTTTTGCCAAGAAAAAAATCATTTTGTAAAAAAATTCGATTTTCTATGTCGAACGATAACTTGAGTAAAACGGGATAATTCTTTTTGAATATTTCCAGAAAGTTAGCTTTAACTATCTCTTGGCTGAGTTCTTTGTCCAGATCATGAGGACATTTATTTTTCAAGATATTTGAGGTTGTGTTTTCTTTTTCAAATTTTTATTTTGATCGCTTATATCTCGGGTAATTTAAAGTAGTATGTAAAAATAATATGATTGCGTCAGTGTAAATGCATTTGAAAGAGAATAAAATTATCTATCTTCCCCGACACGTAATTTTTTATAAGCTATTTTCCTTCTTCTGTTGTTACACGAAAACGTGATTTTTTAAAGCGGCGATACTTCGGAAATATATGATAGAAATTCCTTATAAATTCTATAAGTTCTTCGAGCAGAATATGAAATCTTTTATTTCTCAAGATTTGAGATAATATTTTTTTGTTAATTTTTTATTAATTTTCTCGGGTATTACACCTTAATTTTTTATGAAATGCTCTTCTTTTTTGTTTTTAGTGAAATGAAATACTTTTTTTTTAGATTCCTCGACTTGTTTTGGTTGTATAATGATTTGTCATTATGATTTTTTTTTAATTTGGTCAGAGTTTCTTAAAAGAAAATGTTATACAGAATATTGCATATATTATATAATTATATGAAATTATATTTATATATGTAGTTAAATTGAAAGATAATTATTTAATAAACAGATGCATTTTTTCTGTTTTTTTTTTATAATCATACGAAATTAGAAAAAAAAAGATTCCTCGATTTGTTTGTGTTTTATAACAATTTTTCTGTTTGCGATATTTTGAAATCGATAATACAATTTTTGATCATATGCTTATAATTATTTATAATTTATCTTTTGACAACAATCAATGATAAAAAGCACACCTTTTTTGAAATATTAATAAGAAAGAAATTAAGCAATTAAAAAAAATATATATTACAATAAAGAAATTCATATTGGAACGATGTATTTAGTTTGTGGAAGTTAAGTCCCAATGAATTGGCAGCGGTCTTTTCGGTTCGAGAAAATTGAGATCAAAGTTGAGAATTGTTAGATCAACCTTATGTAGGTCCTGACGATTATTAGAGTAATCGAATAAAGATTTGCTCTAAATGCTAGGCCTAGAGTGTTTTGATATGCTCTGATAATATCAGGGGTCAGATTTTACGTACAATCCTTAAATATAGGAGTATATGGTATAACAATTGTGACGCGTATTCCGCATTCCAATGTTATTTCAGAACACGGACAGTCAATCACGACCGAATCGCCCGTCACCAGAGCCGAGCATTATTATAAATTGTTATTGTTATTAATGGAGGGGAATTATCATTGTTATTTGTTGAGGAAATGAGGAGAAGAAGAATCGCGACCGATGAAAACTACGGACCGTCACACACGCACACACATACACACACACACACACACACACACACACACACACACATATCCACACCAAAGGCACCAGGTGATCGCGCCGCAGACACGACTGGTCGGAGCGAGCTCTGACGAGGAGCCCTATACACACACACACGGCAAGTACACCATCGCACGCTGTACGCGCGACCCTCTCTATTGCTCTTTCTCCCTCGTCTCTCGAGGATGCTAAGCCACTGCTCACGCACACACACACACGCGCGCGACCCGTCGTCTTTCACAACCTCGGCTGTAGCCACGAGAGAGAGAGAGAGAGGGAGAGAGTGAGAGAGAGATATATATATATATTTACATATAGTGTAGGCCGGCGCGCGCACGACGCCGCTGTCAACTGTGATGGTCCTGCGGCGACAAAACTGAAAACGCCCGATATAGATATACACTCCGGGTTGCCGCGCGTGTATATTTAGTAATTCATATTTCCCGCGTTTCGCGTACAGGGCGGCAATCGCGAAGCGAACCAATGAACAATAGCGACTCAAATTACCGCAGATTTAGCCTTGATTTTTTTATTTCAGGAAAATCAAGGCCAATCAAAAAGAAGATAAGGGCGGAAGCAACAAGTGTGTGTGGGCTGAAGATAGGCAAGAAGAAAAGCCGAATTTTGGAAGAGATGTCCGGCCTCTTCGATCTTGGGCATTGACTGCCCGCCTATCGTAGCATCGAGCCGTAGAATTAGCAAGAGTGTGAATTTAAATTAGCGACATATAACTTTGTAGGAGGACCGTTATACAATAATAATTTATACAATAATTTATATATATATATATATATATATATATATATATATATATATATATATATATATATATTGTTATGATCGGGTTCGGGTAATGAGAATGACAACACGTATTTATAGAAAAGCACACTTGAACTCGGACTCTTTATTTGAATGTAAACACAACTGTTCTCAACAGCTATCAGAATCAGACTGAACATAAACAATAACATCCGCGACGTCCTTGATCTCATTGCTAGGGGTTGCTATGCGCGATTCTCGGTGTTCGAATCGCGCAACGTTCGAGCTCGGTCACAACAATATATTGTCGCTAATTGTTCCGAGTGGATTTTCATAAATGCGTTGGTGATGTGACGCCAACCTTCGAATCAGTGTACGGCAGGGCAAGCTCGAAAGTATTATGCGAAATTAACGTACTAAAAAGGGGGGTTACGTGATAGTAGGCAAAATCTCGGGAAAACGTGGTGATTTGGTCGTCGTGGTAGATGCGCACGAGGGCTAGTGTAGCCGTCTTGAATAGCAACCGGAATTTGTACGTGATACTTGTAAATTACCGACCGTTGATTAAATTAGCAGTTATATAAAGCCTAGGTACTTAAATTATGAAATTCGTGTCATTATTTTGTAGAAGTAATTATCCTGATTTTTCGCCTCACGGAACTTCCTCTGGGATAAGGCTCGTGCAGGGCTAGTCACGCTTTACCTGGCGCCCATTATTAATAGAAAATTCAGTAAAGTACAGAGCAAGATTTATAAAGGACAAGTGTAACAAAATGCCATGTTACACAATAAAAGTTTGTTTAACATTTGCTTTTGCAAAGTAGTGTCAGCAGATGGACGGTTCGATGGTACTGGATTTATTCTATATCATACATAATACCGTCCTTTATTTAAGGAGCTTAAAAGCACCAGTATCCCTGGTAGAAACGTTCCCCATATGTTCGCCAGATTTTACTCTATTTTATAGGGAATGGCCAATTTCTGCTTAAAAGTCTGGCCAGAAACTCCGCTACCTGTCGACGTTTTCTCGTCAGAAACCTGACCAACTTATGGTTAATGGATAAATAAATAATAAATAACGTTTAACGAATTTTTATAAGTTAATAATGATTATTATCTCATGGATTTAATAGCTTATTGTTAATAGAATGCTAAGATATATTTGGGATAGATTCGAAATAAAAACAAAAAACTTATTTCATTAAAAGTTTTTTTAAGGTTAGAGTTTTATAATTAAATAAGACATAAAAAAATCAAATAAATAATCGAATAAAAATTTGCATGCTGTTTTAACGCAGAAGTACTATAATGGGATTTACATTTTCAATAATTTTTTAGGGTTATGTAAGCTATTTAGATTTTCTATAAATTTCTGGTCAGATGCTGGTTTATTTCTGGCGAACTATTAGGAAACGGATCTGCCCAATAGATCGTGAACCGACCATCTAATATGCTCAATTTTCTACCAGGGAATGCAAAAATTGATTAACGGGTTCAGTCTAGTTTTGGGCTTCGAGGATTTCAGTGTAGTACATACAGATTTACAGCTTATGAAATGTATGATCTTGTGATATAATATAAATTAGCGTACAATTTGCTTTTATAGTTTATATACAATTTATTTTCTTTTATTCTTCAACAAAAATAAATTAAATATATTAATTAAAATATTAAAAATGGTCTCTAATTTTACAGCTTATGAAATGTATGATCTTGTGGTATAATCAAAAAATTAGCGTACCATTTATCCCAACTCTTAGGTGTATCGTGTAGATTTAATTAAAACATCTTCATATTTTAACACTGGCTTTTTAACACGTAGTATTGTACTTTTAAAGAACAATTTATTTGAAAACTAAGAACTTATTAATGTTTTTTTGCGTCTTTTTTTTGTATATAATGGAAAATTAGAGACCATTATTAATATTTTAATAAATATATTTAATTTATATTTGTTGAAGAATAAAAAATAATATATACATATATATATATATATATATATATATATATATATATATATATATATATTTTATAATATATATATAAAAATCTTTTATGTAGATTAAAATTAATTGAACTACAGACTATAATTGTTATTTACCAAACTGAGAACACGCGAAAAACAACTAATGGATTGTTGTATATACATTTCCTTCTGGAACCTTCCGTTCAATCTGCGGATGAATGATGATCTAATGATGAAGATTTACATAGAAAAATGCACGTAAGGGGACAATTTTTTGTAGGTAGCCATGTGCTTTAAAGCTTTTTTCACATTCGGTTCGTGTACGTTCGGTGTAACACACTAAAGGTCTTCGGACAATAAAAAAGAATGACCAGGAATAAGGGCAGACAACCAAAAAATATGCAAATAGAACATAAGAATTTACACCCCTAGGGTAAAAAATCTATTAAGGGGGTGTCAAAGTCAATTTTTATCCTTTCTAACTTACCGACCCGAGAATTATAAAATATTGGCTTTAATTAAAGAATAAGTATAATTATGAAAAAGTAAGAGGTTATTGCCCTTCGTAATACAATTAGGGGACGGTGGGGCACGATGGGTTTGGCGGGTGGATTGGGCATTCAAATGTTCACTAAATAAATGAATATTCTAACATGATAATATTTTTTATATGTTGTAAATAGCTTTTACTTTTTCCCTCTGCAAATCCTAAATGAAAAAAATTAATACAAATCGTATGAGAATTATTAGAAATTGAGGACTTCAAAACGTTATTTTTTCCATAATTCTAATCTATTTCTCAAGAACAAATAAATCATATGAGCTTCGAAAGGGAATTATTTTTACAGTTTAAATCTTAAATTTTTAATAGCATTTTTGATTGATGATCTCCGATGCTTAGGAAAAAAGTAATATTACATATAAAAATACTCTAAAATGGGGCACGACTGGCACCACTAGCGGGGCACGATTGGCATACGTGAGTCGTCAATTTATTTCCGCCGAGTTTAACAGCTGATTTTCTTAACCTTACTTTTGCGCCCTTAACATTTCGGAGTCGGAGTCTTAGATGTTGGTGAAAGAGTCAGTGTTAATGAAATGGTCTGGTTTTTAGTTTTGATCCTCAATCCTATAAAATGCAAATTTAATAGTAACGTCCAATATTTTTTTTAAATAAATTTTTCATTAATTCACCGTGCCAATCGTGCCCCACCTCCATGCCAATCATGCCCCACGGGTGGGGAAAATGGGCAGTTTTAGCGGTATTGTACTTTGCATTATAAAAAACAATGCAATATATATTTTATAATAAAAAATAATGTATCTAAATCTTGAGATATTCTACTTTAAGAAGCACTTTTAATAATTTGTATTGGTACAAAATAGAAAGTACAGGATTCTGTTGAAGTTAGGGTGCCCGTACTGCCCCACCTTCCCCTACCTATAATAAATATTCATTTAAATTTAAATTTTTAATATTGCAAATTTTTATCACTTAAGTAATTTATAAATTAAAAAATAAACAATTTTTTCAATTAAGAGGTAACCCTAATCTAAAATTTTCAAAAAATTGATTCTTTTTGGCTTAAAACGCGCCGTGACAGCTGAATCAGCCACCACGGCGCGCTCTGATTTATCGACTATGTAGTGCTCCTACCTGTCCAAATTCTATTGCTTATGGTCATTGTGGTTCCTCAGAAGTCCATCAGGGTGTCCTGACACTGGATAGAAGTGTGTGTATGTGTGTGAACTAGTACAGCTGCCAAGCGGCGCCATGCAGACGCTTTATTTTCTTTTCTCGTCTCCGTAATTTGAAATAACAAATAAAAGGACTTGGAGGAAAAGGCAAGCTCACTGGCAAGCTCATAGACGAGTTGGCAATTTATTATGGCATTATAAAAAACAATGCAATATATATTTTATAATAAAAAATAATGTATCTAAATCTTGAGATATTCTACTTTAAGAAGCACTTTTAATAATTTGTATTGGTACAAAATAGAAAGTACAAGATTCTTTTGAAGTTAGGGTGCCCGTACTGCCCCACCATCCCCTATCTATCACTGTGCGAAGTTTCAAACAAAATTTCAAAACCTCTACGAATGGCTTTCGAACGAAATTTGAAGGTTCGAGTCTAGACTAATAGACTAATATAAATTTCGTTCGAATGGCATTCGTAGAGGTTTTGAAGTTTTTGTTTGAAACTTCGTACAGTTGTAGATAAGTGTATTATGGAGGGCAATGATGTCTTGTAATCAATTGTTAAAGAATTTGAGGTTAGGAATTTCGGCGGGAAATTTGAATGGTTTGACACCCCCTTAAATCCTATTGTATCCTTTTAATCCTTTTATATTATATAACGAAGATAAAAAGTATATTACGCAACTAGGGGCGAAAATTGTTTTTTCCAAGCGAGGATGATGATTGAGCACCAGTGGATGCCGAAGGCGCCCGAGACGTACACGAGTGCTCAAACGAAATGAATACCGTAAACCGGGGTGACTTTGAGCCACTTTGGAAATTCGTGTACGTATTTCTATTACTATATCATACCTACCGACATAAATAAAATTCTCATATTATGGTAGCAACCTATAGAATACATTCCAAGAATAAAAAAAATTTCTTTTACGTGTGCCGTAGTATGTAGTAAATTAATAAATTGTTTTTATGTTAAGGAAACTGAATGTAATAGTTTTATTGCCAATTAAAAAAACAAATGGCGGAACAGCGGGAAATTTGATATAGTGTAGGGGTAGTAAAGTTTTCAGGTTTAAAACAGTAAAAAAAAGCTTAATTTTTTAAGAGAGATAGAAATAAATAAGAATTACGAATAAAAATTTCTTTAGTCATATATTTTGTTTCTAGAAAACCTAACCTTCAAAATAGACCCATGCGAAATTTTTTTTGCATCTTTGCAAGTGTATAACGCATAAGACAATATTTTTAAAATTTGGCACAAGGTCACCCCGGTGTTCAAAATCACCCCGGTTTACGGTATATGAAAAAATAATTAAATAGTAAATATAAATATATATATATGTGAACATTTCTCTGCCAAACTTTCTGAAACATTTCAAATTTTCAAAATTTCCCACAAATTACAATATTTCCAAACTTTCCCACAAATTACAAAATTTTTAAAATTTCCCACAAATTACAAAATTTTCAAAATTTGTCAAAGTTTCCAGTATTTTCCAAAATTTCCAGAAATATACAACATTTTTCAGTTTCTAATTTTTCTAAAATTAGTCAACAGTTTCCAAATTTCTAAAAAATTTACTAAGTAAATGCCGCAAAAATAATTAAAGGGTACCGAAAATACTCATTTTCGGTATCCTTTATTTCTGACGCTCGGAAAACTCTATTTTCGCTCCACTTTATAGTCGCCGAAAATGGTCTTTTTTATTCACGTGTCATAAAAAAGATCTTATATGCGAATGGAATGTATATACAAAATTTTTGTATTGGTTAATATAGGATTTAATAGATTTCTCACACTATGGATTGGGTGCGTTCTTTTTGCGACGATCGTTCGATAGTCGTTCGTTTTTTAACTCGTGTATATATATATATACTACATAGATTACAAAACGAACGATTAAACGAACGATCGCCGTAAATCAAACGCACCGAGAAACGGTGCATATATATGTATCAAGTATATGTATATATATGTATCAGGGATATGGTCTTATTCCTCATATATGTAGACATATAAAACAATGTAAATTCTTAAAAAATTAATTAACTTATCAAGGGGCGCGGCAGCGCCCGCTGGCACGTATAAGTACCCTCGGTACGATACGAAGCCGAAGGGCGCACCGTCGCCTTTTATACGTCTAATTGTGCCTTTTTAACCTCTTCAAAATCTTTAAATATCAATATCTAAACACTGATTGACTTATGTGCAGTCTATTGACACTGTTTTAAGAGATAATAATTTAGTCTAACACGTAAAAAAAGTTTCTGTTGAAAAAGATTCATCTAATTAAAGATATAAAGCATAATATATTTGCTCAAATTTTTTCTTTTCATTTTGTTCTCCGCATTTCCGTTTTCTCTAATCATATATATGTGACTTCCGTTTTCTCTACTCATATGTAATAATATACACATATCATATGTATAATACAGATATACACACATACAGACCATATATATATATATATATATATATATATATATATATATATATATATAGTGCCTGCAGACAGTGCAGACGACAACCACAAAATCTTCTAACCTATTATCAAAATCAAATGTTGAAGGATGAAGGACGCGTTTGTGTCATGTGTATTATTAAAATAAAACGGGTTGTTTTTACGTGATTTGTTTTTATTACGTGATGAAATCTCTGTACAACGATTTCGAAAAATATCGTACGTCCGAAAAAGTGGCAAGACGGTCATGTGGAATTAAATTATTGCAATCCCAAGTGTAGTTGGAAAAAGCTGCAGTTTTACATGGTAAGAGAGAAGATAAAGAAAATCCCAAGTGTAGTTTGAAAAAGCTGCAATTTTACATGGTAAGAGAGAAGATAAAGAAAAAGACTAACAGTGAATTCTGTCGAAAGAGATGAAGAACGTACAACATTCAGGAATACTGGATAAGGTATTACCATCGCTCCATTTCTGCAGGAGGCTACACCAGAAGTTGTACCGAGACCATTTCCTTGACAGAATCTAAATCATCAAGGATACACAACGTCTTCTGTTGCAGCAAAAATCGTGGCAAAGTATGGATTTAAAGAGGGTCAGGAACTTGGAAAGAAAGAGCAGGGAATGTCTAGCATTGCAAGTAAAGAAGACTAGTAAAAGAAGAGGTAGAATAGTATAGTACACAAAAAGGAACAATTAAGGACGTCTTCTCTGCCTTTGAGTATGTTGCCCCCTTGAAACTCACAAGAAATAAACAAGATGAAACGAGCATTACTGAAATAATGAAGTCATCAAGTAAAGTTGTTTTGCTCAGAAATATGGTTGGAATTTCTTTGGTGCCACGCTTATAGGTAAAGTCATTGTTAAAATGCATATACAGCAATTAGCTGTGATAATTGCATTCAACGAAGAATTATTAGATAAAATTTTTGTTATACTTGTGGTGTGCTACTTCTTAGTAACAAGTATGTATGTGCTTGTGTGTAATCATCATCGGGGATATACAAAGTCATCTGCTGATTGATCATAAACATACAGGGCATACGCCACTATGCACCAGAAAAATACCACACAATCATGGGGATGCAGTAATTGAATTTTCACTCTGATGTTGTCATGATGTAAATATAATACAAATAAAGTTCTCCAATCAAGTTGGTGTATCGCAGAAGCATCTGTTAAATATTTAATACTCCAATAGATGTACTGTTTTTTAACACAAATTTTTGTTATTGACAAGGGTGTTTGTGAATCTTTGTACTAGTGTAAGTGCTTCTTGTGTTTAAAGGATATTACTCAGTTTTACTGTAAACTGCTTGTTATAGCGAGGTATAAGGTCAAATGCTAAGATTCTGTCTTTTCTTGATATCTCAAGCAATTATACTCTGAGGGTAAAATAAACAGCCAGTGAAGTTTGAATACAAATCAAGTTCTCTAATCAAGTTGCTGCGTCACAAAAGCATCTGTTAAATATTAAATACTCCAATAGATGTACTGTTTTTTAACCCAAATTTTTGTTATTGTTGAGGGTCTTTGTGAATCTTTGTACTCGTGTAAGTGCTTCTTGTGTTTAAAGGATTATTTGAAAGTAACATATAACATACTCATGTTATATCCAGATATAAAGTCAACACTGGCTCAGAAGGGTAATTTTAATGAAATTACAAAACTATAATTAATCAAATGTTTGCAAGCTCAGGTTTATAATTACATTAAAGAGACTCTTTTCACCCAGCGTTAACTTGATATCTGAATAAAACATGAGAATACTATAAGGTTCTTTCGAAGGAATTTTATTTAAATTTATTTTAAGTGAATTTTCATAATCAAATAGGGCTATGTAATGGTTTAGGTAAAATTGCAAAAGATTATTTCAAGTAATTTAAAAGAAAATGGTGTCAATCAAACTTTCAAATTACCCATACACAAATATTTATTTATTTGAAAGTAACACATAATATACTCATGATCTATCCAGATATAAAGTCAACGCTGGCTCAGAAGGGTCATTTTAATGAAATTATAAAACTATAATTAATCAAATGTTTGCAAGCTCAGGTTTATAAGTACATTAAAAAGACTCTTTTCACTCAGCGTTAACTTGATATCTGAATAAAACATGAGAATACTATAAGGTTTTTTCGAAAGAATTTTATTTAAATTTATTTTAAGTGAATTTTCATAATCAATAGGGCTACATAATGGTTTTGGTAAAATTGCAAAAGATTACTTCAAGTAGTTTAAAAGAAAATGGAGTCAATGAAACCTTCAATTTACCCATACACAAACATTTATTTATTTGAAAGTAACACATAACTTTCTAAAAAGTAAAATCTTGGCAAGTATAAGTTTCCTTATTACCCACAATATAAATTAAAAGAAATACGCTACAATTAAAATAGTAAACATAAACTAATATTCTATTTTTAAAATATTTCTATTTTTTCGAGAATAGTAAGAATGCATTTCTGTCTCTGGGAAAGTTGTGAAATCTTTAAAAAATACCTTTCTAAAAAGTAAAATCTTGGCAAGTATAAGTTTCATTATTACCCACAATATAAATTAAAAGAAATATGTTATTCCCAAAATAAGACGTTAAATTATGAATTTCATGAATACGCTACAATTAAAATAGTAAATTTAACTAATATTCTATTTAAAAAATAATATAGTTTAAAATATTTCCATTTTTTACTAATTCTGATAATCTCAAATGAACGCTAAAGAAATTAATGAAATCGATTAATAAATTGGCAAGTATTGTATTTTTATTTGTATATCAATTTCCTTCTTTTATTAATTAGTATGAAGTATACAAATTATTTAAAAAATATTATAGTTTAAAATATTTCTATTTTTTACTAATTCCGATAATCTGAAATAAACGCTAAAGAAATTAATTAAATCGATTAATATATTGGCAAGTATTATATTTTTATTTGTAAATCAATGTCATTTTTTATGAATTAGTATGAAGTATAAAAATTAATAATACCTTTCAAATTTAATATTGTAAGACATTAAATTTGACATAAATACATGTTGATAAGAAATAGGTCAAAAAGTCGAACCTCAAACACTGATCTATAATACTCTCGCTACATTACACTCGCGTTATATGTAGTGCTCATATGGCAATTCATGTCTATTATAGGTAAGCTAACTGATACTTTTTGAAAACAAGCCAATATAATATTATGGACAAACAGTTATACGGACATAGTTATATGTCGAAATTAAAGAGACCGTCAATGCACTATATTTTATATTGAACTACAGTTAAACCTGGAACATTGCTCGAGTTTGGGAAAAATAACCTCGAACAGTGCCGGAGTTACCTAAGGTTCGTAGCAATTAACGACGGCAGCTAGTCAGAGCCCTAGATAAGGATTAGATAATTTACGTCAAATTTAATGTCTTACAATATTAAATTTGAAAGGTATTATTAATTTTTATACTTCATACTAATTCATAAAAAATGACATTGATTTACAAATAAAAATATAATACTTGCCAATTTATTAATCGATTTAATTAATTTCTTTAGCGTTTATTTCAGATTATCGGAATTAGTAAAAAATAGAAATATTTTAAACTATAATATTTTTTAAATAATTTGTATACTTCATACTAATTAATAAAAGAAGGAAATTGATATACAAATAAAAATACAATACTTGCCAATTTATTAATCGATTTCATTAATTTCTTTAGCGTTCATTTGAGATTATCAGAATTAGTAAAAAATGGAAATATTTTAAACTATATTATTTTTTAAATAGAATATTAGTTTAAGTTTACTATTTTAATTGTAGCGTATTCATGAAATTCATAATTGAACGTCTTATTTTGGTAATAACATATTTCTTTTAATTTATATTGTAATAATGAAACATATACTTCCAAGATTTTACTTTTTAGAAAGGTATTTTTTATAGATTTATATACTTCATTCTTTTAACTGATAAAAGGATGTCGTAGCGAAATGTAGATTCTTACATTTATTTTTCGATATTTTATGGAAAAAATGAAAATGTCTGTAGGTATGTAAAAACATACAAATGCCAACAACCCCTTAAAGCCCTATGATCTAGCAACCAATACCAAGTGACCTTTACAAGACTTGTTCGTTTTGAGAGAACACATAAGGAAAGGGTCTTTTTTGCTCGCCTCCTATTGGATCTTTCATTGTGAGTGTCCCTTTAATGTATATAGAGGTAAAGGGCAATAAATACGATTTTCAACTGTTGAATTGGATGGCGTCATGGTGGATGAAATTGATAATATTCTTAACGATCGTCAACCCTTACATGGTAATAATTCTTTTTACATTCATTTACAAAATAATAATATTGAACAAAAATATAAATAAAACTATAAATACAATAATAAAATTATTTCTTACAGGTTTGAATCTACAAGAGAATATGGACGTTGATGCTGGAAATGTACTTGCAGATCAAGTGAGAGCTCATCTGCATGTAGGCGAACTAGCAGGTAATTTTTTTTATAAAAATATAAAACAAAATGCTTTTACGAGCAATGAACCTGGCACATTATCCAGACTAAAACTACAAATTAACTTAAGGGGAGTATTTTTCCTAAAATTGCCCTTTGATTATGAATTTTTTTTTATATTTTACACACGTTTGCATAACCAAAAATGATAGTTTTCTGAAAATTCTCTACGTACTTTTCTATATAAATAGATTTTTGAAAATATTTGTGTATCCTTATCAAAATTGATACCAGTAACCATAATCAAAAATGAGATCATTTTATGTACATTTTACGTAATTTATAGCTCTTTTTCATAAATAATTATTTTTCATTTGATCTAGATCAATACCTTGGCGATGCACAAATTTCTTCATAAAACTAAAATGAATATGTCAAATTAATTTCAAAATATTTTGACAAAATCTAATGCACCTAGAATGTTTTGAATAAAGAAAAACAAAAAGTGCAGAAAAAGCACTTTTTGTTCAAAAAAGTACATTTACCTTAATGTTTAATCATCAAAAAATGGTAGGGATCCCTCTTTAATAACTTGCTATTGTACATAACTTTCTAGAATATAAATTAAAAATTAACAATTTTCAGGAAACCCAAATGAGCAGTGGAATTTGCAACGCCAGCATCAAGCAGAAGTTGATGGTGAGCAAGTACATGCTGCTCTTGCAGGAGCTGCTGGTGCACAACTACCAGCTGATCCTGCAGGAGCTGCTAATGGACAAGTACAAGTTGCTCCTGTAGGAGCTGCTGCTGGACCACAGCAAAACGTCCCAGCAAGATTTGTGGGTGCGCAAATGCAAGTACCTCCTGCTAGAGGTGCGGGTGGACCACTGCAAGGTGCTCCTGCGAGAGCTGCTGGTAGACAGCAGAACAATGCTGGTCCTGAAGGTCAGGCTGGACCAAATCAAAACAGAGGTAAGTTTTCAAAATATACAATGTTTTATTTTATCATTTACAATAATAATAATAATAATAATCTTGTAAAAGAAACTTCTTATAACAAATTTTTAATCAAGTTTTTTTTATATTTTGTTTGCTCCATATAACAAATTAATAATTTAAAATTTTTTATGTAAATAAATAAATGCTTGACTTTGTTCAATTTTTTGTTAATCGTCCTAGAGGAGTCCGAGCTGGACGCATAGTGAGAGCACGACAGCAGTCCAGACAAATGGCTAGATTTTTGTGGGATTTGGCTCGGGAGAGCCAATATGTTCATGACTCAGGTGATGGTGTAGAAGATGGATCAATCCCTGCTCAGGATCAAAACCACTAAATAAAAAATAAAAATACAACATGAAATACTTTAAAAGTATTAAAAAAATAAAAATAAAACAAAATATTTTAAATGTATTAAAAAAATAAAAATAAAGACATATTTTAAATTATTGTTTTGTAAAAAGCCTTCACAAAGAATAAAGTACTTTTGAGAAATCTAAAATGTGCTAGTCTTAGTATATAAGAGCCATGAATATGTACTGAATTAAAATCAATTATCAAAAATTAAACTGTACAAAAGGTTTCATATGGTACTTAAAAAGTTAGAAGAATACTCAGTTTTAAGATTATTAATAAGTTGCATTCTTGTGCTTTGATAAGTTGATAAGTTTTCAAGTTCCAGTGTAATCTAAAGATAAAAAAAATGATAAGCAAAAAAACTGAAAGAAAAACAAATTACCTTGAACACAACTGTTCAAACCTAAGAAAGAATACTTTCAAGAAGAATAGTGAACGGTCAAAGGGCCTAACAAGTACTAAAGTAGATATCGTATAATGTTGTAAATGTTTTAAAAATAGAATCTTACAATTATGAATTTGAAATAATCTTTACGATATCTACATTTGTTTTTGTGTTATGGCCTTAACTATAAAAAATAATAAAGTGGCTAGTAACATTTAACACTTAAAAAGTAAACAAAGAAAAGGAATTTTTAGTACCTTGGAGGAAAGTTAATAGGACGTCTGAGTGCTTTCCAGCATAGCGAGCAACATCATGAAGTGCTGACTCGCCTTGCTTACTGTTCAGGTCAGCCTTTGCACCCTTCGACACCAGTGATTCCACCAGCAGTGTAAGCTCTTCGACAAGACCATCGTCAAGATTATGATGAAAATTGTCAGGCAGATGGAGCAGGATTGATGTCTTTCCATCATAGTCTATACAAAAATTCACATCCTTGGCAGCAGCAGCGACAGTATATTGAGGTGTTTATTCTTGGCTGCCAAGTGGACTGGACTCTGCTTGCACTTGTAAGGCAAGTCTATCTTAGCTCCTTGCTTCAACAACACATTCGCATTCACTATTCCAAGGACGAAGATGGCATGTATCGTTGGCTGTAGGCTGCTAATCCGGACTGTTGCTGATGAAAGTTGTAGTCGCTGGACCTACTGCTTGTTGCTCACGAAGGAAAAAAGTTCAATTAAGGTTTTCACATTTAACCTATATTATAAATAATATATATATATATATATATATATATATATATATATATATATATATATATATATAAATATTACACTTTGCAGAGTTTCGACACATACAATTTTTTGTATTCTGGAGTTTTTCATAATGATTTCAGCATTAGCTGAATTTAGTTAAACTAGATTTCTTCTTGTATTCATGTATATATCACAAAATATAATTCTTGTAAATATCACAATCACAAAATATAACTTGTTTGCCACTAATTGTTGCACTAAAGCTGAATTTTTTTTCAAATCAAAGAGAGTGAAAGCAAAACGGAGCAGCACAGAGCAGCACAGAACAGCAGATGAAAGTTTTTTCTCAAGTTTTCAAAACAATATTCATTCAAAACAACATCGAAGAGAGCGAAAGTATATATATAGAGCAGAAGACGTCGAAGAGAGCGAAAGTATATATAGAGCAGAAGACGAAAAACACAACATAGAACGGGTGAAGTCTAAAGTGGAGGAGACGCGGCGTTGTACGCAGACGCATGCGCACTATTGTAGTATTGCGTTGTATTTCTTATTATATATATAATATAACTAACTAATATATAACTATT
Source organism: Gastracanthus pulcherrimus (assembly GCA_949152435.1). Taxonomy (NCBI): domain Eukaryota; kingdom Metazoa; phylum Arthropoda; class Insecta; order Hymenoptera; family Pteromalidae; genus Gastracanthus; species Gastracanthus pulcherrimus. The sequence goes on from OX424573.1 coordinate 57,466,500, forward strand.
TCCGTCGCGAGAACGGAATTGACGTAACTAAAGAAAAAGAAATTTAGTGAGCTAAATTTCAATCTGCTTTATGTCATTAAAGGATGAATCTTTTTCATCAAAAGTTTTTTTATGTGAAAGATTTAATAAATATCTTTTAAATGAATGCCAATAGATTACATATATAAGTCAATAAGCATTAACGTTAATGCTCGAAAATTTTGAAGAGGTTAGAAAGGCTGAATTAGGCGTATAAAAGGGCGTCGGTGCGCCCCACAGCTCGTTACCGTTAACACTTTATACTTGCCATCGGGCGCTACCGCGCCCCTTGATTAAATTTGATAATGTCAAAATTACAGATAGTGTAGATATAGCTAATAATATGAATAAGTATTTTTGTGAAATAGGTCAAAAATTGAGTGATAACATAGATAAACCTTCGACATCTGTGATAAAAATGCCAGATGTGAATGCTAATTCTATCTTTTTAACTCCGACAAATGCATATGAAATCATGAGCATTATAAATAATTTGAAATTAAAAAATGGTGGTGTAGATAATAACAATGCTCAAACTCTGAAGGTTATCTGTAATTATGTTGCGGAACCACTAGAGTATGTATTTAATTTATGTATTGAAAAAGCCATCTGGCCTGACGCATTAAAAAATGCTGAAATTCTGCCGATTTACAAATCTGATGACAAACACAATGTTTCTAATTACAGACCAATCTCTTTAGTATCTAACATAGCTAAAATTTTTGAGAGAGTATTATATAATAGAATTTTTGGTTTTGTTAAAAAAAATAATATAATATCTGATCACCATTTTGGTTTCATGAAAAATATAGGTACAAAAGATGCCCTAAATTATATAACCAATGTACTATACAATAATTTGGATCGCAGTAAACCAACAATAATAACTTTCTTGGACTTGGCTAAAGCATTTGATACTGTCGATCATAAAATATTACTGGATAAACTTTACTGTATAGGAATTAGAGAGCAGGCACTGGATCTACTTTCAAGTTATCTTAATAATAGACATCAAAAAGTTAAAATTAATGATAGTGAGAGTAATTATTTAATAATATACACAGGTGTACCACAAGGTACCATTTTAGGTTCACTACTTTTTATTTTATATATTAATGATCTCTTGAAAGTAATCCATCCTGATGAAATTTTGTCTTATGCAGATGATACTGCAATTATATCTACTGGGGATACGTGCGACGAAGCTCAGGAATCTATGAACAACAATTTGTTACTAGTAGATAATTGGTTAGCTGTAAATAAACTATCATTAAACGTTAATAAGACTGTATGTATAACTTTTGGTAACTATTGTGATAGTGTTCCAAAGCAAATTGATATAAAAATTAGAACCAAAAAGTAAATACAGTAGAAAGTTGCAAGTACTTAGGGATCATTTTTGATTATAACTTAAAATGGGATAAGCACATTGAATACATTATAAAGAGAACTAAATATTTAGTATATATATTCTATAAAATCGCCAAATATATGTCAACCGAAACATTGAGAATGATTTATTATGCTTTTTTTCATAGTTTAATTAATTATGGAATAATTGCTTGGGGTGGTGCTTATAAGAACAATCTTGATTTCTTGCAAAATCTGCAGAAAAGAATACTGAAAATTGTTATTAAAAAAAATGTTATCATACATGATAATCCACTGAACTTGGAACAACTTTTTGCTTTTGAATCACTGATATATCATTACCCTAATCTAAAAAGTCAATTTCTTAAGTCTAATAGTATTACTAGGAAAAGAAACTTAATGATTCCGAGCAGCAAGAAAAAGGTCAGCAATAAAAATAGTTACACAAAAGCTATACAAGTTTTGAATAATAGATATAAAAATTAGAAACAAAAAAGTAAATACAGTAGAAAGTTGCAAGTACTTAGTGATCATTTTTGATTATAACTTAAAATGGGATAAACACATTGAATACATTAGAAAGAGAACTAAATATTTAGTATATATATTCTATAAAATCGCCAAATATATGTCAACCGAAACATTGAGAATGATTTATTATGCTTGTTTTCATAGTTTAATTAATTATGGAATAATTGCTTGGGGTGGTGCTTATAAGAACAATCTTGATTTATTGCAAAATCTGCAGAAAAGAATACTGAAAATTGTTATTAAAAAAATTTTTGTCATACATGATAATCCACTGAACTTGGAACAACTTTTTACTTTTGAATCACTGATATATCATTACCCTAAGCTAAAAAGTCAATTTCTTAAGTCTAATAGTATTACTAGGAAAAAAACTTAATGATTCCCAGCAACAAGAAAAAGGTCAGCAATAAAAATAGTTACACAAAAGCTATACAAGTTTTCAATAAACTACCAAATGATCTAAAAACATTAGAATTAGATAAAAAGTCACATAAATATAAACTGAAAATGTGGATAAAAGATAACTATAATATATGAGGTGCAATTATATTAAATATATCTATGTACAAACAATATTTTTATAATGTTAATAGTTTCTAAATTTTATAATGTTTCTAGTCTACTATGAGATGTATACGATACTAGTTTAGTTTAGTTTTTAAGTTAGTTTTAAGTAAGTTAATTATGTTTAAATTTTTTTTTATCACTTTTCTTAATTTTATGTACCGGACCTGCGCACAGGTAACTTGGTTTATCTCTGTAGGGATTTACATCATACTGAAATTTTATGTATGTGAATCTTTCTGGTTTAAATAAATAAATAAAAAGTTCTCTCAAGTATAATAAATTACATATTTGAGTTAAATGGAAAAGTCTATAACATACTCTGACGTACTATACAGCTATGTACCTTTACACTCAATTACAGATTAGGTTTTATATATCAGTGCACTCAAGTATCTAATTTTATATTTTACTTTTAGAGCTGTAAGATTGGATATGACAGATTCGCAATACCGAACAAACTGAAAAGATATATATTGAATGCTAAAACTTATTTTACAAGTGTCAATGAGTGAATAATATATACAATAATCTATGCATAATATTTCACTGAAAACCTTTTCTCGCCAAATCAAAGAAAAAGCTAAGATTTAGGTACAAATCGATCAATACCCTGAATTTGAATGATCTTGTATTATAATCTAAAAGTGATTTCCACAGTTTTAAATGAGTATGCTCATGTATAATATTACATATTTGAGTAACATAGACAATTTATAACAAATATTATAATGAATAATGCAAAGTAAATGCCTGTTGATGACTTACAAATCAACTTTTTCTTGCTTTCCAGTGTAAAAAAATTAGTCTGTCACTAGTTTGGCATTAATCTGACTTAATAAGTCTGGTGGAAGTCTGGAAAAAGTACGGCAAAGATCTAGTAATAATCTGGTTAAGGCCGCTATGCCAGATAATTTATTTTTATCATAAAATGTCTTGGGAAAATTCCTAAACTAAATTACAGACTTTAGCCTAGAGTTTTTTGTTTTCTTAAATAGTCTGACAAAAAGTTCTAGAATAGATGACTAAACTTTTACCTAGACAATTTGTTTTCTTGAATGATCTGGCGGAAAGTGCTAGACTAAATGGATAGACTTTTACCTAGACAATTCGTTTTCTTCAATGGTCTGGCAAAATGTGCTACACTAAATAGACTTTTTTATTTCTTGAATAGTCTGGCAAAACGTACTAAACTAAATGGCAGACTTATGTTTAAACTCTTTTTATTTTCATTAGTAGTCCAGTAAGAAGTTCTAAACTTAATAACAGGTTTATCCGATTTTCTAAGTATTCCAAAGGTACAAATAAGTAAATAAATCAACAGCGTGCTGAAAAAGCTACAATTTCGCACGCCTGGTAAGAAAGGCTACTTTTTTGTCTGCTGTTTCGATTTGCCCGCTGGTCAGAAAACAAGCACTTTAGGCTCGCTTTTTAGGTCCCAAAAACCGCGAAAATCGTGCATGTATTACAAAAATGAAATTTTTTAATAGATGTACTCACTAAAAACAGACTTAAATACATCCTTAGGAATCCTTAATGTCCCTGCTCTACCCGTTGGTGTCATTTGCTTTGTTATACGCCCAATACTATGCTCTTTCACGCAGCCGTGGTTCGCGCACCGCCGCTAGGTGGCGTCGTCCAAACCGTGGTAGGAGTAGGCATGGCAAATCCATATAGGATCGCGCGTCGCGGTAGTCGATACCCGTGGAATCTCCCTTAAGTAACTTGCCTAGTAATGCATAGAGACAACTATAGGGCTAATATCTAAGTTTGAGAATAAATCACGGATTTTAAAATTAAACTTCTTGTTTAATTATTTTGCTTTCCTCCCTCTTCATTTTAAATGTATTCTATCTTGAGCTTGTCTTATCGGCGGCAACTGTCGCTGGGCTGCTTCTCTGGAGCAGCTCTAGGCTCGTAGAGAGCTAGGACGCGAGGGGTCAGTGCTGTGTCATCCCTCTACCAACACAGAAGCAACAGCGTGGGACGACGATCCAAACGGTCTACACAAGACAAGTCAACCAGTATACACCTCGGATACCTGCAGAGTTCTCGGTCATTCTTCTACGAGAAGCCGAGCCAAGCACTCTACGCCTTGGATCATGAATGATCTCAGCCGCTTCCCTTTCTGTCTTCTCCATCAACCTGGCGTACATCAGCTTTAATTGCTTACGGCCGAGTATAAGCTTCATTAATCGTCTCATAAATTATTTCGGCTTATCCCGCCAGTAAGTCTTTAAGAATGTTAACTCTGATGTATATATGTAAATTTTGAAACCTTTTAGAAGTTTGATCTGTAAATAAAAGAGTAAGTAACTAAATAAAATGTTATGTGTAAATAATAGTTTTTGTAAAAAACTTCTTATTTCCTTTTCCTTCTTCAGAACGATTTGGAAATAGATTAAATCTAACAATATCTTCGTCTTATACTTCGACTCCTCCTCCACCTCCTACTCCTTGTTCTACTTCCTCTTTCTCTCTCTCTCTCTCTCTCTCTCTCTTTCTCTCTCTCTCTCTCTCTCTCTCTATCTCTCTCTGTCTCTCTCTTCATTCTCTTCCTCCATTTGGGAAACTACAAAAATAGTTTTTAAGCTGCCGTAAATAAATATTTCTGTGGGTTCACGGAAAAATAATTTAAGTCCACTTTCAATGTTTTTGAGATAATAAGGTTTAAATTTTGTGTTCACGTTTAAACTAATATTAAAACTTTCATAAATAGTAGATGTAGTCATTTATTTTCACACTTTCCTAATTTTTTGCATTTTGATGTGAAATTTAAAAAAAAATTGGACTTGAGTCGTTTTTCCGGGAACCCATAGATTTATAAATTCTTAAGTAGAAATGTTTGGATTTGATAAGACGCGTGTATAATACAGTTCAATCGCGCACTCCCCAGTAATTTAGTCACACTTCTGTTTTAAGCGAGCTGCTCTCTCAAAAGTAAGATACAACAGATTTTTCGGTAGATCGAAAGTAGCTCATACGAAATCGACACGCAACTTACTTACCGTAGAATCCAACTAAATTTGATGAACCAGCGTTTTATTATCATTTTTCTATGTTCTTACAGATTTTAAATAAGGTCAGTTTCTTACTGTGCAATATTAGCAGCAGCTGGTAATGATAAATTAATAGAATTATCTACATTTAGAGTAACTTCTATAGAATCTCCATCGTTTTCAGTTACTTTCATTGATTCTGCTTCTTCTCGTCTTTCCGCCATTCCTACCTTTTCATTTTCATTCCTATTTTGGGTACCTCGTTCAATTTTACGTCGTTTCTTTGATTCTTTTGTATTTTCAATTTTCTTATTTGTAACAGTTTTGTTTGGTACTATTTTAGTTGAACTTCTTTTCTTACGTATTTCTCCTTTTTGGCTTCCTCCAAAACTTCCTTCCATTTTGTACCCTCCCTCACTGATTTTTTCTCCGTTCTATAAAATAACTTTTATTTATACCTTGGAATAAAATATAAATTCATATAAAAAATATATAATAATCAACCTTATTATGTTATCCTCTTCTGATGAGGTGTCACTAAATATCAAACGTTTATTCACTATGTTATGTCTTCTTCAAGTTTCTTACTTGCTTGTGATCTAGCGGCAACAATTTATTTTTCTCTTTAGTCATCATTCGTTTTTTTAGCACCATTGCATCAGGAAATGACTCTCGTTTGGCCGGTGTCATGATTTTGTCCTCCGTGTCAATCACCAGGTTATTAAGAAATTTTTTATTGTCTAGTTTGTAATAATAATCAGAACATTATTCACAAACCAAATTTATTTAAATATATCATTCTAACTAGATTTTATATTTATAGTATAGGTTATAGCTTTCTTGATACCGTGTGCGAAAAATGAAATTTTACGCACTCAGATGAGTGTGTAGAATGATATTTTGCGCATTCGTATAAAAATCATGTTTTTATTATTTTACACTTACTATTTTTCTATGATTACGTAAAATTTAATTTCACGTCCTCAAAATGGGCGTAAAATCCAATTTCTTTACGTACACTATATCAAAAAATATCGTATGTAACTCGTGCGTATGATTTACACAATCGTGCGATCGCGCGGCACTCATCTGCGACTCGTGCGCAAAGATTCGCTACTCGGGTATAAAATCGCATTTTACGCACTTGTTGCATAATATACAAACATAAAAATAATGCTTCTTACTTTTTGTCACGTATTTACATAAATAACATAAAATTATATTTACATAATATAATTTAAATGTAATTAAAATATAAATCGTATTTACATAAAATATTCTAGCATAACATAAAATATTACTGCAGAAGTTTATATTTTGTAACAAATAAATAAACTACCCTTGAAAGCTATTTGTACAGTAGCAATGTTTCAGAGCACAATAAATATTAGTTAACTAAATTAAATAAATTAAATTAATTAAATTTTTGCAAGATGTTATTATTAAATTAAACATTTTTTCATGTACTTACTGCTGCTCTTCAAAAGTTTAGTTAGTTACAAATTAAAATTATCGATTAATAGAGCCAACTTCATACTATAAACAAAAAAAACATTGATAGAAAACGTCAATATTTATTTATTAAAAGCTATTGTAACCTACAAACAGGTTTACGAATGTGCATTTATAGTATGCCTAAAAGGTCAAAAAGTTTTTCCGTTTATCATAAATAGAGTAAATACAAACTTCGAAAAACATATTTTGACTTTCAACGTCGTGGAGAGCGCGAACATTGTGATTCGTCAAATGGAGAGAGCGATGATTACGTTTTATCAGAAAATCAGGATTTAGCATCTATCAGCGGGAGTGAACAACTTAATTCCACTGACAATGAAAGTACAATATCTAGTCCAGAGCATCTAAATTCCACTGATTCTGCAAATTAAACAGCAGATTGAGCAACAGTTGATGATTCAATGAGTTCGGTAGATGGTGATTTCGGAAGATGTTGCTTTAGTTGACAGATCAATACGGATGACCGTAAATCTTCAATCTAGTCGCAATAACTCCATACGCATCACCTAGAAAGCTTACGCGCGCTTGAGATTTATGTGTCGCGCGCGTCAATGCTGGTTAATTATGAAAATGATAAAATGACTCTCGGGCGCTAGCAGTAGGTCGCGCGCGCATCCCTGGCTTTAGCGTACGGCTTGCGTATAGCGGCAGAGTTTCGCTCAGCCAAGGGTTCGCTCGCAAAACGCAACGTTGCATCATTAAAATGATTTCGAGACTTGATAAATTCTACCTATTCTTCAAGTTATATTTAGTTTGAAACAATTAATTTCAATTTTGTTGTTAAAAGATGTTATTACTTTTTAATTCGTTACTATAATATACATTTTTATTTAAATTTAAAATATTTTAAAGTATAATTAAAATTAATGTGGATAATAAAAAATACATAAATTAAATAAAATGTTTCAATTTCTCTGATATATAATTACAAATTTTATATAATTAATATGAATTTAAAAAATAAATATAATATGCTAAATTTTCATATATTTTGAAAATAGATTTTCGTAGAAATCTGAATGATGGTGAAGCAAATTTTGATCAGGGGATGCAAATGAATGAAGAACAGCAGGATAGTGACGCTGAATGGCTAGATTCTGACGATAACGAGTCCAATGAGAGCGCAGAAGAGGGCGAAGATGATGATTCATTTTTTATTGACAATGCTGAAAAGCCATTATATCCAGGTTCAGCTGTAAATGTAGCGGAACATATCTTGTCGGTATTGTCATTGATTATTCGTTTCAAATTAACAGGAGTATTATTCTCAAAAATACTTTCGTCAATATCGTTGCATTGCATCCAACCAAATCTGCGCATCAAAACTCTTTACAGGTTCAAAAAACTTCGTTGATTTGCCATTATTATTGTACGGTTTGTTTTACTAAACGACAAAGTGGAGAAGAAAAAGACTGTCTAGAATGTAAGAAAAAATCGATCAGTACACGGGTTCCTAAGAAAAAAAAATTTCACAACAAATTTTACAACTCTAGCTCTTATAGTTTCTGAGCTGTGAGATTGGGATACGAAGAGGCCTATACCTTGCATTTAGAGAAAACACATGTTGCAAGTTAAATATTATTTCTAGAGTTTTACATGAGTACACTCAAGTATAATATATCATATTTGAGTAATACAGATAATTAATAACAATTATTACTATGAATAACACATCCTGATATACTATAGCTTTAGTAATATTTCATTGTAAGCCTCTACACTCAAAATCAAAGAAAGAGCCTGTTGAAGGCTTAGAAACCAACTTTTTCCTGATATATTAACCACAAGAAACTTCTACAACAAATTTGAGTGTTCCACCACATTTAGTTGCTTTACTGTTAGATTTGGTGTGAATAGGCCGATACACTCAATTGTAACGGAACTGATATTACAAGCTAGAAGTGATTTCTAGAGTTTTAAATGAGTAAACTTGAGTACAATATGATATATTTGAGTAATAGACAATTTACAACAATTTTTAAAATGAATAACACTCGGAATAACACAACCTGATATACTATAGTAATATGTCATCGTAAACCTCTACACTCTAAATCAATGAAAGAGCCTGTCGATGGCTTAGAAAGAAACTTTTTCACAACAAATTTTAGGACTCTAGCTATTTCATTTTCTGAGTTGTGAGATTTGGGTACGAATAGGCTAATTATAGGTGTAAATCTGGGAATAACTTATATTGTAGATCAAAAGTTATTTCTACACGTGTATATGAGTAAACTCAACTATAAAATGATATATTTAAGTAAGTTATTTTATTATTGACTATATTTTGCTTGCAATTACAAAAAGTAATTGCAATGTTTTAATTATTATTAAAAGATAACCCTACATTTATCTTATATATTATTAATATGTATGAATTTAGCGTTAACAAAAGTTCTTGGTGTAATTATAAAATAAGACGTAAGTAAACATAAAAAGTACTGTAATACAGTTGTGATGTGTAATACAAAATATTTTTCAGTGTAAACAATACACTTAAAAGTATTCCACCAACACTCATTCCATGATGCATGAAAAGAAGAGTTACAAGAGATTTTAATTTTCTTAGAAAAATATCTCGAAAAATAGTGGTTTATATAGTAGTTCTGAGTGTTGGTAAAGTGACTTGAAAAGCTACGTGCGGAGAGACGTACGCTGGTCTATGCTGCTGGCCTACAAATGGTGCAGGAACCTCCCTTGGCCTATCAAGCTCGGTGACGTATAAAGCCCCTCGGCGTAGGAAGGAGGTGGTGCAGTACCACATGGCGCAGAACCAGCCTAGCTAACCTACTGATGATAATATAAAACTTATTGTTTAAATCGTAAAATAAATGGACATGTTAATAGAAGAATCAAGAAAATGTCAAGATTTTCCGTGTAGGTAAAAATATATGCGCCGTTCTGTTTCATCTGTAGCCGAACAAACGTACAAAAGCACGAGCGCATGAATAACGATCTATAGTTAAAAAAGTAAACAGTTTTGAAAAATGTCGAATTTGTATGCGGTGTCTCATACACGCTCGACGTAACGAGCATCTTACGCTGTGCCGCCCGTGTGCTAAATAATTTTCTCTCCCTCCGTGGCCACGGCTGTGCCTACTATATGTTCGTGTATGTATAGAGCACGTGCATCATGTACTTAGGCGCGAACCGACTGCGCCGCTCGTAAAACGAAATCGACTGCATTTACTTCGGTGTACACAAGCACGAGCTGCACTCCCTCCCTCCCCCTCTCTCTCTCTCTCTCTCTCGCTCTCTCTCTCTCTCCCACTCTCTCTCTTTCTCCGTCCCTTTCTCTCTCTCTTCCTCTCTTTCGTTCTCTACCTAGTACGCGCGCCTCTGCAGCTTCTACAAATTAAGCAATTACCCGGGCGCATGTTCAAGATGCTCGCGGCGCTATGAGCTTCTCTTCTTATTCTTGCTTTCTTCCTTCCTCCATTCCTTTCTTTTTTACTTCATTCCCTTTTTTCTGACTCCTTTTACCTTACTTTTCTCTCCGCCCCGTTTTTTTCTCAGTATCGACCTCTGTATTTTCGTATACAGGGGACAGTGAATTATGCAATTCCTACTTCACTGTTCTCCAGTGCTTATAAAATGGTGAAAAAAATACTTGTGCACTTCGTAATATAAGATGCAAAAATACGGCTTTTCCTGAACGTATCTGATATTCTCTACAAACCATTTAGAAACGATTAAGTTTACAAACGTCTACATTCTGCAAGAATATTTTTGTGGTCGTGATGTACGCCAAAGCTCATTCTATAACCCAAAATAACGGTACAATTTATTTTATACAAGAAATAGTCATTTTATTCGGTTAAATTCATTTAAAATAGTGTATTTTGATTTCATCGTTTGCAAATATGGTTTAAAAATGTTTTAGCAAAATGTTTTTTACTACCACAAAGCTTCCTCTTGTAAGAAGGAAAAAACCGCTGCAAATGCATTGCCACTTAACTTCCTCAAACTTTATAAATTGTTACAATATAAAATTATTTATTCTAGTTAATACTGTAGTGAAAAATAAAAATCACAAGGCTATTGCTTTTTAATACACAAGATATATGTATATATTTAAATTTTGTAATTTAAATTTACGCAAAAACATAGCATATTTTATGAAACAATATTGTTGATTAAAATATTTTTTAATGTATATAATGCATACTATTTTTACGAATAAATATATGACAAGATGATAAAATATAACTAAGAAAATCTTAAAAATGTTCATTAAGTGTAATAATTCGAGTTAGTTGTTCAAAATAATTTATTCGAAGTCATTTTAACTGTGAACTCAAATTTTAACTCAATTAAATGTTATTCCCTACAAATGGGATTGGAAAAGAAAACAGATAAAATGTACTGATTAACTAAAAAATGATCTACAGTCTTCTCTTATTTGAAACTCAAATAGGAAGCTTTATAATAGTAAAAAAAAGTTTTGCTAAAAACATTTTAGAAACATGTTTTGAGATATAAGGAATCAAAATACACTATTTTTAGAAAATGACCGCATGGATGTATGTGTGTGTATTGTGTGTGTGTGTGTGTGTGTGTGTGTGTGTTGTGTGTGTGTGTATGTGTGTGTGTGAGTGTTGTGTGTACGTGCGTGCGTGCTGGCGTGCGGGCGAGTATGTGTGTGTGTGTGGGGGGGGGGGGGGGTGTATGTGTGTATGTATGTATGCATCTATATCTCGAGTAATCCCCGATAAAATTTAAAGCTTCAAGGCTCTTTTTATTTGCTTTTTTTAAACGAATTTTTCGATTTTTGGCTTTTAGTTTTTCGGGTTTTATGGTACACTATAAATAATATCATCAATCCAGTGAAAATGCATTTGAAATAGAATAAAATTACTTATAATTTACCACCCGAAATTTCGAATATGGTGTTTCCTTTATTTTGTTATACACGGAAACGTCATTCTTTGTTTGAACGGTAATTTCTCTGAAATATATGATGAAAAGTTTTTGAAAAAAAAAACTAAGGTAATTAGGATCTCTAAAAAAAAACTTTTAAGCAAAGTAAAAAGGTTAGGCGAGTTTGATGTATTGCATATTATCATGCATGTCAATAAAATAACGTAACATAATAATATAATTTTGTTTACTGCGAAATTACCGATTAAAAAACAACTGAGATCAATTAAAGAAGACAATTTTGTTTACAATGAAATTACAGATTAAAAAACAACTGAGATCAATAAAAAAAGTCAAGTTTATAATCATGGTGTTGTCTAATTGCAAGTGTAACTTTCTGCATATTTTATTTGTGTACACAAAGTTAATTATTATTTTTATATAATGATACATTTTCAATATAGATTACTAAATGTAATTGAACAAAATAGTATTTAATATAACATTTTTTCTTTATGTCGATAAAAAATATAGAAATTTCTGTCATGAAAATTTTATTCATCTTGAAATCAAAAATATATATTAACAATTACTTTTTAAATAGTATTCATGAAATTTTGCATATTTAAAAAGTCTTTGTAAGAAGTTAATAAATTTGTTATGACGTTGTAGCGTATAAAAAGAAAATTTTAGTTGTTCACTGATGAATAAAATGAAACGGGCATGGCAAGTTACGTAGTATCTTGAGTTGTTTGTAATTGATCAATATATTACTTAAGTTAAAATGAGCAATCATTTGACTCAGTCCTCAATTAAACACAATGATTTTTTGTTTGCTGTATTATGAATAAGATAATATGGTTATAAACTTGACTTCTTTAATTGATCTCAGTTGTTTTTTAATCGGTAATTTCGTAATAAACAAAATTATATTATTATATTACGTTATTTTATTGACATGTATGATAATATGCAATACATCAAACTCGCCTAACCTTTTTACTTTGCTTAAAAGTTTTTTTTAGAGATTTCATATCTTTTAAGCGGTCTTATTCAAGTACCTTAAGTTTGTTCTAAAAATAAAATGCATAATAATACGCAATGCATCAAACTCGCCTAACTTTTTTACTTTGGTTAAAAGTTTTTTCTTAGAGATACTAATATTCGCGAATATCACTAAATTAGCACTTAAATAATTAAAATTATCATTAAAAAAACAAAAAGGGCATCTCGAAATCTGTCGGGTCTTAAAGGTCGCAGGTAAACTGAATATAGAAATGCTGAGAATGGTGAATTTGACGCGAGGGAGTTATAACCGATAGAGGGCATACTGAGGAACGAGAGGAATATGGAATTTTTTCAAAATCGTTTTTATTAACTAGAGATGGTTATGTCAAGAAAGTTCATTTTGCCGCACTTAAAACATTTAAATCTTATAATACTACTGTTAATATTAAATATAAAATACACACGATTATGAGTATGTGTTACGTTTTTCATTAAACAATAGTCATTATAAACATTGATACAATATATATCTGTAGAAACTTGAAAAATTTTTGGAATAGAATGTTCGGTGGGAAGGGGGGGGGGAGAAAGAAGTTACAAGAGGAATATGTATATGCATTATGAAATTAACGTCGAGCTAGCAAGTAAGGGGAGTGATAGAAATTATAATGTTCATGCCAATAAATGAATAAAAACGAGGGTTCGGGGGGAGGGGAGAATATAATAATTCATTAATTTTTGTGTCAAATGAATAAAAACCAGGGGAGGGGGGCGGAATAATATAATTATTCATTTAACTTTTATGAATAATGAATAAAAACCAGGGGGTCGGGGGGGGGGGAGGTAATATAATTATTAATTGAATTTTTGTGTCATGAATAAAAAGCAGGGGGCGGGGGGGGGATATAATTATTGAAACATGAAACCGGACCGCGCCATAATAAAACGTCTTAAGCATAGGTTATAAACAGACATAGAAATTATAAGTCGGACAAGCTATCTGTTGTGCCTCCAACATCTCCGTTTTTTCTTCCTATTAATAGTTGTTAACTCCAAGCCATATACTCCTATACAAGCTCTTTTTTCATCAACATAAAAACGTTGATTTTTTGTTGTTGAACGCTCAGATACGTGACGTATATTATTCCGTTACATATGTGAGTCCAAAAAAATGCAACTGCGCATCCAAATCGCGCATGGATTGCTTTCTCATAAATTTCTGTTGTCAACCGCGCAGCCCGCAGGGGATTGCTTTCCCATAATTTTTTGTCGTCAACCGCGCAGAGGATTGCTTTCCCACATAATTCGACTGTACAGCTATTGAGATATTATTATTTATATAGCTCTGAAGAATTTGTAACATTTTCTAACAAATTTCCTCTCCTAGGGGTTGTAGGACCTCGTCGTGTGCCCTTCGGGGACGGTGGAGAGGCCTAATTCGGATGTCTTAGAGGCTAAAGCGCTACCCCACGGGGAGCGAAAAGCGGGGGGACGGCCCCCCTCCTGATCCGCCGGACCCTATAAACGGGTAATCGCGACGGAGGGTGGGGGACTGAGTATCCTGACGGTCGGGGCTGCGTGGGCGCGGGTGGGCGGGGATCGTTAAGTCGATCTCGGTCGATCCGGGTCTGCTAGGTCCAAGCCTAGGCAGGGTCGAACCTCGCTTGGGTTCTCTCGGTGTGTCAGGGCCCTCTAAACCGCTCGGGTGGGGGCGGGGCACCACCTTAGCCCCGGCCCGGGGGATTTAGGGAAGCCCAGCGGACTCGAGTGACAAAGAAACAACCCTCCAACCTGAGCTAGGTGAGGCCTGGTTGGGGTATACTCACCACCGCGCGTACTCTGGCGGAAGACGCGCGGGTTACACACAAGTAAACTGCACAACACGTAGTACACAAACACTCACACACAGCGAAACATCCTGCGCTTGGTGTCCGGTGCAGCGCGGATCTCGGATGGGTGTCCATTCGGGTCCGACAGAGGGTACAGCTTAAAAACTGGGGACGACACTCCCAGGCTGCCGGATAGTACAGGGGCCCGGTGATATCTAGCCCATTGATCTGGCTGCCCCATCAACCGGCGAAAATCTCCCCTTTGCATTTCCCTCCGCCACCACCCACCCTATGAAATGAGTAAAAATAATAGAAACGACGAAAATGTGTCACAACAGATCGGGCTCCCTATCCCAAATCAAAAATGTAGCGATGGCGATACCGTTCGGGCGACCGACCTGTTACTACAGGCTGGCAATACCGACGGGATCCCAGGAAAAATTGAATCGGTAGAAGAGGGGGCTTTGAGTTATGTAGCACCCTGTGACGAGGTAGGGCATAGCGAGATCCGGGCGCGCGGCCCTCAGGCTGCCAATACCGGAATCGCTATTCCCGAATCCATCAAGGGTGCACCAGGCTCAAAGCAGGTAAATAGGAAGAACAAAAATAAAAAGAAACAGTCGGGTTCAGAGTGGAGGAAACGGCGCTGGGACACCGGCAGAGGCTTGGTGACTACTTCCGAGCCCATGGCCGTTGACACTACTCCGAACAAAAGACCTCACTCGGACAGCTCAACTCCGAGGAGTGTTAAGAAGGCTAATAAGGAGGAGCCGAAGGTACCTCTGAACTACAGTAGGGCGACGGCCAACGATATGAAGATGGCCGTCATCCCTGCAGAGTATCCAGAGGTACGGCTGGACGAGGCGCAAGCTGGAAGCATAGTGGCGGCCCTGGAAAACGCCATTGACGAGTTTCAGGGAGACGCTGTTCCTCTGTTCAGGGATAACTGGCTGCTGAGAGGCGCGCAAGTTTTCTACTGTAACGGACCGGCAGACAAAGACTGGCTTTGTCAGAATGAGCCAAAGTGGGAACCTTGGCAGGGGGCTCGACTCGAAGTTATCGAGGCGAGCAAACTGCTCAGGTTGTCAAAGGCTACGATTTTTGTCCCCGGAAATCACAACTTCGAGGTCATAATGAAACGCCTGGCAAAACAAAATCCTGACCTTAAAGTGGCAACATGGAAGGTCTTCAGTACCAAGGTAGTTGAGGACGCTATTAAGAAAAAGACGGAGACCGCGGTTAACGTTCTCCTAGAGGAGTCAGAGGTCGCAGCTCTGAAAAGACTCGACTTCAGGCCTTTCTGCGGAGCGGCTCGAGCACACTGCTCGATGTGGTCGACCAAAGACAATAAGAAACAGGTGGAACCTCCAGAGGTAAGGGAGGAGATCCTAGAGGTGGACCGGACACCCGGGGAAATGGGGGGACCTTCTGCTTCCAATGAATAAGGGGGGCTTAAGGGGCGCGAGGCGTGGGAGAGACACAGGTTCGGTCAATCTGACACGATCCATTATCTCTTTCACGCAGATTAACTTGCATCTTAGAACCTGCATCTTAGTAAAAGGTATGAAATGTGAGCCCTGGCTGAGGTTCTGCGGGAAGGACCTCACCACGGTTGTAATCAAAGTAAAGTGGAAAAATGGCATCGAAAGGGAGATAGTAGTAGGCGCTGCCTACTTCCCATACGACTCTGAAGCGGGACCACCTCCCGAATAAGTAAAGGACCTCATTTCAGACCTCTCACGGATAAGTATACCTCGACAGAGGTTATCGACAAAAATTGCGAGCTTATACAAGACGCAATTATTGGGACCTACGAGAAGAATTGTGGCCTTCGCGACAAGACTTCACCCAATCAGACGGCCTGGTGGAATCCAGAACTGGAAGCTACGCGAAAGCTAGTTAGGAAGCTGTATAACAGATCAAAGAGAACGAAGAGCCACAAAGACCTGATGGCCTTTAGATTCGCTCAAAGAGAGTATAAAGAAGAAATAGCGTTGGCAAGGGAGAAGGGTGGAAGAAGCACTGTGAGCAAATGAACACTTGTTCGGAAACGGCTAAACTGTGTCGTATCCTGGCTCAAGGGAACAGGAACCACTCGGGCTCCATTAGGCTCCCGTCAGGGGAGTAGGCGGCGAGCGGAGACGAAGCTCTGGACTCCTTGCTCTGAGCCCACTTCCCAGATTGGAGGCCAGACCAGTCAGACGTGACCGATACTGGAGCCCTTGATTCACTGAACGCTGAGCGTTCGGTGGCTCATAGGATAATACAGAGCGAAAAAATTAGATGGGCTATAGGGACTTTTGAACCCTATAAAGCAGCAGGGGAGGATGACATTTTTCCAGCACTCTTGCAGAAAGGAATGGAGGTACTCTTAGCACCCCTGGGTGATCTATTTAAGGCATGCTTAATCTGGGGTTACATACCTCAGAAATGGAGGATAGCCAAAGTGGTGTTTTTACCAAAACCCGGTAAACCCACCCACGAGGTAGCCAAAGACTATAGGCCAAGTAGCCTTACGTCTTTTGCTCTCAAAACATTGGAAAGACTGGTAGATCGTGATGTCAGGGATAATGCTCTAACGGCTCTGCCGCTGCACCCCAGACAGCATGCTTATCAGGCAGGGAAATCGGTGGATTCCGCTCTCAAAGAAGCTGTTAACCACATCAGAAAGGGAATGAAAAACAAGGGCATGGTGTTGGGAGCTCTGCTATACATAGAGGGAGCATTCAACTTCACCACCACGGAAAGTGTTTGCCAAGGTGCCACTGAACACGGGATAGACAACTCCATTATCAGATGGATTAAGCAGTTACTGAACAACCGGGTGATCAAGGCCTACTGGGGTTCCTCGATCAGGCAAAGAGCTGTGAAAAGGGGGGTGTCCACAAGGGGGGGGGGGGGGGGGGGTTAATGTCTCCAACCTTCTGGTCGCTCACAATCGACAGTCTCATTAAAGCACTAAACGAAGCGGGATTTTATGCGCAAGCGTACGCGGATGACATTCTCATACTGATCATGGCGGATAATGAGATTATCTTAGCAGAACTTATGCAACAGGCTCTTTCGGTCCTTGAAGACTGGTGCAAAAAGATGGACTTATCCGTAAATCCATCTAAGACAGTACTAGTTAATTTCACAAACAGATATAAGGTTAAACCTCTCAAGGATATCAGTTTGTTTGGAGAGAAGCTCACCATCTCTAGGTCTGCCAAATACCTGGGAGTGACATTCGACAGCAAGCTGAAATGGGAAGAGCATATTCAGGAGAAATATAAAAAAATTGTGAGTGCCTACTGGGCGTGTAGGCGAGTTTTCGGTATCAATTGGGGACTAAAACCCCCCATGATTCAATGGCTTTATACGGCAGTACTCAGACCTAGACTCCTACATGGCGCTATCGCCTGGTGGCCTAGGTGCTTGCTTAAAACGGGAAAGGAAATTCTGAACCGTATGCAGAACCTTATGCTAAGAGGTATTACGGGAGCAATGAAATCCACACCGCGAGCGGCGATGGAAAGGCTCCTAGACATCCCACCCTTAGACCTGAAGGTTAGAACAGAGGCGTTTAGCGCCAATGTTCGTACATTGACGAAAACGGAACGGTGGGAACATTGGGATAAAGACATACTTGAGGAAGCTGGCGTCGACCTCAAGTCATTTTCTAGAGACAGGATAACCCGGAAATTTAATTTCGGGAAGTCTTACGTTATAAAGCCTCTAACTAGAGAGGACTGGAAAAGTGGGTTCCAACACCCAACATCTTCCAATAGGGTTTGGTTCACAGATGGTTCAAAAAGCGAATCTGACACTGGGGCGGCGGCATGGCTAGCGGGAACATCCCGCGAACTAGTGTTCAGCCTCGATCCTCACGCGTCAATTTTCCAAGCAGAAGTAAGAGCAATCAGGAAAACGGTGGGTAGCATGATAAGTGAAGAGCTGGAGGGCAGCGAAGTGGTTATCTATTCCGATAGCTCCGCGGCCCTCTCAGCGCTTGGCAAAGCGGAAGTAATCTCGATAGAGGTTTGGAAATGTGTGAAAGCGTTAAACAAGCTAACAGAGAATAACAAAGTGACCTTAGCTTGGGTTCGAGGACATGCTGGAGTCTTAGGCAACGAGAAGGCGGACCGGTTAGCAAAACGAGGGGCGGCTGGGTGCCGAGCCACATATTGTAGGGTGGCTATACCAGAGAGCTCAATTAAGAGCTCTCTTAGAGCGTGGACCCGGAATAGATCTGACCGTATCTGGCGGGAATCATCGGGAATGAGACAGGCCAAAACTTTGCTAGGTAGCTCCTCACCGCCAATCTGGAGCGGGGAGTTAATACTCCGCTCCAAAGCTCAATAAGGGAAGTGGTGGGCTGGTTTTCGGGGCACTGCAGGGTAGGCCACCATCTTTTTAACATGGGGCTGCAACGGGTTGATTTGTGCAGATGGTGCGGTCAGGAGGAGGAGACCTCGACCCACCTGCTCTGTTACTGCTCGGCTTGGGCAATAACTAGATGGAGGTGGCTTGAACTCCCCTTCATTAAACCAGAAGACTTGGGAACAATGAAGCTTTCATTGATCTGCAGGTTTGTAGGCATAATTAGAAGTAGGATGGAGGGTGGGACCTAAAACCAAGGGGGATAAGCACAATGGACATGGCCTGATTGCTGGACCGGCACGTCCCCGAAAGAGGCCGCCAGTTTACCCCGCCCCTCTTACGAATACGAATACGAAATTCTAACAAATTTCAGACTTCGTAATATAAAGGTAATGTATATTAATAGAATAGAATAATAATTTCTACGAAATACATATAACCCTAACCTAAAATATAATTAACTTTGTAGGCAATATGATACATGTATAAATGTGGAATAGATTTGTATTTTTGTATAAAATTTTGATTTTGAAAATCACCTGAATAGCTGGAAAGAGCGGGAACGCATTATATATGAGAAAGCAATCCCCAAATTACTCTTGGCCATATGCGGCTAATTTCACGGTCCTTTCACTTTCAGATCAGATTGAGTGATGTAGATAGTTTATTAAAATCTAAATAAATAGCCCTTTCATGATACGAGGGTAGTTCAATAAGTCTTTAGAATGACCAACACATGGCAGCACCACTCCCGACTAGATGTATGGTGCAGTCACAGTCCACATCTTCTGAGTTTACGTGTTTTTATAACCAATTGAAAAAAAAAATTGCTTGTTAAGAAAAATGAAAAAAAAAAGAGTTCAGAGCGGTAATTAAACATTTTCATTTAAAGGGTTTAACTCCATATGAGATAAAAAATGAATTGGACTCAGTTCATGGCACATCTGCCCCTGCCTTAGCAACGGTTTATAACTGGGTAAATGAATTTAAGCGTGGTCGTACATCAATAAGTGACGAACCACGTTCAGGAAGGCCCGTAGAAGCAACTACTCCCGAAATCATCAATAAAATCCACGATATGGTGTTGAAGGATAGAAGATTAAAAGTGCGTGAGTTAGCTGAGGTCACAAGGATATCTATAGGTGCAGTTGTTTCAATTCTACATGAAAAATTAGGCATGAAAAAGCTATCGGCAAGATGGGTGCCGCGTTTGCTCTCAGCTGAGAATAAACGCAATAGAGTGGTCGCCTCTGAGGCTCTTTTGGCGCGCATAAGTCGGAATCCTGAGGAATTTTTTCGTCGATTTGTGACTGTGGATGAAACATGGATACACCACTACACTCCTGAGACAAAGGAACAATCCAAACAGTGGATTTCCACAGGCGAACCAGCTCCAAAGAAGGCAAAGACCGTAAAGTCAGCTGGTAAGGTTATGGCTACAGTTTTTTGGGATGCACATGGAATTATACTTATTGACTACTTGGAAAAGGGTAAAATAATTACTGGTGAGTATTATGCATCATTATTAGAGCAGCTGAAAGAAGAAATTAAAAAAAAACGACCACATTTGGCGAGAAAAAAAATTCTCTTTCATCACGACAACGCCCGAGTTCACACATGCTTCGTTTCAATGGCTAAAATTGAAGAACTAAAATTCGAATTGGTCGAACACCCACCGTATTCACCAGATTTAGCCCCCAGTGACTTTTTCTTATTTCCAAACTTGAAAAAATGGCTCGGTGGACAGAGATTTACGGATAACGAAGACGTCATTGCCTCTGTAAGTGCTTATTTTGAGGAACTTCCGAAAACGCACTTTTCTGAAGGATTAAGAAAACTTAAAAAGCGATTGACCAAGTGTATAGAGCTCCAAGGAGATTATGTTGAAAAATAAAAAAAAATTTACCCAAAAAAAATTGTTTTTATACTTTATTCTACTTATTGAACTTATTCAACGACTTATTGAACTACCCTCGTATAATATAGAAGGAAAGAAGTTGAAACATTTCGTTTTGTTTCAATATACACGTTAATTTTATATATATAAAAAGTTTCACTTGATATATATATATATATATATATATATATATATATATATATATATATATATATATATATATATATATATATATATATATATATATATATATATATATATATATATATATATATATATATATACACACACACCTTCTGCAAGCAATTTCACGGTCCTATCACTTTTCGGGCTGAAGAAGAAAAACGTGATTTTAGCATTTGTGGATTATACACTCACATATTATAAAAATAAGCAGCTCTTTTACTAATATTTTTGTTGGAAATCATAGTTTCGCTCAAAAAACATGCCAATAAGCCAAAAAAACTTACCAACAGTAATGATAAGCATTTTTTTTGTATAATGAATAATCCGAACACCAATATAGAAGTAAATATGTCACGGGCGCCAAAGCTTCGTCTGCTTTACAAACTCGCCTTCGTGGCGCTACCGCGCCACTTGATAATGGAGAAGACTATTCTGTAAATTTTCTGAGACATTTTATATTTCTATTAATGATAAAAAAATCCTTTTTAAAAAAATCGATTTTCTATCGCAGACGATAACATGGGTAAAACGGAATTATTCCTTTTGAAAATGGCCAAAAACGTAGCTTTTTACTATCTCTCGGCTAAGTTGTTTGCCCAGATCATGAGGACTTTTATTTTTCATGATATTTGACGTTTTGTTTTTTAAACTTTTTTTGATCGCCTATATCTCAATAACGTCGCGGTTATATTTTGCCAACTGGACTCATTTATTTAATTTCTTAATAAGGATTCGGAATTAAAAAGAAATTTTAAGATTCATCGAATCGTTTTTGTTTTACAACAATATTTCTATTTTACGTGGTTATATTATTTTTCAAAAATTTTTGGATCGTCGATTTCTTGCATATTACGTGGTAGTGTTTGATCAAGCAAAGCTCATTTTATACGTTTCTTGATAAAGATTCGATATCAAGAAGAATTTTTAAAATTTATCCATTCGTTTTTGTTTTATCATTTTTTTCATTTTCAAGATATTCATTTTTTTTCAAAAAATTTTATAGTTTTTTTCTTAGATAGTATGTGATAATTTTTGGCCATTCAAAGCTCAATTTTTATTTTTTGATGAAGATTTGAAATAAAAAAAATTTTGGATTGATCGATTTGTTTTTGTTTTATACTATTTCTTCATTTTGCTGATATTTTTCTAATTAATGAATCCGTTTTTTATAAGCTCGAACAAATTACAAAATATTTATAAAATTTCATAAATAAAATTTAATCGACAATTATAGTGTTGCAGAATTTATTATTGTAAATTGAAAAAAATGTACCTTGATATGCAAAAACTTTTTAAGTTGCTTTCTAACTGTTAAACTTTGGTACAGATTTATTTATAGTTAAAACATTTTCTAGAATTTCTTAAAATAAAATTTGTCTTATATATGATAAGTGATAGGTGTTTGTACAAAAATTATTTCTTTAAACTCTTGTTTTAATCACAAAAATATGCTTTTACTCAAATAACTTGTAAAAAGACATTTTTGTATTAAATACTTTCAAAATAAAAGAAGAATGTCGAGCACTTTTTAGTTAATGAATATAATTTTTGTGTTTTTTTCCAATACAATTTGTAAAGAATAACATTTAATAGTGTTAAAATTTGGGTTCATAGTCAAAATGAGTGTGAATAGACTATTTTGAATAATTAACTCGAATAATTACTCTTAATGAACATTCATAAGATATTCTTAGTTACACATTATAATATTACCTTAAATTTATTTGTGAATATGATATGTATTATATATATTAAAAAATATTTTAAACAACAATACTTTTTCATAATCTATTGTATGCTTTTGCATAAATTTAAATTACAAAATTTAAATATATACACATATCTCAACATATTAAAAAGCAATAAACTTGTCATTTCTATTTTTCATTGCAGTATTAAATAGAATAAATAATTTCATATTCGAACAATTTATAAAGTTTGAGAATGCTTAATATCAATGAATTGGCAGCAGTTTTTTACAAGTTATTAGAGTAATTGCATATTTTTGTGATAAAAACAGGGGATTTTAAGAAATGTTCTTTACATACACCTATTAGACAAAATCTATTTTAAGTAATTCAAGAAAATTTTTAACTATGAACAAATAAAAGTTAATATTTTTACTATATTAAACTCAATTTATAGTGAAAAAGTAAATAAAACATTTTTTGAACCTATGCAAAAAGTATAGCATAGATTATGAAAAAAATATTTAAATTGTGTAAAAACTTAACCAGTTTTTGCATATCAAGTTACACTATTTTTCAATTGTCAATAATAAATTTGGCAACAGTATAATTGTTGATTAAATTTTATTTATGAATATAATGTATACTACTTTTACAAATAAAATTTGTTGTATATTTGTAACTTTGTTCGAATTTATGAACAACGGTTTTATTCATTAATCACAAATATATCATGTAAATTAAGAAACGGTACAAAAAAGAAACGAATCGATGAATCTTAATTTTCTTTTTATTTCAAACTTTATCAATAAATAAAAAAAGGGCTTTAAATGGTCAAAAAATACGGCATAATCTCAAGAAGAAAGCGATTACATTTTTTTTTAATAAACATGAATATCACAAAAATGAAAAACCTTATAAAACAAAATCAAATCGATAAATCTTAAAAATTCTTCTTGATTCAAAATCTTCGTTGAAATATGTAAAAGATGAGCTATAATTGTTAAAAAAATATCGCGTAATAGGCAATAAATCAGCGATCAAACATTTTTTGAAATATAAAATATCATAAACAATGAAAAAACATTATAAAACAAAAATGATTCGATCAATCTTGAAAATTCTTTTTGATTTAAATTCTTGATCAAAGGAGGAAAGAAATAAGCATTCACTGGTGAAAAATTGCCGTGTAATACCTAAGAAATAAGCAATAAAAACATTTATTTTTAAATATAACGTCGAATATTTTTAAAACCACTGCCAGTTCATTGGTACTAAGCTTTCTCGAACTTAAAAAAATATTCCAATATGAAATTATTTATACTATTTAATATTGAAGTGAAAGATAAAAATGACAAATTTATTACTATTACTTTTCAATATATCATTTTTATTTTTCACCCCAGTATTAAATAGTATAAATAATTTCATATTAGAACATTATATATATATATATATATATATATATATATATATAAAACAAAATCATATCGATAAATCTTAAAAATTCTACTTGATTCAAAATCTTCGTTGAAATATGTAAAAGATGAGGTATAATAATATATATATATTTTCAGAAATACGGGGTTATGGAGACTTTCTTTTAATAATAGACCTAGGTTTATGGAGCCCTTATTTTTTGTTAATCCAAAGTAATGAAAAACGAATTTAAGGGATTTTTAGATTAATAGTTATACAATATACAGTAATAAGAATGGGAGGGGGAGGGGGTTCGACCAGTAAACAGTTTCGATAATTTTGCTAAGAGTTTCGACTTTTAAAAATACCAATAGGCATTATATTAGGCATAATTAATAAAATAGAATCGTTACGATTTCGACAGGTAATAAAATTAATGTTAAATAAACAAACTAGAATAATTATAACATCAGATAAACAAAAAAAAATTATTAATTTTTTGTCATATAAGTAGACAGCTCACTAATAAGAATTTTCCAATTTAAGAGACAAGTAATGTATATTTATTAGAGATCATAGAAACACTATTTCGATTTATTAAAACCGTACTTTGCATTATATAGAAACCAAAATCTTCGATTATTTATTTAATGACAATTAAGAAATCCCGAAAAATCCCCCAAAAATATACTAAATTAGAGTAAATAGTCGAATGTGTAATTTTAATTATTACCCCTAACGCTGTCCTTTTAGCCAATGACATACGTTAAATAACCTAAATATTAAAATTTTTTAATTAGTAGGTTTTATGTATCGAATTCAAAGATGTCGAATGTTTTTACCGTCTATACTTTTTTGTTATTATCTATAAATGATGTTTTGATAAAGTATAATTCTTATATTCAAGTAATGCAATTTTAAAATTTCTAATTAACGATGTTCAAAATACTGTTTTTTCTAAACTTTAAAATTTGTGTTTTTTTACTTTTCTAAATAATAGATATTATTATTTATCATTATTCTATATTTAACATTTGATGTATTAGCCAACCTAAGTAGGTTACTCGCTTCTGATATATATGAATCGAATAATTGAAAATCTAATAAGGAGGATGGGGGGGGGGGGGGGGTCCGTATCAGTAGACAGTTTGTGATAATTTTGTTAAGACTGTAAAATATAGAATAAGGATGTTCAAATATTAGATTCATATACATTAGAAGCAAGATATTTCGAAATATGTAAATACCAAAAGTAAAAATGTCGAACGAGTTACCTTAGTTTGCAAAATACATCAAATTTTAAGTTTAGAATAATGATAAATCAAATGGCGCGGGAGCGCCATGAGGAAAGTATGGTTTTTGCATGGCTACCCTGGTGGAAGTTGAAATTGTACATTTTCGAACATCTTTGTACAATTCTATACATTTACGTATATTTTTGTACATTTTTGTACATTTTTGTACATTTTTGACACTTATTAGACTTTTGTATAGAAGTTTACAGAAATGTAGAGAAATGTACAGAAATGTACAGAAATATACAGAAATGTACAGAAATGTACAATAATGTACGGAAATGTATAATAATAAAATAATAAAGAGATGTACAATTTAAGTGAGTGTCAAAGTCTGTTTTTCCTACCTTGCCGACCTGAGAATCCTAAACTTTTGACTATAATTAAAAAAATGAACAGAATTATGAAAAACTAAGAGATAATTGCCCGTCGTTTTATAATTATCTACTACTGTGCGAAGTTTCAAGTAAATATTTTACGGCTCGTGTCAATGGCATTTGAACGAAACTTCATGATAAAACAGAGATCTGCGAAAGGTGATTCGAAATTTCGTTCAAATGCCATTTATATATGCAATGATATTATTACCTGAAACTTAGCAAAGTGGTAGAGTGCTACAAAAGGAAGGGCAATGATGTATTGGTTTTTCATAATTCAGTTTATTTGTTAATTGTAATTGATTATTCATAACTCAGTCAAAGATTTGAGGTTAGGAATTTCGGCGGCAAATTTGAATCGTATGATACCCTTTCAATGATACCAAATAAAAAATTTTAAATATACTTTAAACTTCGTATTCTTTTCTGTGAAAATAGCATTAATTGATTTTAATAATTAGAAATAAATAAGAAATATACATGTATATAAATGTAAGAAAAAGTTGCAGGTTTCTATTTTTAAATTACAAATATATTATAGTAGATAGTGAAAATAACAATTAGACATTCCAATTTATTACTATTCATTTATTCAATTAAACTTTTTAATTTTTTTCATACAAACATAAAAAAGCTTTGGTTGTAATTCTTAATTAGAAAAATTGCATGAACATAAAACGCTTATGTTATTTAAGATAATTTAATCTTAGTAACACGCAACATAATATAACTATTTAATAGTAATAGTAGGAAAATAGTAACTTCTTAGAGTTTCTTAAAAGTTTCTCAAAAGGATGCCGATGTACCGGTCAGTGATCTGCAATACCGGTATTACGATTAACATTAATAATTAATCGTTTAATAATGACTCATCGCCGGAATTTAAAAAATCATTATTAAACAATTAATTACACAGCCCACAAAAAAAAAATTGTAAGTCCCAAAAACTTGACCACGGTACTTATATGTTTTTAGGATCGCTGAATCCGAATCCAGGGTTAGTTTAACCCCATCAGAACTTTCTCAAGGTCAGTTGAAGGTCAAATTATCGAAATACATGAAAAATACACTGAAACCATGGTATCTTGGGGTTTTTGGGGTCGCTGAATCCGAATCCGGGGTCAGATTAAACAATCAGATCTTTCTCAAGGTCAGTTGAAGGTCAAATTATCGAATACATGAAAAATACACTAAAACCATGGTATCTTGGGTTTTTTTGGGGCGCTGTATCTGAATCCGGGCTTATTACAACCCTATCAGGTCATGGTCAAGGTCAGTTGAAGGTGAAATCAGAAAGATTCATGAAAAAGTAGAGTCAAACCATGACATTTAGGGGTTTTTGGGGTCGCTGAATCCGAATCCAGGGTCAGTATAGTCCCATAAGGTTATATTTATGGTCAGTTCAAGGTTAGTTCAAGGTCATGGACCTAAAGAGAGTGAAAAAATTAGTTATAAACTGAAACAATGCAAAAGGTAATGTAAACCATAAAGCAAAGAACAATGTATATGCAAGTACAATCGTATCCTTTAAAACTATATCATAGCTTGCTGCTCCTTCATTTACTTTAAATTTGTTAGAAGTATATGCAATTCAATAAAATACCCGTAAAAATATTAAGCCCATTACTCTTTTTTATGGTAACGAACTATTTTATTGTCAAATGATCTACGAAGTGGATTACGCTTCCGCTTCTCCGATGTTGATGGTAGATCTCTTTTTAACGACCAACAGTAATCTGCTAACATATTTACGTCCCATCTTCCTTGGTACCTGCGCTCCATTTCCTTGATATCTTGGTGAAATCTCTCTCCCTGCTCTTCGCTGTAATCACCTAGGTTTTCTGGAAATTCATCAACATGCGAATATAAAAAGTGTAATTTTAGATTCATTAGGCAGCCTTGATTTTTGTAACTATTTACTAAATTTAAAACTATTTGTTGGTAATTTGGGCTCTTATGATTTCCAAGAAAGTTTTTAATTACGTCCTTGAAACATAACCATGCTTCTCTCTCTCTGTATGATTCATTTTCGTAACAAAAATTTCATCATTTATCATCTGACGAATCTGAGGGCCACCGAAAATTCCTTCATTTACTTTAGCATCACTTAATTTGGGAAACTGATTTCGCAGATACTTAAAGCAGCTACCATATTTGTCTAAAGATTTTACCCATTGTTTCATAAGTCCCAATCTAATGTGCAGAGGTGGTATAAGAATTTTTGATGGATCAACAAGTGGCTTATCTTTTATATTCTTAGAACCCGGTTCAAACTTTTGTCTAAGGGGCCAGACACTCTTCATGTAATGATTCTTTCTATCCCTACTATCCCATTCACATAAATAGCAAGGATATTTTGTGAATCCCGATTGTTGCCCCAGAAGTATTGTTATGATTTTAAGATCCCCACATATTTGCCATTTATGATCATTGTATTTTATTCGGTCTAATATTACTTTCATGTTACAGTACTCTTCATTCAGTATTACCGAATATCCTATGGGAATGGCTGCATAAACATATGTATTGTGTAACAAAACGGCTTTTAAACTTCTCGTTGACGAATCGATGAACAATCTCCACTCGTTAGGGTTGTAACATCCATGTTTAAAGCAATTCATCAACCCAACTATATCTTTGCAGTAAACTAAGGAAAATTCTTCATCTTTAGCGAAATAATCACGATATTTCTTATCTCTGTCTCAGTAGTAAGAAACTTTAATTTTTCCAGCTTCATTAGTATTTTCTTTTAGCCATGAAGCCAAGTACTCCGCCCCATCCTTTGGTAGGCCCAAATCGCGTATGAGATCATTCACTTTTTCCTGTGTAAGTGGACCTTTCTCCTTCTTAGTATTATAGGGGATGTATTCTTCGTCACTTGTATCACTTGTACTAGCAACGTCATTGTCTTCATCAGGCGCTATTTCTTCTTCCGCAATAATATCTCCTTCCTCCATTTCTTCGTCTAAGATTTCATCTTCATCGTGTCTTTCTAAATTTTCCTCAAGATCCATACTTCCACTTGCGTACATACCCAGTGGATCTTCTCTTTTATCAATTGACGATTTATATATAGGTTTCGTGACACTTTCAACGTTAGCGTAATTAATTTGCGACTTGTTTTTACTATTAACTCCATGCAAATTCGTATTACAAAAATAACAGTCTTCTTTTCTTAAAGGTTCCTTCCATATCGTAGGCACTTTCATTTTTACTTCAGTTTTACCATTTTTGTCTTTCTGTAGCATTTTCCTACATATTGCGCATATGATTTTAGGAACCCAATCAAATTCATCAATTTTCATGTCTAAATCAAACATGTTCTATTTTATTGGGTATCAGGGTATTTTATTGAATTTCATATACTTCTAACAAATTTAAAGTAAATGAAGGAGCAGCAAGCTATGATATAGTTTTAAAGGATACGATTGTACTTGCATATACATTGTTCTTTGCTTTATGGTTTACATTACCTTTTGCATTGTTTCAGTTTATAACTAATTTTTTCACTCTCTTTAGGTCCATGACCTTGAACTAACCTTGAACTGACCATAAATATAACCTTATGGGACTATACTGACCCTGGATTCGGATTCAGCGACCACAAAAACCCCTAAATGTCATGGTTTGACTCTACTTTTTCATGAATCTTTCTGATTTCACCTTCAACTGACCTTGACCATGACCTGATAGGGTTGTAATAAGCCCGGATTCAGATACAGCGCCCCAAAAAAACCCAAGATACCATGGTTTTAGTGTATTTTTCATGTATTCGATAATTTGACCTTCAACTGACCTTGAGAAAGATCTGATTGTTTAATCTGACCCCGGATTCGGATTCAGCGACCCCAAAAACCCCAAGATACCATGGTTTTAGTGTATTTTTCATGTATTTCAATAATTTGACCTTCAACTGACCTTGAGAAAGATCTGATGGGGTTAAACTAACCCTGGATTCGGATTCAGCGATCCCAAAAACATATAAGTACCGTGGTCAAGTTTTTCGGACTTACAATTTTTTTTTTGTGGGGCTGTGTTATCAATGTTAACTGTGATACCGGTATTGCAGATCTCTGGCCGGCACCTCGGTACCCCCTTAACAATTCAGATTATTTATACTTAAAATTAAAAAAAATTTTATACAGCTCTAGAATTATTTTATCCAGTTTCATAGAATCTCAAAATATTTTTGATTTCAAAATAGAAGCCTGCAATTTTTTGCTTATATTTATATTTACAAATATATTTATTATTTATTACTAATTATTAAAATGAATTAATGTGATTTTTACTAAAGAGATACAGTTTAAAATAGGTTTAAAATTTTTTATCTGCACGGAGAGATGCGACGTATTCAAAATTATTATTTACTGTATGAAAATTACTATTTTATAAATTAGGAATATTTGAATTTACTTGCATTTGGATGCTTTGTACAGTTTTGTAGAAGTTCATAAACGTATATAAATTCTGGAATTAAAAATGTATGGAATTTTACTATTTACTTTAGTGAAAAATGTCATTTATAGAATTTTCAAAAAAATATAGTAATTTGTGCTGAATATTTAGTAAGTTAATTTTACGTACTTATAGTTAAATTCTCATAAATATTTTAATAAACGTCTTGACTCAAAAAATCTAACTTATAAAACTTACGTATTTTTTAACAACTGTATCTTATGCTCTACAATATATAAATGGATCTTGATGGGTATATCATTATTTAATGAATATTTACAAGACAGTAAAATAAATAAAGTCTAGTGTAACTTATAAGGACGATTCGAAGCATAGTCAAACAAGGATCGTGACGGCGAAGTCAGTAGAGTGTCCGCTTCAGGAATTGAGGATCGCCAGTCAAATCTCCACGAAGTCGGGTTTTTCGGTAAAAATATTTTTATATTTGAAATTAAATTGTACAAATATAAGAAATATTATAGGTATGTGTAATAAATAAACAATCACGGAAAGATTAAACTGAAAACAAGTTTTTATTAATGTGAATTTTAAAATTACTATTTAATATTTTAGAAGATTGCATAGTAAAAATTATTAAAATACGAGTAATGTTCAATCATTAAAAAAGTATACATTTATGAACAAAAATAAGAGGAACGTTTCTCTTTGTCTGGTATCATTGATTTGTACATCTCTGTACATTTTTGTACATTATTATACATTTCCATACGTTATTGTACATCACTGTACGTTTCTGTACAAAAGTCTCTCGATTTCGGATTCTGGATCATTCTGGGTGATTTAGAATCCGAACGGGTTCTGGATCACTTTGAGAGGGCAGGGGGGTGATACAGAACCCGCGTGAGCCAGTATGCCTATAGCCTATCTACTAAAATATTTTTTGTTTTTAGAGTATGAACACCGTTTTGATACTTCAATTTTCAGTGATGATATATATTTTTACGATTTGATCACCAAGTTCATTTAAACAATTTTCGGATTTTGGATTTTTGTTTATATGTTTATGATTTAATCACCAAGTTCATTTCAACAATGTTCGGATTTTGGATAAGCACATGCTTTTATGCTCAGATTAAGGCTCATTATTTCTTTGTTTCAATCCATAAACAATAATCATCAACAATGCTACTAATAGTGCCCAAAAAGAAAATAAAAATATATACTAGACAAATATTTCACAAGAGTGTATATATATTTATATAACAACATCAAGCTATTAGTAGGTAGAATTATACATATTGTATTTTATATTTTATACTTCATGAAGCAGTTATTATTTGACTTTAATGTATATTTTAAAATTGCATACTTCGTTTCTACAGTTAGGTATTGAATAAATTACATGAATGAAGATGCACTTCAAAGTTATTTATAATCAAGAATCAAATAATATAATATAAAGATGTAATAATACAATAGTGATGTAATATTAGTACGGTTTAAAATATTAGTGATCCTATATAAGTACGGTGTAAAAATAACATTATTAAGAAATTAACTTTGTAGAATCTTGGAAAACTAATGCAATATTGTAACGTATTCTTGAATTATAGTAACTAATGATAGGTTTTTTACTCACAGTTGTCATATAATACTGATTAAATATTAGTAAGATATAATATAATAAAAATACAATAGTTATAATAGTGATGAATTATTAGTGCAGTGTAAAATAATAGTTATCCCATCATATTAGTACGGTGTAAAAATAACATTCAGGGGGTCCGAAACCCATTGCTGCGATTTTACCGATCTAACGTCGGTAATGCAGGTAACGGTGCATCTGGTGCCAATCACTATAACTAATACGGGAGATGCGCACGGTTTTGTACATTACAAACAATGTGTATCTCGCATAGAGTATACACACGCGTGTTTCGAATACACGCATTATTTCTATAAACAATCATGTGTATTTCGTATATATATACACGTGTTTCGACTACACGCCTTTTTTATATAAATAATAATTATGTGCATTTCACATATACACACGTGTTTCGAATACACGCCTTTTTTATATAAATAATAATATGTATATTTCGCATATACACGCGGGTTTCGACTACACGCCTTCTTTACATAAATAATAATAATATGTGTATTTCGCATATACTCGCGTGTTTCGACTACACGCCTTCTTTACATAAATAATAAATAATCATAGTAATTTAAACAAAAAAAATACCCTTTAAAGAGATCTAAACTAACGAAGTATAATTCCTCTTGTTTTAAAAAAGGATAATAAAAACATACATTTATTTAAATAATATGTAAATAACTTTAACAAAAATATTTGGAGTTATTTGTACAAAAATTTGTAAAATCTCCTAAAAAAACCTAACAAGGTTTGTACTAGGAAAGTATGGCTTCTTTTTTAATTAGTTTATTTTTTCCATAAAATTAACAATAAAGTTTCGTTTAATGTAATAGTAAAAATATAACAAAGATTGGAGCACTTAATTTTCTAACGAGAATAACAGAATAAATCTTACAAAAAATACCTTTTAAAAAGGTCTAAGCTAGGAAAGTATTGCTAACTTTTATTGATTTCATTTTTAAAAAATACACTTTAAATAATATGTAAATAAATATATAACAAAAATTTGTTCTTATAAAAATGGTCTGCTAATAAAATATATTTTATTAAATTAATACATTCAATATAAATATATATTTTATTTTAATTATCTATATACAAACTGTAATAAATATTAAATAAATTTTAATTTTGATAACTTTTTTTATAATTAAATTAATGAAAACACTGAAATCATTGTCAAGTATTTTTCAACAATTTTTATACGTAAATATTTTATTTTAATTATCTATATACAGACAGTGATAAATAATAAACAAATTTTAATAATCATATGTAACAGCATTTTATTACTGTTATACAACAAAAAAATTTATATTCACAAATTTATCTTATAATAACAATAATATTCTACATTTTTTATTAATGTTCTTTAACATGTGTTTGTACAAATAGCAACATGCTCTTTTCATACTTGGCGGGCCCTCACGTTTCTGTTTATTAGGTGAGTGAACCAAATATTGATACCTAACGTAAATATTAACTGCCTGTGTTAAATTGAAGTCTACATTCCTTAGAAGAAGTGTACAATACAAAGTATATTATTGTTATTACAGTTTATGTTTACGATTAACGTACGTAGCAAAATAAGCAATTCTCTAGTACTTAAGGGTAACTCCACCTTGAAACAGAAACGTGAGGGCCCGCCAAGTATGAAAAGAGCATGTTGCTATTTGTACAAACACATGTTAAAGAACATTAATAAAAAATGTAGAATATTATTGTTATTATAAGATAAATTTGTGAATATAAAATTTTTTGTTGTATAACAGTAATAAAATGCTGTTACATATTTATTTACAGCCGTAGACTGGACATTGTTCAGTAATAATACCGAGTTTCAGATATTGATACAGATCTTGTATGTTAATATTGCGAGTTATTTCAGACCAATGAAAGCAAAATGCCAGATTAATATTCAAGGAGATTGTAAAAAGAATTATCATGATTATTAAAATTTGTTTATTATTTATCATTGTCTGTATATAGATAATTAAAATAAAATATTTACGTATAAAAATGGTTGAAAAATACTTGACAATTATCATTAGATTTCAGTGTTTTCATTAATTTGATTATAAAAAAAGTTATCAAAATTAAAATTTGTTTAATATTTATTACAGTTTGTATATAGATAATTAAAATAAAATATATATTTATATTGAATTTAATAATTTAATAAAATATATTTTATTAGCAGACCATTTTTATAAGAACAAATTTTTGTTATATAGTTATTGTTATATATTATTTACATATTATTTAAAGTGTATTTTTTAAAAATGAAATCAATAAAAGTTAGCAATACTTTCCTAGCTTAGACCTTTTTAAAAGGTATTTTTTGGTTTACATGTTGCTTAAAGTGTATTTTTTTAATATCCTTTATTACATAAAATTGAAATTAATAAAAGGTAGCAATACTTTTCTAGCTTAGACCTTTTTAAAAGGTATTTTTTGGAAGATTTATATTTATGTTGAATTTAATAATTTAATAAAATATATTTTATTAGCAGACCATTTTTATAAGAACAAATTTTTGTTATATAGTTATTGTTATATATTATTTACATATTATTTAAAGTGTATTTTTTAAAAATGAAATCAATAAAAGTTAGCAATACTTTCCTAGCTTAGACCTTTTTAAAAGGTATTTTTTGGTTTACATGTTGTTTAAAGTGTATTTTTTTAATATCCTTTATTACATAAAATTGAAATTAATAAAAGGTAGCAATACTTTTCTAGCTTAGACCTTTTTAAAAGGTATTTTTTGGAAGATTTATATTTATGTTGAATTTAATAAAATATATTTTATTTGCAGTTCACATTTACCAAATCAAATTTTTGTTATTAATATTATCTATTATTTAGAAAAATAAAAAAAACAAATTTTAAATTTTAGAAAAACAATATTTTGAACATCGTTAATTAGAAATTTCAAAATCGCATTGCCTAAATATAAGAATTACACTTTACCGGGGGACTACTGTTTAGACGAATCACTTTATATTTGATTCAAAAAACGATTTTTCATTAATTCAATGTAATATGTTTCGATTGTTTAATTTATTTTTGCCAATTTATTTAAAATCTCATTTCATAGAGTAGTCAAATAATCGACGTAAAATTGTTAGAAAACAATAATTTCTAATTAGCAATGTAATTAATTTTAATAATATACAGATCATAAAATATAAAGTGCGTATATTCAAATACAGATAATTTTAATACTATAAACATATTAAAATTGTGTGCTTTCAAATAATAGATATTCGTACAAATCTTTTTCTAATTGATTTAAATAAGAACGGTAATATTGAGCTGTCGAACAAATATGCAATGAAATTCGTTTATCTGATTAGTAGTTGATTTATTCTTTTCGAAAGTATGATTTGTCTATATTTTAAATGTCGAAAATATGGAGTTCGAATAATATTGGTTCGTATTTAATAAAATCGTTATTTGAACGAGGTAAAATCCCTAGAAAATTTTAAAATTGCAACGCAATTAGCGAATGTACACATTGAATTTTTCTTTTGTAATGAAGGTTATGGTCGAGTTGAAATTCACTATTTTGATAAAAAAAATCACTACAAGGTAGCAATTAAATTGTTATAGTAATTTTACTGTATTGTAACTTACTTTATTACCAGAATAAATTTAAATTTACTGTTTATACATTAAATTTAATAATAACGGCGATTTTACTATACAAAAATTAAATTTAATTAAAAAGTTATATTAAAAGTTTAGAATATATATAGATTAGAATAAAAAAAATAAAAAAATGAATTATGAATTCTTTATGATTTCATATTAAATGTTGCCAAAAAAGAGATTGAATTAATATTGAGCACTATTAATATTAAATAATGACAATTTCATGCAAATGTTTGTAATAATTTTATTTGAAACTTGTAACATTTTATTTTTTATAAGACACTTGTTGAAGAATAATAATTTTTGAATATGTGTTTAATTATTACCAGAGTTTTGCAGTACTTAGCACATATAATACTTTACATTAGAAGGCGATTGACCATTTTGTGTTTTGTAAGGTTGAAAAATACTTTTAAAGTATCTTTTTTAGTAATATCATAAACTTAAATATTATGACTGAAACTTTAAACTGAAAGTTAAAAAACTCTTAGTACTGTTTTATATATTGTAAGTACGATTACTGTAAAACAATAAATAATTGCTTAGTTAATACTTTGTATAAGTGATTTTTACCGGCTATTAAACATTAACTTACAATCTTTTAGTAATCTTTTAGTAATCTTTTAGTTTAGTCTTACAATTAATTAAGCTATAAGTACGATATGTTAATGCAAATTAATGTTTTATTTTATAGTGTCATACAACATCTTAAAACAATGATCAGCTTTTCTAATTAATTACTCAACTTTCTAATGCTTATTTTACGACTGCTAATATCTAACTTCCATTACATAGAGCAGCAGATATGCTACTCTATGCAAAGTAAGTGCTTGCACAAGTAACCCATATTTCGTTTTAGTCTGAAGTTAAACAATGTAAATCTACACAGAATTCATTCAGTATAGAGTAAAAGATTTTGTATAATATAATTACTTAAACTACTTATCCAAATTCCATTTCCATTATTTTAAAAGTCAGGATTCCATTAAAACCATTGCACGCAAATTACAAATTTATTAATTTTTTAAAAGTAGATCAAGTAAATTATTGCAATAAAAGAAACAAATGTATGGTAAATACAGTTTAACATTAACTAATTTATTTGAATTGAAGTACCGAATACAATAATGATATTAGCACTTTAATTTATTATTTACTTCTATATTGGTGTTCGGATTTTTCTTTATACGATAACAA
Organism: Gastracanthus pulcherrimus; assembly: GCA_949152435.1. NCBI lineage: Eukaryota > Metazoa > Arthropoda > Insecta > Hymenoptera > Pteromalidae > Gastracanthus > Gastracanthus pulcherrimus. The sequence goes on from OX424573.1 coordinate 57,503,352, forward strand.
GTACTTATTACTATTATTACCAAGTTATTTCGACTTAATAGCATGTTTTCGTGCTAAACTATGATTTCCAACAAAAATATTAGCCAAAAAGTTATTTTATGTCATAATAAACGAGTATGTAATTCTCAAATGCTGAAAGTATATCAACTTTCTTTCTCCAGCCCGAAAAGTTAAAGGACCGTGAAGTTAGCCGCAACAAGTGTATAAGTGAAAGGACCGTTAAAAGGTCTACCCTAATTGCAATTTTCAAAAAATCGATTTTTTTTTATTCCATTTTTCGAAAGTATAGATATTTGAAAGTATCATATTAAATTTTCATAAAGATCCGAGCAGAGTAAGTGTACTTTTGAGGGACTTTTACTTAGTTACCTGAGCGCGCTAATAGTGACCGTTCGGAGCGGTATCGTCTACCTTCCTTTGTTTACGTGAGCAGCTGAAACCTTTCGTGTATATACTATCCCTACTCAAATCTATTCATTCGTGACCCCTTATTTTTCGAAAGATACCTGTATATTTGAATTTCAAGCAAGTAGCAACCTATATTAGTCGTGTTTGAAATCTGTAAGCGTAAACATCTGTGCTCGTGATTGCCGAGATGGACAAGAAAACTATCCATCAAAAACAAAAATGGAGACGTCCAGGTTCGAAAGCGGAAAAACGTAGTGCACCAAAACGAAGTGCACCAAAAAAATTGCAGTGCTAATCACTCAAGTAGTGCCGGAAAAATGGAAGTCGACGGTATATGTCAAATGTTTTTGGAATCTCTCGAAAAATTTTCTGTGCGTTATGGTTTTTACATCGGCGACGGTGACAAGAAGACTTTCAAAATACTGCTCGATACACACCCGTATGGTGAAGGAGTGATCGTTAAAAAGTTAGAGTGTGTGTTACACGTCGCAAAAAGAATTTTCAAACGTGCTAGTGAAGCTAAAAAAAATCTTATACAGGCAAGAAAAGCTGCAAAGAAGGACGAGGAAAAACCTCCAGCAAAAAAAGCTGCAAAGAAGGAAGAGAAAAAAACTCCAGCAAAAAAAGTTGTCACTAAAAAAAGAAAAACCAGCGTAAAAAAAGTTCCTGTTGTTAAAACTCAAGATTTAACGATAAAATTAATGAAAGAACTGTCGAAAAATTACGGTTTAGCCTAATTCCTGATTCCGTGGAAGAAATGCGCAGGGAGATCTGGGCAGGATTTTATCATAAGATTTCAACCGACAGCAAGCCACAGCATTCATACTGTTCTGAATCCTGGTGTAAATATAAGAAAGCTGTGGAAAACAACACCGTTCGACAATTTAAACATCCTCCTGCTCTCGCTGAAGATGTTCAAGAAGTTCTCAAACCAATCTACGAGGATTTGACAAAACAAGAACTTCTTGAAAGGTACCTCGGCGGAAACACGCAAAATAACAACGAGTCTTTCAACAACTGCGTCTGATCGATGGTTCCTAAATACATCTTTAGTGGGAAAGAAACTGTTGAAATCGCGTGTCAAACAGCTGCGTGTATTTTCAATGAAGGATTGAAGCCAATATTGAAAATATTGGATGTGATGGGCGTCAAAATCGGCAATATCGCCGAGCAGTTCGTAGCTGAGCGAGATCTAACGCGCGTACGAGTTGCAAACCGCCGCAGTGGAGATGCCTCTAAGGAGGCCAGAATTAATCGAAAGATGGCTATTTTGGATCAGACGGTACATTATGAAGAAACTGAAGGCATAATGTACGGTGCAGGCATCGCTGATTAAGCGTAGGTAAGAAATTTTCACGTTTTTTCGTTAAAAAAAATTTTGAACGCGTTTTTCTCGAAATGACATTTTTGTACGGCTTGTTGAAAAAATCTCGGAAACTACTGCATCAATCCTTACCAAATTTTTACCACATATTCTTTATGATGATAGCTATGTCGCGTATCATACGATTTTTGAAATTTTGAGTTTAACTTGGTTTTTAAAAAAAAAAATGAAAAAAAGGTGATTTTTCGTTACTTTTCGAAATATGGCCGCCATTTTGCCTTTTTTTTTGTTGCAGATAATCCACTCCGGAGATTTCATCAACAGGGCGCACTCATCTTTTTTTTTGATATTTTTTTGGCCTCCATTTTTATACGATAAAAAACAAAAAAATTAATAAAAAAAAAATTTTTTCATGTATTTCAAGATTGTATTTATCAAGCCTCATACTTCACATATTAATATTTCTAATTTAAAACGATGAAAAAAAATCGTGAAAATAATCTTTTTTTTGCGCGTCTAATTAGGGTAGACCCCTTAGTTGGCCGCACATACGGCTAGGTATTGCCAACGAATATAGACCTATATAGAAGAACGATTCTTATGGAGCGGTTGGTTCTCAAAAGCGGTAGTTGAATAGTCTCCGCGAGAAGGCGCCAGCCGTTATTTTCCTATGGTGCTGTCTCTCTCGCACCTGCGCGCCGTTTCGGTTTTAAATTTTCTAGAGCTTACGGGCGGACTTTATTCTTGCGCTTCAATTAAGATATTAATAAAAATGTTTAGAGTTAGATTTGATAATTTTAAAAGCATATATAAATTTTTATGTATTTAAATGACTTGGGTACAAATTAACTGAAAGTAATAATAAATTAGTATTACAGTTTCGATAAATCTAAGATAATAATAAATAAATAAATAAGTAAATAAATAAATAATAAAATTCATTTTTATATCATATTTAATTTTGATATTGCCTTTTGTTATTAAATAATTATTTTTTTCATAATTTTAAGAAGAATATAGGTATTTACGAGGTCTGTCCCAAAAGTATCCGACCTACCTCGATTTCTTGGCGCTTGATTTATTCTTCGTCATCCGGGGGGTGGCATCCTTCAAAGTAGTCCCCATTTGATTGAACAAGACGCTCATATCGATGTTTCCACTTATTAAAGCACTCTTGAAAGTCAGACTTCGGAATCGCCTTTAGTGCATTCGTCGCATTAGTTTCAACAGTCTGTTTATTGTCGAATCGATGTCCTTTAAGCGGCATTTTCAATCGAGGAAACAGCCAAAAGTCAGTGATTACATTCAGCTTCAAAATGTAATCAGTTATAAGTTCAAACATATGTAATATGTCTGCAAAAATGAGCGTGTAGTATCCCTTAAAATGTTGTAGTGAACACAAATTTTGGTCCATACATGCGTACACATACATAGGACAAACCGGGGCTAATTCATCGATATGTTTTGCGATTGCCTATTCTAATAATTTTCCAAAATCTAAATCCTGTTTAACGTAGATATAAACTTTATAATTTTAACTAAAAAATTTTTTTCAGACTTATTTATAAATTTGCTATAGTTGTTAGACTACAGTTGCTCGGGGCTGATCTGTCAACGGAAATCTTCCTTTATTTGTAACTTAAGCAATTTTACACTTTTTTAAGTGTACCAGGCGTAAAAATCTTATCAAGAAAAAATAATAAGTCTTGATTCTTACTGAATTATTTAAGGAAATTTTGTATGGAACTCCAGTTACTTTTTGCCAAAAAATCGAAATAAAAACTTTAAATGCGTATTACTAGAAACATATCAAGTGGCGCGGTAGCACCACGAAGGCGAGTTTGAGAAGCAGACGAAGCTTTGGCGCCCGTGACATATTTACTTCTATATTGGTGTTCGGATTTTTCATTATACAAAAAAAAATGCTTATCATTACTGTTGGTGAGTTTATTAGCATATTAGCATGTTTTTGGCTTATTAGCATGTTTTTTGAGCGAAACTATGATTTCCAACAAAAATATTAGTAAAAGAGCTGCTTATTATTATAATATGTGAGTGTATAATCCACAAATGCTAAAATCACGTTTTTCTTCTTCAGCCCGAAAAGTAGTAGGACCGTGAAATTGGCTGCAGAAGGTGTGTGTGTATATATATACACACACACCTTCTGCAGCCAATTTCACGGTCCTACTACTTTTCGGGCTGAAGAAGAAAAACGTGATTTTAGCATTTGTGGATTATACACTCACATATTATATATATATATATATCAAGTGAAACTTTTAATATATATAAAATTAACGTGCATATTGAAACAAAACGAAATGATTCAACTTCTTTCCTTCTATATTATCATGAAAGGGCTATTTATTTAGTTTTAATAAACTATCTACATCACTCAATCTGATCTGAAAGTGAAAGAACCGTGAAATTAGCCGCATACGGCCAAGAGTAATTTGGGGATTGCTTTCTCATATATATTGCGTTCCCGCTCTTTCCAGCTATTCAGGTTATATGCTTTCCCGCCATCTCGCCATATACTACCGATATTTTATTTCTATAATCATCACAAGGTCACAAGGGAATCATTGTGCATTTTTATAAAAAAGCTGATTACGGAATCAATAATACATTGGTGATTTTACATTTGATGTTATTTGATCGTACTGATGATAAAGATATTGTAAAAATAACGAATTTAAAAATAAATGCAATACCATTAGCTAAGGTTTATATCAATGGTAAAAAGTATAAGGTTGTAAGTGGGATATTTCACCATGGTAATATTTCTCAGGGTCATTATACTAATATGTTACGACAGCATAATCAGTTGTTTCACATCAGTGATAATAATGTCACTAAAAAACAATGGCCAAGAGGGGCTAAAAATGTTTATATTTTATTTTTAAAACAAATTTATGGTAATTTAATACGTTCGCTCAAAAAGACATGAAATCTCTAAGAAAAAACTTTTAACCAAATTAAAAAAGTTAGGCGAGTTCGATGCATTGCGTATTATTATGCATTTTATTTTTAGAACAAACTTAAGGTACTTCAATAAGACCGCTTAAAAAGATATGAAATCTCTAAAAAAAAAACTTTTAAGCAAAGTAAAAAGGTTAGGCGAGTTTGATGTATTGCATATTATCATGCATGCCAATAAAATAACGTAACATAATAATATAATTTTGTTTACTACGAAATTACCGATTAAAAAACAACTGAGATCGATTAAAGAAGGCAATTTTGTTTACAATGAAATTACAGATTAAGAAGTAACTGAGATCAATAAAAAAAGTCAAGTTTATAACCATATTATCTTAGTCATAATACAGCAAACAAAAAAGCATTGTGTTTAATTGAGGGCTGAGTCAAATGATTGCTCATCTTAACTGAAGTAATATATTGATCAATTACAAACAACTCAAGATACTACGTAACTTGCCATGCCCGTTTCATTTTATTCATAGGTGAACAACTAAAATTTTCTTTTTATACAATACAACGTCATAACAAATTTATTAATGTTATTAACTTCTTACAAAAACTTTTTAAATATACAAAATTTCATGAATACTATTTAAAAAGTAATTGTTAATATATATTTTTGATTTCAAAATGAATAAAATTTTCATGACAGAAATTTCTATATTTTTGTTCGACATAAAGAGAAAATGTTATATTAAATACTATTTTGTTCAATTACATTTAGTAATCTATATTGAAAATGTATCATTATTCAAAAATAATAATTAACTTTGTGTACGCAAATAAAATATGCAGAAAGCTACACTTGCAATTAGACAACACCATGAATAAAATGAAACGGGCATGGCAAGTTACGTAGTATCTTGAGTTGTTTGTAATTGATCAATATATTACTTAAGTTAAAATGAGCAATCATTTGACTCAGCCCGCAATTAAACACAATGATTTTTTGTTTGCTGTATTATGAATAAGATAATATGGTTATAAACTTGACTTTTTTTATTGATCTCAGTTGTTTTTTAATCTGTAATTTCATTGTAAACAAAATTGCATTTTTTAATTGATCTCAGTTGTTTTTTAATCGGTAATTTCGTAGTAAACAAAATTATATTATTATATTACGTTATTTTATTGACATGCATGATAATATGCAATACATGAAACTCGCCTAACCTTTTTACTTTGCTTAAAAGTTTTTTTTTGGAGTACTAATATACTATATTTCACCAAAGTAGTTAGAAAATATTGTATTCATTTTGAAATTTTAACGATTACTTTTCAGTTGAGGTTCTGTTATTGTAGAAGAATAAAAAAAGAGGACCCTGCTATTAAACGAGCGTTAAGTTAGTTTTATCTGAAAATTACATAACATTTGAGTACGTAACTACTTTCTACATCTACTACTATTCAAATTGTTTATTGAAATAAGGTCCTATAGAAGGTACAAAGATCGATATTTTTTTTCATAGTATTCGATAAAATCTAGAGTCAAAAATATGATGTAAAAGGTTTTAAAGAGATATCAAACTATAGCAGACCTACGAAGTATGCAAGTTGCAGCACGTGCGTTCTCTCCAATTAACGTATGGAACTTTAATCGCGTTTTTTCTCGAATCTACATTTTTTAAGTTTAATTCACAGATAACTCAAAAAGTATTCAACTAATTACACAGCCCAACAAAAAAAAAATTATAAGTCCCAAAAACTTGACCACGGTACTTACATGTTTTTGGGATCGCTGAATCCGAATCCAGGGTTAGTTTAACCCCATCAGATCTTTCTCAAGGTCAGTTGAAGGTCAAATTATCGAAATACATGAAAAATACACTAAAACCATGGTATCTTGGGGTTTTTGGGGTCGCTGAATCCGAATCTGGGGTCAGATTAAACAATCAGATCTTTCTCAAGGTCAGTTGAAGGTCAAATTATCGAAATACATGAAAAATACACTAAAACCATGGTATCTTGGGTTTTTTTGGGGCGCTGTATCTAAATCCGGGCTTATTACAACCCTATCAGGTCATGGTCAAGGTCAGTTGAAGGTCAAATCATAAAGATTCATAAAAAGTAGAGTCAAACCATGACATTTAGGGGTTTTTGGGGTCGCTGAATCCGAATCCAGGGTCAGTATAGTCCCATAAGGTTATATTTATGGTCAGTTCAAGGTTAGTTAAAGGTCATGGACGTAAAGAGAGTGAAAAAATTAGTTACAAACTGAAACAATGCAAAAGGTAATGTAAACCATAAAGCAAAGAACAATGTATATGCAAGTACAATCGTATCCTTTAAAACTATATCATAGTTTGCTGCCCCTTCATTTACTTTAAATTTGTTAGAAGTATATGCAATTCAATAAAATACCCGTAAAAATATTAAGCCCATTACTCTTTTTTATGGTAACGAACTATTTTATTGTCAAATGATCTACGAAGTGGATTACGCTTCCGCTTCTCCGATGTTGATGGTAGATCTCTTTTTAACGACCAACAGTAATCTGCTAACATATTTACGTCCCATCTTCCTTGGTACCTGCGCTACATTTCCTTGATATCTTGGTGAAATCTCTCTCTCTCTGCTCTTCGCTGTAATCACCTAGGTTTTCTGGAAATTCATCAACATGCGAATATAAAAAGTGTAATTTTAGATTCATTAGGCAGCCTTGATTTTTGTAACTATTTACTAAATTTAAAACTATTTGTTGGTAATTTGGGCTCTTATGATTTCCAAGAAACTTTTTAATTACGTCCTTGAAACATAACCATGCTTCTCTCTCTGTATGATTTATTTTCGTAACAAAAATTTCATCATTTATCATCTGACGAATCTGAGGGCCACCGAAAATTCCTTCATTTACTTTAGCATCACTTAATTTGGGAAACTGATTTCGCAGATACTTAAAGCAGCTACCATCTTTGTCTAAAGATTTTACCCATTGTTTCATAAGTCCCAATTTACTGTGCAGAGGTGGTATAAGAATTTTTAATGGATCAACTAGTGGCTTATCTTTTATATTCTTAGAACACGGCTCGAACTTTTGTCTAAGGGGGCAGACACTCTTTATGTAATGATTCTTTCTATCCCTACTATCCCATTCACATAAATAGCAAGGATATTTTGTGAATCCCGATTGTTGCCCCAGAAGTATTGTTATGATTTTAAGATCCCCACATATTTGCCATTTATGATCATTGTATTTTATTCGGTCTAATATTACTTTCATGTTACAGTACTCTTCATTCAGTATTACCGAATATCCTATGGGAATGGCTGCATAAACATTTGTATTGTGTAACAGAACGGCTTTTAAACTTCTCGTTGACGAATCGATGAACAATCTCCACTCGTTAGGGTTGTAACATCCATGTTTAAAGCAATTTATCAACCCAACTATATCTTTGCAGTAAACTAAGGAAAATTCTTCATCTTTAGCGAAATAATCACGATATTTCTTATCTCTGTCTCGGTAGTAAGAAACTTTAATTTTTCCAGCTTCATTAGTATTTTCTTTTAGCCATGAAGCCAAGTACTCCGCCTCATCCTTTGGTAGCCCCAAATCGCGGATCATTCACTTTTTCCTGTGTAAGTGGACCTTTCTCCATCTTAGTATTGTAGGGGATGTATTCTTCGTCACTTGTACTAGCAACGTCATTGTCGTCATCAGGCGCTATTTCTTCTTCCGCAATAATATCTCCTTCCTCCATTTCTTCCTCTAAGATTTCATCTTCATCCTGTCTTTCTAAATTTTCCTCAAGATCCATACTTCCACTTGCGTATATACCCAGTGGATCTTCTCTTTTATCAATTGACGATTCATATATAGGTTTCGTGACACTTTCAACGTTAGCGTAATTAATTTGCGACTTGTTTTTACTATTAACTCCATGCAAATTCGTATTACAAAAATAACAGTCTTCTTTTCTTAAAGGTTCCTTCCATATCGTAGGCACTTTCATTTTTACTTCAGTTTCACGATTTTTGTCTTTCTGTAGCATTTTCCTACATATTGCGCATATGATTTTAGGAACCCAATCAAATTCATCAATTTTCATGTCTAAATCAAACATGTTCTTGTAATGCTCTTTAATATTTTGATTGATTGTACAATCTCCACTCGTTAGGGTTGTAACATCCATGTTTAAAACCACAGCTCAAAAGAACCGTCAGCAGAGCTGTCTTCATTATCGGGTTTCTCTATCGGTGTAAGTCCCAAGACGATTAATGTTGACTATCTTGGGTTTGTGTTAAGGTCTTCTTTCCCAAAAGGTTTCCAAAGTCATGTTACAGTAATCTTCATCTCCCTTGTATCACTCGTATTTCCTACTTGATACGAACGGATATGAATATGCTGTTTGTTTGCCCCAGGGTACCTCCACGTGGTGACGGTGGGCAACGACCGATTCTTTTTTTTCGGTCGGCTAAACCCCTGGGTGAAGGCTTTAGAGCCGTCATGACAGACAAACAACAAAAAATTACGATGCAGGGATTCGGAACCCCAGTATCGGCGGCTGGTCAGAGTGAGCAAGCGGAAACGCAGTCGTCGTCATCAAGCGACCGCAGCTCTTTGTTAGTGGGAAACTTGGCTTTCGAAGAGTATAATACTACAAGAATTTATCACTTGAGGTCTGGTAACCAAGAATGCCTTATAGCAAAACGGGATAGTTTTTGTTACATTTGTAGCAAGTATGAGACCCCAAAAAATAGAAGAAAAATCAATCAAAATATTAAAGAGCATTACAAGAACATGTTTGATTCAGACATGAAAATTGATGAATTTGATTGGGTTCCTAAAATCATATGCGCAATATGTAGCAAAATGCTACAGAAAGACAAAAATCGTGAAACTGAAGTAAAAATGAAAGTGCCTACGATATGGAAGGAACCTTTAAGAAAAGAAGACTGTTATTTTTGTAATACGAATTTGCATGGAGTTAATAGTAAAAACAAGTCGCAAATTAATTACGCTAACGTTGAAAGTGTCACAAAACCTATATATGAATCGTCAATTGATAAAAGAGAAGATCCACTGGGTATATACGCAAGTGGAAGTATGGATCTTGAGGAAAATTTAGAAAGACACGATGAAGATGAAATCTTAGAAGAAGAAATGGAGGAAGGAGATATTATTGCGGAAAAAGAAATAGCGCCTGATGAAGACAATGACGTTGCTAGTACAAGTGATACAAGTGACGAAGAATACATCCCCTACAATACTAAGAAGGAGAAAGGTCCACTTACACAGGAAAAAGTGAATGATCCGCGATTTGGGCCTACCAAAGGATGAGGCGGAGTACTTGGCTTCATGGCTAAAAGAAAATACTAATGAAGCTGGAAAAATTAAAGTTTCTTACTACCGAGACAGAGATAAGAAATATCGTGATTATTTCGCTAAAGATGAAGAATTTTCCTTAGTTTACTGCAAAGATATAGTTGGGTTGATGAATTGCTTTAAACATGGATGTTACAACCCTAACGAGTGGAGATTGTTCATCGATTCGTCAACGAGAAGTTTAAAAGCCGTTCTGTTACACAATACAAATGTTTATGCAGCCATTCCCATAGGATATTCGGTAATACTGAATGAAGAGTACTGTAACATGAAAGTAATATTAGACCGAATAAAATACAATGATCATAAATGGCAAATATGTGGGGATCTTAAAATCATAACAATACTTCTGGGGCAACAATCGGGATTCACAAAATATCCTTGCTATTTATGTGAATGGGATAGTAGGGATAGAAATAATCATTACATAAAGAGTGTCTGGCCCCTTAGACAAAAGTTCGAGCCGGGTTCTAAGAATATAAAAGATAAGCCACTTGTTGATCCATCAAAAATTCTTATACCACCTCTGCACAGTAAATTGGGACTTATGAAACAATGGATAAAATCTTTAGACAAAGATGGTAGCTGCTTTAAGTATCTGCGAAATCAGTTTCCCAAATTAAGTGATGCTAAAGTAAATGAAGGAATTTTCGATGGCCCTCAGATTCGTCAGATGATAAATGATGAAATTTTTGTTACGAAAATAAATCATACAGAGAGAGAAGCATGGTTATGTTTCAAGGACGTAATCAAAAACTTTCTTGGAAATCATAAGAGCCCAAATTACCAACAAATAGTTTTAAATTTAGTAAATAGTTACAAAAATCAAGGCTGCCTAATGAATCTAAAATTACACTTTTTATATTCGCATGTTGATAAATTTCCAGAAAACCTAGGTGATTACAGCGAAGAGCAGGGAGAGAGATTTCACCAAGATATCAAGGAAATGTAGCGCAGGTGCCAAGGAAGATGGGACGTAAATATGTTAGCAGATTACTGTTGGTCGTTAAAAAGAGATCTACCATCAACATCGGAGAAGCGGAAGCGTAATCCACTTCGTAGATCATTTGACAATAAAATAGTTCGTTACCATAAAAAAGAGTAATGGGCTTAATATTTTTACGGGTATTTTATTGAATTGCATATACTTCTAACAAATTTAAAGTAAATGAAGGAGCAGCAAACTATGATATAGTTTTAAAGGATACGATTGTACTTGCATATACATTGTTCTTTGCTTTATGGTTTACATTACCTTTTGCATTGTTTCAGTTTGTAACTAATTTTTTCACTTTCTTTACGTCCACGACCTTGAACTAACCTTGAACTGACCATAAATATAACCTTATGGGACTATACTGACCCTGGATTCGGATTCAGCGACCCCAAAAACCCCTAAATGTCATGGTTTGACTCTACTTTTTATGAATCTTTCTGATTTGACCTTCAACTGACCTTGACCATGACCTGATAGGGTTGTAATAAGCCCGGATTCAGATACAGCGCCCCAAAAAAACCCAAGATACCATGGTTTTAGTGTATTTTTCATGTATTTCGATAATTTGACCTTCAACTGACCTTGAGAAAGATCTGATTGTTTAATCTGACCCCGGATTCGGATTCAGCGACCCCAAAAACCCCAAGATACCATGGTTTTAGTGTATTTTTCATGTATTTCGATAATTTGACCTTCAACTGACCTTGAGAAAGTTCTGATGGGGTTAAACTGACCTCGGATTCGGATTCAGCGACCCCAAAAACCCCAAGATACCATGGTTTTAGTGTATTTTTCATGTATTTCGATAATTTGACCTTCAACTGACCTTGTGAAAGATCTGATGGGGTTAAACTAACCCTGGATTCGGATTCAGCGACCCCAAAAACCCCAAGATACCATGGTTTTAGTGTATTTTTCATGTATTTCGATAATTTGCCTTCAACTGACCTTGAGAAAGATCTGATGGGGTTAAACTAACCCTGGATTCGGATTCAGCGATCCCAAAAACATATAAGTACCGTGGTCAAGTTTTTGGGACTTACATTTTTTTTTGTGGGGCTGTGTTATTAATTAAAAATTGTACATTGTTTTTTAAAGTTCTATAAAATATTATGTTTCCACTTTTTTGTATCGAATTGAGGTGTAATGCTGAAGTACATTTGCAATTTGTGTGTATTACGTTATAAGATCAACTTATGAACCAATTTTACTTCTTTTACTTCTTGAAAATAATGCAAATTTGGGTTAAATATAATTTACATAAATAAAGAAATTTTTACTCACCAACAAATGCAGCAATGCATGGATATTCAGTGTTCACAATAACTTCGTTATGAGATTTGTCAACCTGTAATATATACAAAGGACATAATATAGAAAGAATCAAATAAATAGACCACCTAGAAATAAAGTACCGGATAAACATCGATTAAAGAGTCCAAAGATTCTTGAAAATGTTGCGAAATAATTCGTAAGACTTTAACTTTTTTTTCTCTTCAATTGCCGTTATTTGAATTTGCTGCAAAACGGTTCATAATACCATAAGTAATTATCCTATCGACATCGCGGTGTAGTTGACTTTTAGTTTGTAATTTGGGATCTACGAATCAATGCTTTGTAAAATTGTTAAATATGACAAAAGAAAAGCCATATACTGAGCGGCATGAACGTAATTTTTCTTTTAATTATGACACTCCTCATTTGATAAAATGTCTTCGTAATAATTTTAAAGTCCGAAAACTAGTAATAGGTGACAATAACGTTTCATGGGATGCTGTACAGGCATTACGAAATAATAAACAAAACAAATCATGTACATCAGCGCCAAAACTAACAGATAGACATCTCGATCCTAATTCATTTAAAAAAATGAACGTCACTTTAGCAGGTCCGATTTTTAGTAAGTCGGTTTCATCCGCTTCATTAGATGGCGCGTTATTAAAAAGTTAATGATCTCTTTGATTGCTTAAACAGTAGGAACCTTAAGGATAACAAATTTTTACGCCGTCCTTTATCAGATAAAAATCAAAACATTATTGATTATTTAAAAAAATAATTCATAAAATTTTGGGAATGTGATGATAAGAAAGGGCGTCATCCTTGTTTTGACGGATTTTGCTTAACAGTTATCAGTATACTTTTACAATGGAACGAGATGAAAGCAAACGGTGGTCTTTGTTTATTAACATCCTGTTTAAATCAAGATCCCTTGGAAAATTTATTCGCCGTTTTGAGCGGTCGATCAGTTCACAACCAAAATTCTACAGCAATGCAGGTACGCCGGAATTTACAGTATACTATAACTGCAAATCTAACAGCATTCTCAACATTTACTAACTGTGAGCCTGATTGAATTGTAGCGTTACTAGCAGCTTCTGAATTAGAACTAAACGTGCAATTATCACAGTCAATCGAAAATCTTGTTACTACTGATACCGAATTCGATTCTGTGATTGAAGAACATGTAATAAGTGACAGTGTGTATCCTGAAGTAATCGTTGAAGTAACTTCTATCGAGTCTACTAATAATATTTTTTGTGTCGAAAATGTCGAAATGGTTAATTCAATCGCCATTACTGAATGCGGTAATCTGTCGATTAACGATCCTATCGACAGTAATTTAGATGTTGACAATGAATTAATTGAAGATAATTGCATACCGTCTCCAGAAATGGCCGATTCAATGAGCAGCACTGAAAGCGAATTGTCATTGACATACATAAACCATTATACAGGATTTTTCAAAGGATTTTCCAGTTCAAAAACAAATGATTGTGCCAATTATCCTGAAACTAATATTTTTATCAAGATAAAGATGATTCAGCTGAAGCGCCAATTGACTATATCCATCATCCTGAAACTGATAGTTCTTATCGAGAAGAAGACCATAATGATGTATTCATCTAATATTTGTAAATCGAGCTTGCAGGATCAATCTAATAAATTCAAACGTGTTCTAAATAATCCATCTGAATCAGCTTCTCTTTTTCTATGCGCAATGAAGCATGTTGCAGGGTATGTAGCCATGAAATGTTTAACGAAGTTTAAAGATTGTGCTAACTGTAAATATATTTTAACTCGCGAAAATTAAAATTTTGAACATAATACTGATCTTTTGATATTTTTCAAAGCATATAATGTATTTGGAGGTACTAATCATCTCGGTAATCTTTGTGTGCCTTCAGAAAATTTTACTAACGTAATTAATACTGAAAATACAGTTTTTGATACAATGTTCGAAAAGTTTTAAGAGATGCGATTACTTCGAAAGTAAGAGAAAACCGTAAAGAGTTTTGGGTAATCGTCGGCCCGTCTAAATCGCATCGCGAATTCATTATTGTATTTTTTGTTACAGTACATATTCTTTTCAAATTAAAATGGATAAACCATGATATACGTGATACTAAAAAACCTAGAAAAAGTACATTTAATAGTGACAAGCCGAATCGAAAATTGGAGAAACTTTACTATGAATAATTCACTTGCTGTGTTGTCTTTATGCTCAAATGTAAAAATATAATTTTTTACAGATAACTGATTGTCTATTTCTATGTTTGGTGGAATTTATCAAACAATCTATTTAAAATCAGATAAAAAAATTTTTTTATATCCTGGGCTTTTTTATTGATCTTTTAATGGTTAGGTCTGATCCACAATCAACAATACTTCTGTAGGGATTATGCTTTGGCTGCTCCTTTTGACAATGTGGCTGCGTTCCTCTATGATAGTTCCTCGATGAAATGACTGAAATGAGTTCCTAAAACTTACCTTTTCTTACGTTTCCTTACGTCTTCTTACTTTTTGATACGTTTTCTAACTTTTTATTACGTTTTATTGCTTTTTATTTTGTATAGTCCGGGAGCTAGCAACAAAATTTTTTAACAAGTTAAGACCGTTTTATTTCAAAGTTATACGTCATATATTATGCATTATTAGGTAAAGGCAAAAGTTATATATAATTATATATAACTACTTATATATAATTATATATACCTACTTATATGCAATTATTTATAATTATATATACCTACTTATATGCAATTATTTATAATTATATATGACTCATTTTTACTCGGGTAAACAAAAACGCTGTTGTCCACTGTTCTTTTCACAATGTTAAATTTAGACGTATATCGAAAAATACGATGCGAAATGGAGGTCATAATGATAAAGTTCGCTTCGACCACCCCTTGAGAAACAGTGGAATAAGAAAACTTTTTTTTGATTATTAGATATTATGAAAATGTTTCTTGACGTATCTTAGTGAGCGGAATTTTTCATATACTGATACAACCGACGGACAACAAGACATACGCAGATGTCGTAAGCACCATCAAGCAAAGCGTGGACCCAGAAACGACGGGCACAAAAATACGTAAGATGATTAAGACGCAGAAGGGCGGCGTCCTCCTTATACTGGAGCGTGGGGCGGCCGATACGCATCCATTCCACGAGGCCATCAAGGATGCCGTCAAGGGAACGGGAAACGTAAAAGACCTGACAGAAAGACCGACAATAGAAATTTTCGACCTAGACTGTACGGCAACAGAAGATGAAGTGAAGGACGCAATCAAGCGCGAAACTGACTATGTGGCAGACATAGAAATAACCATGTTTGACCCAAATGACAGAGGTCAGAAAATGGCTCTGGTTGAATTAGATAGTAAGACGGCCGCCGCTTTACTACTAAAGAAAGACAAGATAATGGTATGCTGGATCAATAACTGCCGAATTAGACAAAGGATGCCAGTAATCCGATGCTACAGATGCCTCCGGTACGGGCACCAGAGAAAGCAATGCAAGGGCTCGGACAGGAGCAAATGCTGCTGGAAATTTCGTAAAGAAGGTCACAAGGCAGCAGCGTACTCAGTCAAGTTAGATAAGAAATTCGCCTGCTACCTGTGCGTGGATGAGGGGATTGACATCAAAGCTCGAGGCCATTTTCCAGACACAGGGGCATGCACAGTATTTAGAGATGCCTTTAAGGCATGCAAGTCACGTCCGCCGAGATTACTCGCGTACTTCAAGGAAATATGTACAAAAGCAGCCTCGGCAACGACCTTCTCCCGCAGTTCATCGCAGAGTGGGATGCACATCATGCTTTTGTTGGAATTATACAAACACGAAAATATCCTATTGTTGGTACAGAGCGACAGTGGTACAGCCGCGATCTGGGTGCGCGGGGACAAACTGACTTCGGACAGGGGGACCGGAGAGGACTTCGCATGGGCAAGAGTCGGGGCCGTTACGTTCGTGAGCGTATACCGCTCATCCAATTTGACGATGGACGAATTCGCGCGCAAACTTGACACGTTGAAAGACACGCTACGAGGAATAACCGGCAGTCTTGGGGTTGGCGGAGATTTCAACGCAAGGGCGATTGGGTGGGGGATGCCCGCGACGAGCGGACGAGGACAGCTCATACTCGACGCAACGGCAAGGCTTCGACAGACGACGCTAAATGTAGGTTCGACACCAACCTACATTAGGCCTGGTTTTGACCGATCCATACCAGACGTAACATTCTCAAGTGAAGGGATGTTTAGAAACATCAGGAAATGGCATGTAACTGACGTCGAAAACGGTAGTGACCACCAGTACATCCGATTCGAGGTCATGGGCACGGACGAAAGGACAAATACGCGATGGAACGTCAGACGTATGGACCGCGAGAGATAGACAGAGGTGGTACTGAATGCGGAACTTCCCTCTGCGAGAATACCAACGCGTAGACTGCTCATGGCAACCACGAACTCCACCCTCCTTTTCGGAGCGGAGGTCTGGGCTAATACCATTAGTAAGGAAAAGTACTGGAGCGGGTGTGCGATTTTGGAAAAGTTTTCTATGAAACGCCTATAGTAGCTAAATAGGCCAAGGACCTGTTTGACCTTGGTTTAGTCCGTAGGTGCGGGGTACTCCAGCAATATGTCCCAAAACTAGAGCTTCTTTCTTTAAAAATTGGCATTTTTGGCTCTACTGTTAGATTTGCTTCTAACATTCTTTTAAGCACCCTGCGTAGTCGAATAATGTGCTGCTCGAGGGTTTCGCCACATATAATAAAGTCATCGAGGTAAATCTCAACTTTCTCCCCTTGAAGGCCGGTCATGGCTAGTCACATTGCCTTGGTAAAGGTTATGGGGGCCTCCTTCAAACCCAGTAAAGGATAGACGGTGGCAATTGCCTTCAGTTACCTCGTTTAGGGTCCTTAAGTCCGTCACTAGCCTAAATTTCTTATTATCTTGAGCGTCTGGTTTATTTGATACGATCCAGAGCGAAGATGAGTAATTTAAGTTAGACGGGACCACAATTTTTTGGCCTCGAAGCTTGTCGAGTTCTCTTACCATGTGTTCCTTAAGGGCTGGCGGTAATCTGAACCTGTGGTTTCGTATTGGCTTGTTGGACTTCAAGACAATTTTGTGTTGGAGTACGTGGGTCGCGGTCAGCGGCTCACTTTCGAGTTTAAACGCTCCCGCGTACTCTCGCACTACTTCCCTTGTATATCCGATTTCCTCCTCATTGCAGCCCTCTAAGTCCGCCAATTCCATTATTTTATCAACCCTCTCTTCTCTGTCAGGGATGTTTTTTTAGCATTTCGTTTAGGATGAGCACTTCTTTGTACTTTTCGGCTTGCTTATTTGTGTGGTATACGCGTCTCAAACATGCTGAAAATTCTGCAGCCACCTCAGTTGAGCCGTCCCCGTCGGCTTGATACAGTGGGTTTTCTGCAACCATTTCGCATGACTGTAAGTCAACTACTGGACTGGCGATTGTTATTTCTCTTTCACTTAAATTTATACATTCTGCATAGATTCGGCCGTTACTGTTTTCGGCAACGAAATTTTCAAATAACAGATCCGGATGCAAATCCATTAATGGGACCCACCCTACCTTCACGTCGTTATCCCTGATAAGCGCGCTAATAGCCATTTTTACTCTCGGCGGCACTGTCACTTTTTCGTCCGATAAGAGCGGTACGAATGAGCCAATGAGCTCTAAGCTCTGAGTTGCTGCGTCGACACAGCCTTGGTGCTGGTCGATAATATCCCAGCCGATTATTCCCGCATTTTCTATGGGGAATTCGTTCGGTACTACTTGGATATTGCATTGCAACCCTTGCAGTCTGATTGCTGCTTGGCCTAAAGTGAACAAAGTGCCTGGAGTTACTTTGGATTTCGATTATTTTTTGCGTGTCGGTGGGGTAACCGGGTGCGACCGATTTTTACAACGGATATATCAGCTCTGAAATCGGCGTAGAATTTACCTCGCCTCTCTTTTAATTGAGGACAGTCCAAAGAAACGATTGGTGGTTGCCGTCCCGCCGTTAGGAATCTTATTCGTGCTGGGTTATTATGCTCCTTGATTTTCGTCTCTGCCTGTTGATGCTCGGCGATTGGGGAGCGCGACGAGCGTGCTTCTAGTTTTTTTGACTCTTGTTGCTATCGCGCTCTTCCGCAGGTTTGCCGCCCTCTTGGCTATTATCGCGACTATTCCCATAATCTCTCTTATTCCCCCATGCGCTCTTATGCTCCTTATAGTAGTTGATCCCGCTATTGGTTCCCCTATTATTTCTGTTCGCGTCATTATTGCTTCTAAACATAGACGGGTTCCTGTTATTCTTTTTGAAGGGGTGTTGGATTAGATTTTTCCATGCGTGATTAATCACACTTCTACACCCTTCGAGTGAGTGCCCGTCGCGCTCGCAGTACGTACAGAATGTATCGCGACTTGATTGCTTGCCCTTGGGGTTCTTATCGTTATTATTGTAACTGCTGTGTCCCCCAGGGTTGTTGTCGTCTCGATAGTTCGCTGTAAACCCCAGGCGCTAAGGTTCAGGTATGGATACCTCGTCTGCGATTACTCGTCGAACCTGCACTGAGGCTGGCTCGGCAGCCGTCGGAAGCTTGACGGCTGCTCGGCGAGCGCACTGTCTACCCTCGAACTCGAGCGCGATCCTAATCGCTTCGCCCGAGGTTCGCGGTCTTTTGCCACGCACCTGGTGATCCAGAGGGGCCTCCAGACCGAATAAAAACTGTTGCAGCACGTCATCGTCTGCCAGGCGCCTTCTAGCCTTCCTGTCAAAGCTCGAGAGGCTTGGTGCCGACTCGATCACTGTCAAGTAGCGGTTATGCAGTTTTTGCATCCGGACCCCATAGTCACCTGCTGTTTCTCCTGGATTCTGTTTTAACACTTTAACTTGTGTCATGATATCGTCTGCTATGCGTATGATCCCATACTGCATCGTTAAATCTTTCAGCAGCTGATCGGCCCGCGAGTAAGTAGTCAGCCTCGAAGTATAACCGTCCGCGGCTTCTCAGGTCAGTTTAGTCGATAGGCCTATCATCAATAAATACTCTTTATCTGTACCGGTGTCGTCCAGTACCGCCCGCACCGATTGGCAGAACAAATTTAGTCTGTCTGTGTTTACGGTCATTTTCCGGCTACACGGCCAACCGCGCCTAACGCTTGTGCTGTTGAGCTGATGCTCGGGCCCGACCCGCCTATTGCGTCTGAATCGCTGTCGCTGTCCGTCGGCTCACGGCTGCTATACCTCCAGCGTGTGCGCCTAAGCCGCTCGTGGTCCTCCCGTCTATGGGGTTCGCGAACGTCGTGTCTTCCGCGTCGGGAGGAGCGTCTCAAGCTTCACCTGCTACTTAATGTCGATTGAAGTAAACAAGCGCAGTTTCGATGGCCAAAATTATGGAATTAAAGTTCGAATTATTACAACATCCACCATATTCACCGTATTCACCAAATTTGGCCCCAGTGACTTTTTCTTATTTCCAAACTTGTAGAAATGGCTTGGCGAGGACGATGGTTTACGTCGAACGAGGAGATCATCGCCCAAACAAATGTCTATTTTGAGAAGCTTTCGAATTCCTACTTTTTGGATGACTTAAAAAATTTGGAAAAACGCTTGGAAAAGTGTATAGAGCTAAAATGGATATAAAGGAGATTATGTTAAAAATTAAAAAAAAAAAATCTTTTTTATTTTTTTCTAAGGACTTATTGAACAACCCTCGTACTTGTTACTTTTGGCCTACTTATGTCAAAAGCTTATAAGAAAATGATAAATGTTCCTCTAAAAAATTACTTTATCTTTTGAACATTTTTAAAAATAAAATGATCAGGTTTTGTTCCGACACATCTCCTTTAGCTTTTAATAAACCATATACAAAGAATTCTGTATAATTTGATTTTTTCATTAAGTATATCATTTTATTTTTTCATTTTTAGATGGCTTACTACGTGAAAGTTTGTTCATCTCGACGAGATATAATCATCGCTGTCAATCTTGAAGATTCGACAAATATTCTACATAACTTACTCGTACTTCAGAAAGGAAACAAGAAATTAAAAATACACGGGATATCCATTTTCATTGAACACGACGGTACTCTCGTAGATGCAGATGGCATGGTGTCGTATTTTTCTAAATCTACATTCATGATTTTGGAAGAAAACGAAGTTTGCAACGAGCGCGCTAAAGCTACCAGTAGTAGTAGTTTAAATTTAAGCGATACAATTGTATCAAATGATACGATACCCTGGGAATCTGCGAACTTATCAACCAATAAAAACCTAGTGATTCTCCAAACTCAATACTTGTTAGTACCAATACTAACCAGCCCGACAACGAAAAAATGCAGGAAGGACCAAGCCAACTTATCCAAGAATCTGCTCATTCAGGCGCATCATTATCATCTGCTTCTAAAGCAAAACAGTTGATCGATTGGCCATCGTACAAAGTGCCATGGGAATGTATAGATGGGAATTTACTAAATGAGCTAGAAAATAACGTTAACACTAAACAGAATATATTTTACGTCAAATGCGATCTAAATCTGCACGTCTAACTACTTGAGCGTTTGAAGTAGTTGCTTCTCAAATGGTGGACAAATACCCAAACATATTCGAAGATAGAAATCATGAATGTGTACCCCATGGATCTGGTACAAAAACTTTAATCTTTAAGATGTTCAACCGGAGTAATTTCTTGAATCGGACTTACAACTCTGGAGTCTTAACGAATTCATTAAAGATAAAGTTAAAGCAACAGAAGCATTTATTAAGTATCAAAGCGGGGTGTAGTGACTGGCAGCCCAAAGAATTCGCAGGCGGTGACACTAATGAGATGGTAGAAGAGAAAAGGAAATACCTATTAGATTGGCTGCTGTTCGACTTCGAAGATCCGAAGGTATCGGAAACAGTTACATCAGCTCTCGAAATTTCTTACCCTGCACAAAGGTTATTTTTAAATAATATAAACGATCTTCCAAATGCAGAGAAAGTTGTTTTACATTTGCCCTGTCTAATGAAACAAGTCGAATTATTTTGGCATTATGAAATTTTGACATGGCACAAAATTAATAATTATTAATTTAAATTAAAAACCCGTATCTTCTACGTCGATGGGTCCTAAGAGAAAATACTTATCTTACGCGTTACGCTTAGAAAATACCTATTTCACGCGTTACGATTAAAAAGAACCTATATCACGCGTTGCGATTAGAAACGTACTATCTTCTTTGAGGATGTTTTGTAGGCTCTATTCAATGCTGAAAATTAGTTATAAATGATTTGACCACTCACTTTTAATGACATAAAGATGATAATCTTACATCAGTAGTATTAAAAAGTCAATAAAAGTTATAATTTAAATTATCTTATAGTAATTATATGACCTCAAAGTTAGTGTACGAAATAACCCCAAAAGAGTTAGTCCGTTTCGAATCGAAATGCGCAAGATAGGTATTTTCTAATTGTAACGCGTGAGATAGGTTTTTCTAATCGTAATGCATAAGATAATTATTTTCTCTTAGGACCCATCGACGTAATCTAATACCTCTAAAATTATATCTTTTAATTTTTTTCCACACCATTTTGGGAAATATAATGAATAACAGGATGCCTCCAAATATGTTGTCTACCTCTTAACATAAAAACCAAAGCATGATCATCATCTTGAGCAGTACGGTCATGTTCTCCCAAGTCAACGTACGCTTCAATAAGATCTTTTTTAATGTTATATTTTAAGTATCTCTTTATACTCATTTCATTCCACATTAAAACATACTCAAGTTCTTTCTCTGTCATGGATTATGTTTTGGTTTTTAGCAATTTTAATAAATTATCCATTTACCTGGTGAAAAAACTAAATTGCTAACCCATTTTTCAAAAAAGTTTTTCAAAAAATTGACCGCTGTTTGACGTTTCTCAATTTTATGTTCAAAATTATTAATTTCTTTATTTTTGGATTTTATATTCTTTTGAAGGGTATTCACCTTTAATTTATATATCTGTTCGTTAGCTTCTGCGGCTTTTGCCAAGTATTGCACATATCTTTTTGCATGCTCTCCCTTAAATAATTGTTCTTTTAAAAAAGGCACTTCCTCTTTTAATGTGTTTAAGGAATTGTCAAACGCTGAATTTATCGGTTCGGAATTTCTATATCACTATCATCTTCTGTATCACTTTTATTTATTCTCTAATCCAAATTTAACTGGCTCTCAAAAGTAGAACATGTTGGTTCCCGATTAGCAAAGGTTGCGCATTTTTAAGTAATTCTGGTAATTGTAAATTTATTAAAGTATAATCAATCCTGTTATTATCAATAGAAAGATCTAATCTTTTAATTTTGTCATACTTAATGCACTAATACTCTTCACATCGTCATCTGAAAAGTGTTCCGAACAAAATCGCTTATTATCGATTTGTTCCTTTGTTAAAGTCTCCAACGTCGGATTCCTTGTATGAATAACCCATGTTGCTCGTCTACAAATTTGCAATTCTCGTAAAAACCAATAAAAATTTGAAACTCTAATAAAAGGGTCGTATACAAAAATAAATATTAACTCTTTAATTCCTAAAAGCGCCTGCAGGAACGAGCGATTTGGACTATCATTAAATATTTTTATGTAATCAGAAAAGTATAATCTAGGACCTCATAGTCACTTATAGGGGATTAATAAATAAGCAATGCGTACGGCAAAAAGCAAGGTGTATGGCGCTATACGTTTTTCTTTAAAAGTTCAGAGTAAAAAATTTGTTATTGAAACCTTTTGATAGATACTTGTACAATAACATTCAAACATTAGTTCATCGACAATAACATATAGGGAATTACCATGCTCATTGTCAAAATTTAATTAAATGGCAGTTAGAACTTTTTTAGATCCACATAGAAAAATCATTCTCAGATCATTTTTTTTCTTTCGGAAACTATTTGTGTACTACTTTTAGACCGCTTTCGAGCTAACAGATTCCTATATTATTTTCAACCTTTGAACTTAAAGGGTTAAGTTACTTTTCATGAATATGAAATTAAATGGAGTCAAGTAAAATTTTTCCACTGTTATTCGACTCCTTTTTGACATGTATTACAAAATGAGCGGAGCACGTTTTTGTTCAAATTATTTTTAATATTCTTTTTCTTAGATCCAATCGTTTCTTTTTAAATAGTAAAAGAAATTTTTTTAAATAAGTTGGATCTCCAAAAACAAAATAATAAAAAAAATTTAATGAAAAAGCGCTGCGATCTTTTTGTAATACATGCCAAAAGTAGTCGAATAACAATAAAAAAAAACATTTCGTTCATTATGTCACCCAGAATAGTGTGAGAAGCAAAGTTCCCATATTTAATAAATATGGTATTGAAAATAATGATTTATTGTGACGTGTAGGATAAAGATTTTAAGGTCTTACAATGGTAAAATTTAAGATATTATTGTATGCTGATAGTGTACAAATTTTCAGAATGATTGCTTTTAAACATAAGAAGTCTCTGGACCCGTAAAAAAGTCGTTTTTTGGGTTTATCTCAGGCCTGCCCCCTTACAAATTTATTGGTTGTGAGTCTTTATTTTATATTATTATTACTGAAAATTTCTGCCCTTAAAGTAGTTGGTACATTGAAAAAAGTCTAGGTAAGTTTTGAAATTTCCTTAAAATATGTCATATCATTCTGTACAAGAGAAATCTTAGATTCAAAAAATGCATGAGTCCTATTATTAGACCCTTTTGAGTATTGTTATTGCTTGGTAGATTTGCAACTGTATTATATAATGTTTACAATTTTTTAATGAGATTTGCCCTAATTTATAATTTTTTTAACATTAATTGAAATAGAAAATAAAAACTTTCAACCTTAATATTTCAAAAACATAAAAAGTAGACTAAAGTCGTTTTTCCGGGAACCCACAGATATATGTAAACTAGATTCTTATAACCCACTAAAGAATTAATAATCAAATTAATTACATTATTCTTTTGATTATTGACATCACTTAAAAACTTTGTTATTTACAGTATTATTGCTTCCTAAAAGAGGCTCTGTGATAGTAAGAAAAAAAGTTTTGCTAAAAGCATGTTAGAAACATGTTTTGAGATATAAGGAATCAAAATACACTATTTTTAGAAAATTTCAATATGGATGTGTGAGTGTGTGTGTATGCGTGCGCGCGTGTACGTGTATGTATGCATCTATACCTCGAGTAACCGACGGTAACATTTAATGCTTCAGGACCCATTTCGTTTTTTTTTCTATACGAAGGGGGCACAATAATAATTGTTATAGTTTTTCGGATTTTTTTTTGTTTTTAGTGGTTTTACAATTTTTGGCTTTTAGTTTTTCGGATTTTTGATACGTTAGATATAATATCATCGATGCAATGAAAGTGCATTTGAAAGAGCATAAAATTACCTATCTTTTACCACTCGAAATTTCGGATAAAATGTTTCTTTTCTTTTGTTATACACGGAAACGTTATTTTTTGTTTGAACGGTGATTTCTCTGAAATATATGGTGGAAAGTTTTTAAAATAAAATTGAGGTAATTATGCCAATAGAGAAGATTATTCTGTAAAATTTTTAAAATATTTTATTTTTATATTCGAACTGAATGTGCATATAGTCTTTTTTTCGTATCGCAATTTTACTTGTACAATAAAATTTTTCAATATAAATGTTGAAATTTGCAGCGCATTCTCCGAAGAGGAATTTCAACTGCGATACTGCAAATTTCATTCTACTTTCTCTGCTTGAGAAGTTTATCTCATAATTGATTTCTCTTCATAAAACACTAGGAATCCATACTCATAATGAAAACAAGGATGTATAACTCGTTATATATATTGTGTAAATAGTTATTCAAAAACTGGCGTTATGCAAATTCATTTACAAAGAAACATTATGCATGAACAGAAAATTGTTATATTGTATGACTGCGATATTAATTCTGAATTGCAATAATGCAATTGTCATTTGATTTTTTTTACTTGAATTATATTTTCTGTGAAACGCAGAAAGTTATGTATGTAATAAACAGACAGTGACTCAAGCTTCGAATGAGAAATTCGAGAATGAAAGCGAATAACTTGATTTATGTAATTTACGATAACATTTTAGTTTATATTTTTCATGTTATTATTTTTTTCTTATTATAAACTGTTAAATAAACTATTTTTAAAGCTAATATATTTCTTATATTTTAAAATTAATATTATCCGTTGATTCTCCGAGCATCTAAAATGAATAATAAACTAATATAACTCTTTAAATATGTTATATTACCATTACAACAAGGTAAAATTACCTCTTAAATAAAACAAGTTAAATTACCTATTTTCTTCTATTATATCCCAGAATTACTAAAAATGTTTGAACTATTATTATTACTACCTTTTTCTCCGTATTTTAATGATTATAAAACATATTTTACTAGTTCGCTGAAAACCCGACTTAAGTCATTCGGTATAAATAATAAGTATACAAATTGCTTAAACATTCATACTTCACATTTTATCATCGAAAATGAATACAGAATAGTATATCTTTAAAATACACACAACAAATTTCATATCAGTAATACTTTACAGTTTACAATAGAACGCTGAACCTTTAAATCGCTTTTTCTGAAAACAGCCAAATTCGACTTAGATCGTTCTTTGAGCTAACGGATCATTTGTTTGAAATATGTCGTGAAATATTTTGGTAATATTTCAGAAATATTTCTCAGACAGCTACATACATTTTTTAAACATTACATTAAAATATTACTGAAATATTTCTTGGATATTTCAGGAATTATTTAGATAAGAAATATTTCGTAACGATTTCGTAGAAATATATTATAAAATAATGCTGAAATATTTTTGGAATATTTCCAAAACTGTTCTGCCATCACGAAAAAAACACCTAAATTTTCAGTGTTTACACCGAATATTGGGTATAAACATCCAAAAATTTTAGTATGAACTCCCAATTTTGGGTATTGACACTGAACATTTGAGTGTGTACACTCAAATTTAGGTGTTTACACGCAGAATTTTCAGCGTCGACGCCAAAATAGACGGTGTATACACCTAAAAATCAGTGTCAACACTCAAACTTTTAGTGTACGCTTCAAATTTTAGGTGTGGACTGCTAAGTTTTCCAGTGTGAAAACCAAAAATCCAGTGTCAACACTCAAACATTCAGTGTACACTCACAATTTTCAATGTTTGTAGTTCTTACGTGTAACAGATTTTTAAATAATACTTTAAAATTTTATTTTTGATCTCATCGATTTGTTGTATATATATTTAATAGTACATTATGCATCAAGGGAGTAAAGTGGGCAATGTACGCACTGTGTGACGTTGCCGACCGAGCGAAGCGAGGTCGGCATTTCACACAGTGCATGCTTGCCTACTGTACTCCAGAGGTGCGTATACTTCTTTTCACCACACCCCCGTAAAGAAATGACTGTACGCATCTCAGCAGGCCGTACAGTACCCCATGCTCTGCCTAGAAGTAAAGTGACTTGTGTACGCGCGACGCGCTGTTTTACCGCTCGAGACGCAGTCGAGAGCGGAAAAAGGCGCATCGCGCATGCGCAAGTCACTTTATTCCCTAGGCAGTCCATGCGGTACTGTACGGCCTGCTGAGAGGGCGTACAGTCAGCACTTTACGCGCAGTGTGGTGAAAAAATACATATTCTGTCGCAGGTTTTAAGTTTAATATTTGACAAAAACCGAGAAAAAGCAAAAAAAGGTTTAAAAGCTTGTAAAATAATTGTTTCTTAAATAGATATTAAAATTGAATTTAAAACAATGTAAAATAATAAAAATATTTAATATTGCAAAATAAATTAGAAAGTACCTAGAAATGTTTAAAAATATCTTTCTTTTTGTTATAACATCGTATAAATAAATAAAAAATGTCAGGCCCAAAATAAATTTTATTTTTTTATTATATTTGTCCTGCAGGATATATAACTTTTAAGCATGGTGCTCCTCAAACTTACAAATCAAATAATACTTAACAAGACATAAATTAAGCGTATTTAATGTTGAGTTTAATTTCATTTTTCAACAAGATTTTAAGGAGATATGAATGGGAAGGAAACATACGTTACCGACTCTATGTTTTTATTTTTAAAATAATTTGTAAATATCTATATGGAAAAGACGATATGTTAGGTTCTTTCGTTTATCAATAAATAATAACTCAAAAAAATTTCAATTGATTTAATTTATTATATCACTAAAAAGTTTAGGTTCTTGACTGACGGATACGGTTATTTATAACAATGGTCCAAATTTCGTAATAATAAAATGAATGTAATCGTTAAAAAAAATGTTGTCCATCCTTTATTGATAAAGAAAAAGTCTGACGTATTGGTCTACCGTAAAAAAGTTTACAAGCTTTTATTGGTGCACACAGCAAATTCATTACGAACTATCATGCAATATATACATATATGTTTTAAACAATAACCTCTCGTTGTAAAAATTGCAATTTACAAAAGATAGTCATACATACCGATAATTTAATTTTAACTAGAACATTGTAATAAATAAAAAAATGAATAAAGCAAAGTGTTTAAAACAACGCTTTTTTCTAAACTGTACATAAAAGTAGAAAATAATTGTTGCCGCTATCAATACAATAACAAATTACTAAACAAAAACAGTAGAACTTTTATAACGAACATTGAATTGTATGTTTTAAATTGTATATATACATAACAGCAAAATACATCTAGTAATCTTCTATTTATTTATATATGAGTGAGTCCACGTCAAGTGAGCAAGTAAAAAATTTAAATACTATGAAACTTAAAATATACATCTAAAACTATCATTAAAGTTTTTTTCAACAAAATAGACTGTGGCGCTCAGCTTACAATTTCATCGGTGTCTGTGCAGAAATTTAAACCAACCAAAATCATCAAATTTGGTGATGCAAAAGTACTATCATATTCAGCATCAAATTCTCTTTCCAAAACACATGGATTAAAGTACTTTATATTTTACAGTTCTCGAGATAAAAATATATACATTTTTAGAAAAATTAACTAAATAGAAATAATCATGTTTTTCTGATTGACATAAATTCTGAACCAATAGAAGCAGCAGAGGTTTGAAATTTATTGTTACATATTTTAGGTATGAAATACACAATTTTATTAAAGTTTCAGAGTTTTAACAATTTTTACTTGCTCAATTGACGTGGAATCACCCATATGTATATAAATTATCTGTGCATAATAAATTATGTTGGTGATTACTTTACCTAAACCCCTAAATTTGGCTATTATCCACTGCCAAACTTTCTTCCGTTGATTTGATAATGAGCAAGAGAGCTCTCTACGGATGCGATGTCCAGAAGCAGGAGAAGCAGACGATACATCAGCCATCTTCTGGCGTAGACTGTACCTTAGAAACCTCTCGCTATTAGAAACCTGTAATTATAAAACAAAACAAGATTAGTACACGTGACAATAATATTAAATCTATTGGAGTTATTCTTACATGCTTTAGAGCATTGATCAGTGGATACAGATCCACTTCGATCTGAGCACAGGCGTGGATCCTCGGTGGGGCGATGGGGCGATCGCCCCCCCCCCCCCCCCATTCAACACGGTTCGAATAATTTTTTTTTTAACTTACTTAAATGCAGAAACCGCATAGGTATCCTAAACCAATAAACTCATAAACCCTAAATGATTAAATCCTAAACTCATGGACCATAAACCTGTTAAGGGATCATTCTACTTTGGACGGTAAAAAAAGGCTATATTTGTGAATTTTTTTACAAGTACTATTATAGATATTGATATAAAATTTATTGGACTTAATAAATATACTGTCGAAATATATAAAAAAAAATTTTAAATTATTTTAAACACTTTTTATACACAAAAATGACAGGCAAACGTAACTCCTCGAAAAGTAGGTATGTGTGCGACGTAGTCGAATGCTCAAAGACGGGCTATCTGAAAGAAAATGTCAAACGGTTTTAGATTTAGTATGGCTCTGGTTCTATCGCACTCTAGGATTTTTTAAATTTATACAAAAAAACAAAATGGCGGACATTTAAATAGAAAAAAGAAGAAACGTGTTTTTCTCACCGTTCTTTGCAATAAAAAAATAGTAAAAGCGAAAATTTTATAAAAATTCTAGAATGCGACAGAACCATCAATGTACAGAATATGTGGTTAAAATTTGGTAGAGATGGGTACAGTAGTTTCGGAGATTTTTAGTACGAGCGGCCTAAAAACGTTGAATCTAGAAAAACACTTTTTAATTTTATTTTAATGAAAAGTCGTAAAATAATTACCTAAGCTTAATGAGCTATGCCTACCCTGGTAGAAATCTTATCGTGGCGCCCACATTCGCTATAATGGCCTTTATAGGCAAACTAGATAGTACTAGACTGTACAAAACTCGATAAATCCACACAGATCTACATAGTTTTCTCAATAATAATATGTACGTATAAAATCTGTGAGGTTATATATTATTTATTGAACAGAACTTTTATTGTAAAAATTAATGTTAAAGAAAGTTTAACATGCAAGTTTTTAATTATAATAATAAGATCTACAGTTCTATTCATACTATTTACATATAAAAGTAGTCAGAAAGCATATGTAACCTAAAAAATGAAATTTTAGAAATAATTTTCCTTGCATATGAAAAACAGTGATTACAAAATAACGTTATTGATTGATGTAGTTGTTTCTTGAAAAGTAATATATAAATAATAATATCATATGTACAAATATGTACTTTATGAGATGCTTTATTTAAATACTAGAATTTTAATTTCAGAATTGCAAATAATTTTGTATCCGCATGTGAGTTTTTATAATACATAAACTGCTTGTCCGTGACAACATTTTCAAAGACAAACACATTAGTCGAACACATGTAGACGATAATTTTCTTTATAAGTAACAAATTACTATGTTTTAACTGGCCATAGATGTCAAATGAAAGTGTTTGATTATAAATTAATGACAGTAGGGAAATACAAAAATAGAACATATATATAATAACTCAAATACATTATTTCTTTTTAAAAATAGAAAATTAATCAGTTGTATGATTAATGCGTAATGTGTAACATAATATTGTTATTGAGTTCTTAAATACAAAAACTCGATGCATCTAAAATTTGATAACCTTACACTTTAGAGGTTATTTACATTTACTTACATTGGTAATAGGTGAACAATAACATGTAAATACCTTTAAATCAAAATAATACATGATAAGTTCAATAGATTATGCGTCTGTTTCTTAAAACATAACCTTTAAGTGGTTGTTATTGTCATAATTTTGCTTATCTAGTTTTATCGGGGCAAATAATATGGGAAACTAGAAGGGACGACCGTTACACGCCTTTATAGTAGCTATCTAGTTTGCCTACATAGATCTACACAGCGCGAGATTATTCTACATAGATCTATAAAGTGGACGGGATAAATTTCTACCAGGGTACTCCATACAAAATACCTTCTGACTTTTTGAGAAATTCATTTTCTTCCAAAGAAAAATAAAAAAAATTGCTTTTTGAAATTGGCAAAGTAGAATGCTCCCTTAACCGTTAACCCATAAGCCCATAAAGACTGAACTAAGTACCCCTAAACCCCAAGTCAATAATCCCCGAACCCCAAATTGAACTAATCCACGCTAAGCAATTTAAAATAAGAAAAAAGTTCAAACAATAATACCAAAAACCAAACTAACCCAAATTGAGCGACCATCAATTAAAAAATAAAATCGTAAATATAGCAATTTGCAATTAAAAACTTTAAATAATAAAACTCTAAACGCGATACACGAAACCAAACAAATACTTATTAAAGGAATTAACGTAACCTAAACCCCATTTAATTAAGCTAATCAATTTACCATTAAAAAAATGGATTTAAATGATAAAACCAGAAACGGCAGTTTTAAATCTAAATCCCAACTAACTCAAGTTAAACAATTTACATTTTAAAAAGATTCTGAGCAAGTGGTAATAAAAGTTTATTCGAATCGTTGAGCAAACTAACATCCTATAGAGGCAATCAAGTTGTCTGTACATAGGTGACTAACTAAAAACTAATACTACAACTACTGAAGTATTTAAAACTAATGTAATAATGTTGTAAAAAGATTTTTTAAATGTTCAAAAATTAGTAACTTGTATATATTTACTCATACGATAACAGATATAAAAATATATCAACTTGTAGTCCTCTAACAAGAAAATAGAATTAAGTTGATTTCGCCATACCTTATAATAATACTACTTTAACTTTCATATATTAGCACGTATCCATTCTTTTAATTTTTTCTTATTGTACTATTCTTACAACATAAAATTTTGAGATATTTTGATACGTTATTAAATGTTCTAATAGCAATAATGTTATAGTTTTTATTACTAATAGTTTTATTGAATTTGGGTAGCTGAATGCTTTTATTTCTCGTTATACTGTTAGAATTAATAAAACTATCTCTAAGATCAAGATAGTTATACAGTAGAGATTTAAAAGAAAATAATTGCTCTATGTTCATAAGACTATAACTAATATAAAGCTATTCCATAGTTTAGAAGACTAGACAAGCGGGTAATAAATCATTTTTAAAGATTCTGCTTCCATGATTTATGATAATTTATAAAACATGAATACTAAATAATTTGTTTTTTTTTTAATGTATTCAGTATGTTTATTCCATTTCATATTGTAGTCAAAGATAATTCCCAGATATTTGCAACTATAGACCCTGTTCAATATCTATTATTAATCTTGATGTTGATATTTTTAGGAACACTATCACAGTATTTCCCAAATGACATGTACACAGTTTTTCCTACATTTAGTGATAATTTATTTAATGCTAGCCATTTATTTTGTCTACATATTTGTTTATTTGAATTTCAACTTCAAACCATGACTCATGAGTCATGTAACATCTGTTAACGTGTCGGTTATGTACAAGATAAATAACAATGGTCCCAAAATCGTTCCTTGAGTAACTCCAGTAGATATTATGCTATATTCACTCACGCTTTTCCATATTCTTACAATCTGTTGTCTATTGATCAAATAATTCGTTAGTAGCTTATGTGGATTTCCTCTAACTCCATACTGATATAATTTGTCTAATAGTATCTTATGATCAACAGTGTCAAAAGCTTTGGCCAAATCCAAGAATGCTATCACAGTTGGTTTACTTTTATCGAGCTTTTCATATATTCTACTTACGAATTTGCGAATAGCATCTTTTGTACCTTTATTTTTGATAAAACCGAATTGATTTTTGGCTACCATTTTATTCTTTTAAATAAAGTCTATTAACCTATTATAAATAATCGTCTTCAGAATTTTTACCAAACTGCAGATTAATGATATCGGTCAATAATTGTTAACATACAACCTATTTTCAGATTTATATATAGGTATGGAGGTCTCAAAAAGAAGCACAAAGTCTTCTGTCTCCACGTTTCGTCCCGGGTTCGTCTACTGGACTCATCAGTAAGGCGATATAGACGAACCCTGCCTTAGTCGCTCTGGAAGGGGTTTGCATTCGGGCTTATATACCGCTGATAGAGATTTCCGTGCGCTTGCGGGAAAGCGGGAGTAATAGCTATGTTAAGTGTGTAGGGACTGGCAGCCGCCTAGCGGTTGAGCAGGGCGCGAGGGCGCGAATAAGCGAGTCCCCACATAGGTACCACTTCTGCTTTCTTAAAATTTTCAGGCCATATAGATTTTTCAATACATGCATTAAATATGTACGTTAATGGTACAGCTATGTACTCTGAATTTTTTTTGAATGTTTTCATATTAATTTTATCAACTCCCCCATTTTTAATTGTCAGATAATTGATTATCTGTATAATTTCAGTTCTATCAGTAAGTCTTAGAAATATTGTATTCGGGTTCATATTTGGTATTTTACTTTCTATAATTGCCAGTTTTTGTATTTTTTCACTCAATTTAGTTCTTACATTTCAGAAATACTTATTTATTGTTTCAGCTATTTCTTTTGGATTTACAACTTTATTATTATTGTCATCGTATATAACACTTATTATTTTATCCTTATCCTTATTTTTCCCCATTTTAGAGTTAATAATTTTCCATAAGTTTTTGTTATTACTATTTTTTTCAATAATGTTTTTCTCATACCTATATTTCGCACACTTTATAACTTTAACTAAGACCTTTACATATTTTTTATAATCTTCATTTAGATGATCATTATTCGGTTGAAATTTCCACATTCTGTATAAAAGTTCTTTCTTTTCACAAGAACTAATTATTGCTTTGGTAATCCATATTTTTCTCGCAGTTTTTGAATTATTATCTTTTGTTTTCTTATTAAATTGACCCCTGTCTACGTAATTGTTTATGTCTTCTATTAATACCTTTGCAGCCTCATTTGGATCTTGCATTGATATAATTTTATTCCAATTATACATTCTACCTAATATTCTGAGTTTTCTGAAATTTATACTACTTATTATCTTAATTTCCATTTTGTTTTCTTATTTATTTATAGTCATAAACAATAAATAATAATTAGTAATAGTATTTATTAATT
This sequence comes from Gastracanthus pulcherrimus, assembly GCA_949152435.1. NCBI lineage: Eukaryota > Metazoa > Arthropoda > Insecta > Hymenoptera > Pteromalidae > Gastracanthus > Gastracanthus pulcherrimus. Next base: position 57,537,259 of record OX424573.1, read on the forward strand.
TAACCGTTTTGATTTCAAAGGATTTATTCTTTATAAAAATGTTATCAATGCATGATCCTAAGGTGCTATCAGATGATGTAGTTACACCATGAAAGCCAGGTGTACAACCTTTATCTAATAGATTATTTAAAATCTTTCGATTAATACAGTTATCTTCTAAAATATGAATTTGGAAATCACCCATTATAAGATGATTTTTAATATTCTTTTCCTTAAATAAGTACTCTTTTAAATTTTCAATAAATTTGAGTTTTGTTCTGTCATGAGATCTGTATGATGCATTTATTTTTATTTTACTGTTATAATCTATTTTTATGCAAGTGTTTATAATATTGAGTTGACCAATATCTATTACCTCAGTATTTTCATATACATTTTCTTTTACATATAAAAATACACCATCTGATTTGTTAATACAATTATTATTATAATACATTTTATAACCTAATAATTTATAATACAAATAATGTTCCAGATTCCATGTCTCTGCACAAACTATAACTAATGGTTATTTCTTTAAACTCTCAATATGTATCTCTCGTTTTGAGTAATTCGCATTTAAGCTTCTTATGTTTACATATAATATTACATTATCTTTTTAATTTAGATTTTTATTCAGAGTTTAATGTCTTGATAATGACTTTCTTGTTGAATTATTTCCTTTTGTATATTTTCAACAAAATCAAAATTATTTTACATTCTTCTTGATCCTTGTTTAGACTGATTACACTACTATATGGGCTGTCGATTATATCTGAAGTCACTTTAAGTTGGATCGTTGATTTCTTTACCTTTTGTTGATAGTGCTGATTTCCTATTTTATTCTAGCATGATAAGGAGGGCTTAATTGTGTAGTCTGTTGCGTCTATATATCTTTTTACCTTAGATTTTAAAATCATACACATGTCAATGTCATTTGCCTCATGATTGATATCATATTTATTATTGTACTTCGTATTACTGTAATTATAATTAGTATATTTTTTACTTGGACTTTTGCAGTTCATAGTTTTATGTGGTCCTGCATACTTTAAACATACTGTTTCATTTTCACACCTGGCACCACTAGGACAAAATCTACCACATTTGTAACATGGTTTAACATTCATCATGTCATATACTCTACAGCTTTGGCATTCAACAAAAACTCTATCTTCATTTTCTCTAATATGCTTGTAGATCTCTGAATCACTTCCATTATCACATTATCCAAATTATTTCGTTCGTTTTTATACATATGTAAATACATTTATTATAAACTCTTTAAATTTCTACTATTTACGTAGTGCTCTGTGTACTTAAAATTCATTTTCAGTATGTTATCAATACTTACTACTTTTATTTTTGGATTCAATCGTTCTTCGGTTTGAAGTATGAAGATTGATGAAGACAATTTTTTACAATTATTTCTCTATTGTTTTAATACTTTCTTCACTCATGCAATTTATGATTAGTTCATATGTGTTTTTTTTAGTAATCTGTTTTGTTTGAATCGTTTTGTCCTTTGATAAATAATGGGCATACTATGTGATGATCATGACTAATTTTTGAGGTTAGATTTACATCAATATGATCGGAACATGTTACTAACACTTCACTTACGAATTTAATGTCCTTTTAAAGAATCCATTTTTAAAAAATCACTTATATGGTACGTATTTTGACATATGATACAAATCACTGGTTTCACCTTTTTCGTAGGGTGACATTTAAAGTACTTTTCTTTAAGCTTATCGGGAGGTATATTCACCTCCTCCGCCGTCTATTTTAACTTTCAAGAATTAAAATTTTTTTAGCTTAGGTTAAACAGGTTTTGAGGTTAGGGTTTAGGGTTCATGGTTTTATTATTTAAACTTTTTTTTTATTTCAAATTGCTCAGTTTGGGTTAATTAGGTTTGGGGTTAGTATTTAGGATTTACAGTCATATCTTAAAAATTTATTTAAATACAAATTGCTTGAATTAGGTTAGTTGGGGTGGGTTGAGAACATACAGATTTTCATGTTCATTTTTTTAAATTTCATTTGTTTAGAAACGGGGGTGGATTTTGGTTAAAGATTTACGAGCTGACTTACATTAGAGCTTATATGGATTTGTACCATTTTTTCAGTACTATAACCTACCCCTTGAGAATCGCCCCTCCCGAAGCAGAATCCTGGATCCGCATCTATCAGAGCAAATCCATTCCTGGCCAGTAGCAGAGATCCACATAATCTGCCCTAGGAATTATACATTTGAGTTAGAAGAACCAAGGGTTATAGCAACTGAAAAAGACGCAGTAATCTGATCTCTCTCTCTCTCTCTCTCTCTCTCTCTCTCTCTCTCTCTCTCTCTCTCTCTCTCTCTCTCTCTCTCTCTCTCTCTCTCTCTTTCTCTTTTGTCATGTGTGAGATACATATGTGGTGTTAGAAGTGACGAGCAAATCACTCCTCACAGGAAATATCTTGGCAGGCTTACCATAAAGGAAAGAAGAGCGTACTTTGAGGGGTTATTATTGTATGAAGCAATAAATATGGGACAACCTCTGTATCTTGCGGCTCACTTTGGTAAAAACACAGCCTGGACTTCCAGTAGGAGTGGTGTGAAAGTACTCTCGGTTCCGGGATCGCGGACTGATAAGTGTCTCTACTCGATTAGAGCCCAAGGCTCGCGATTCTGGAACTCCCATCCCTGCAGTGTGAGGTATCTACCGTTCTTATGTAAATTTAAAATGGCGTTAGGCAGGCACCTCAGGCGATCGCACGGTGATTAATCTGACATTTTACACGGCAGAGGAATACATGGGTATTTATTTTTATTTATTTATTCATTTGTTCATTTGTTCATTTGTTCATTTGTTCATTTGTTCATTTGTTCATTTGTTCATTTGTCCATCCGTCCATCCGTCCATCCGTCCATCCATCCATCCGTCCATCCATCCATCCATCCATCCATCCATTCATAAAATATAAAAGAATGTATAAAAAGTTAATTTTATTAAGACTTTATTTATTAATAAAGTGCCTAATCGTTACATAATATTAGTATGTATTTTTATCACGTAATTTTATTACATATTTTTGTAATAAACTGCAGGCTCAAATTGGTACATAAGGAAGTACATAATTTTATTATTATAAAAAAATTACATACAAAAATTATAAAACAAAAATACATATTTTTTTGCTGTTAATAAATTCTTATTTTGTTGTACAAACCTAACCATATCAAAGCTTGTATGCTATTAATTTGCATATAATTTTATTCTATAATTTTTTTTAATTTTTCTATAATAATTTTTATGTTTATACAGCTTAGCTAATTTTTCAATTTGTCACAAAAGGAAAAGTGTCAAAGTAATTAATTACACTTCCATATATCTTGATACACTTATATATATTTTGACACATTTTTATATATAATGCATAGTAAACTGCATGTATTGAACTGCATCGACAGAGGGTCCAAATGTAACGTAATACTTTCGAACTCGGTAGTACATTTTTATACAGTTTTAGACGCTTCTATTTAGTTATAGACAGTTTAGCAACTAAAAAAATATTGGTTTTATAAATAAGTGTTTGTCAAATTAATAAACCTGAACACAAGAGCATATCTGGGAAAGTTTAAATGTAATTTTCTACTTGTAATTGTTCTTCATAATACAAAAAGGGCTCGTTTTTGAAAATAAATATGTACCACTTGTTTGTACACTGTCCAATCATAATAATTTAACCCTTAGCTGCCACACTGAGGTCGTTCGCGGCAAGGCCTTAAACGTAGAATAAGTCATTTCGAAGTTTTTTGCAAATTATATTTTTTTAACAAATAAATTGAAAAATTTTTGCAAGCCTCATAAACTATCTTATAAAACAATAGTCAAAGACCAAATATAATTTTTTTCACTGCAAATAACAAATTAGTTTACTCAAAATAGATGAATATGTGGCTGATGTCAAAAACGTCCGTGTGGCAGCTATGGCTGGCGCCAGAAGTGTGGCAAGTAAGGGTTAAGGTTAAGAACGTTTCGGTTTCTCGAGAAAGTAAGATGCTTTACGGATAAGATAATGCCTGAACATAAAAGTGCAATAATTTACTTGAAATATTTTACTGCACTGCAAAACTGACAATAAGCAGAATATCTTATAACCTATATTATACATTGTTAAAAATAGGTTATACGATTATATAGAGTTGTGCGATAGAGTAAAGTATTACTTTAATATTTAACATCAGATAGTATATTGGAATAACCTACTTTTGGTGTTATTATCCACATAGTAGTTTTATTAATGTCCAGAAAAAATATAAACAGAGTAAAATATTGTTGAGTGTAAGAAAAAAAATTAAATCATTTTTACGTATAATTAAAAATATATAAATTTATCAGATAACATGCCTTTTTTAACGGATAAATTCAACTTTTGTCATTCTTAAGAATAATTATAAAATTGATACCATAATTGATAGGGTTGGAATAGCAAATTTACACTAAATGTACCAAAACTTAAATACTTGATTTCATTAGTACGGATATGGTTAGACGTAATAAATTGTTATGCAGCCGTGTTATTAGGAAAATTAAATAATGAATAAAAATAAGTGTTTGTGGTGTTTTTGATGGATTCTAGGGCCCATTGGACGAAATCCTGAGACACATCTCATATTTTAGGCCAAAGAACACAATTGTTTATTGTCGGTATACAATAAAAAGAGTGTTGTAGTTGGTCAAGACATTTATTAGTCTAACAAACCCTATAAGTGTCAATTTTGTTTACAAACTTATGTTACGATAAGATGAAATTTTAAATCATCTGTCAAGTCAATTATCTATAATAGATAAGGTCTTGAAATTTTGCACAGAAGTATATTTAAATTAAATTAACTATTTTCATCAAAAATGTTACCTGCGCATAACATAATTATAATTTTTTTTTTATTCTGCGTTAGAATGTATGTTTCAGTTGTAGAAATAAATGTTAATATATATATAAAATAAAAATATTTGAATTAAGTTATAATAATAATTAATATTGAAACTTTATATCAATTTTTAACAAAAATTTTTAATGATAATCAGAAAAAATATGAGTAAAATAATAGAGTAAAATATTACTTTATTAGAGTATGTTGCCCTATGTATGTATATGTGTGTATGTGCCACCTGTCCACGTAATAACCAAAGCAGACACTTTACGCTCTTCTCATTCTTTCTAACAATAATCACATAAGAAGATAAGAGACATAAAGCTTACGAGCTGACGGCTAGGTTCCAAATAAAAATTAATCATTTGTAACCCTCGGAGCCAGTATTTATATAACAAAATAATGTCTTTACATTGCTATAATTGAAACATAAATTTTAAACCTAGAATGAAAAATTTTTATAGTTATGCTATGCACAAGGAACATTTTTAGTGAAAATCATTGATATGTAAAGATTAGATTTCTGTAAATTATGATTTGGGTTTTTACTCGTTTTATACCATGATATAAATGAAAGCTAATGTGAATATGAAAGTGCTTTTTATAAATTGAATTATGTATATGTTCAGAATCTACAGCCCATTTTGGTATCCAGTGATAAATTTACAAAAATTATAAACGTACCAGCATTGAAGAACCAAAAGGCGAGTACAATAGTTTCAGCAGTTTATGTATGTTTGAAAGACGGGGATTAATAGACTTAACGAACGCACTGTGCTGTGATATAACCAATGCAAATTTAGGATACAAAACTGGTGCAGCAGTTATTTTAGATCAATTAATGGAGAAAGATTTATTTAGCATGTTGCCGACATATTCTTGACCTTATATTAAGAGCAGCATTTGAAAACAAATTTCCTAGTACTAGTGGTCCGAATGTACCTATGTTTAAGAGGTTTCAAGAGGAATGGCCTCATTTTGATCTCAACTCTTATGAAAATGGATTAGCTGGACTAGAGACGTTTTTGAAAAATGAAATTCCTCATGTAGTTAAGTTTATAAAAAGTTTTTTAAATAACAGCAGCCTTGAAGTGATTATAAAGAACTATTAGAGCTCTGTTTAATTTTCTTGGGTGTCGGAGACGGAATAAAATTCAAAAAGTCAGATGCGATTCACCATGCCCGCTGGATGGCTAAAGCTATCTATTCAATAAAAATTTATTTGTTCAGAAAATCATTCAAGGTAAAGAAAGTAGATGCAGAAAAATTATTTGCTATATGTAAATTTATTGTTTTTAGCTATATCACTTCATGGTATATTGCACCTTTAGCCATTTCCGCTCCAAGCAATGATTTGAGGTTAATAAAATCATTAATTGATTTTAAAGATATAGATAAAGACATATCAGATGCTACTTTACATAAATTCAGCAATCACCAGTGGCATCTGACGCCAGAACTCAGTGTTCTTTTGCTTTTCGACACTGATCTTGAAATCACTGTAAAACAAAAAATAGTAGATCACTGCAAATAAATTCATCAGAATATGAAGGTGATAGTATAAAAAACATGATACTTCTCATGAGGGCATCATGGCACTGCATGACAAAACTCTTGATTATTTTACTAACAGCCTAAGTTTAAATTTCTTTACAAAACTTAATTTGAACAATGTGTTTTTGAAACATGATTGTAATTCATGGAAGAATGATCCTTCGTGTGAAAAATGTGTGTCGTAAAAAATTAAAAAACCTTATTTTAGTAGATGATTGTGCCGAAAGGGCAGTTCATTAGGCTCAAGAGTATGTAAATACCCGATCTCAAGATGAAGACCAGAAACAGTACTTACTTCAGTTTGTTAATGAAAGCAGAAAAAATTTACTAGCAAGTGCTGATAAAAAAAAGCTAATAAAAAAATTGAGAACTGAGTAATATATTGTTTGTAATTTTGTATATAATGAAATGTATTGTATCTTTGTAAATATATTAACTGTTTTATTTGAGGATAACTAATAGTATTCAGAGTACTCATTCATATCTATTAAGAAGCAATAAGCTTTAAAAATAAATGGAATAATAGTATTTTATACTACAAAGGTAAAAAATTAGTTTTGCGCGATACACTTTTTCGAGAACGAGTTTGCAGGAATCAAACCAAAGATTAAGAAAAAGTACAAAACATTACCATTAATATTCATGTCAAGACAATCAATTGATTTATTTTAAAGAAGTTTTAGTGAGTGCGGAACCTTAACTGCAGTTAAAAATAGAGAAAACCGTAAAAATCCGGGTACCCAGTTCACAAATTTCATTTTCCGATTTTCTTACCAACTTCAAATGACCATATCGCGATAACGGAAGCACCTAAATACTTTTCTAAACAATTTAATTATAGGTCTTGAACTCTACTTTTTCACAGCATTAGTTACTTAAACTTTAAAGAATAATAACCCATCAATAACTTCAGTTGGCCGATACTAAGTTGCTTTTCAACATGACGCTGTGGATGGAATGTACGCCGGCCGTTGCGTCGTATTTCCAATCTTCTGTGAAAAGTACGCGCTTGGTGCCGACTCTGAAAGCAGAATCTACTACCTTTTGGGCATGGCTACGCGGCTCTGCTATTTATTTACTCTGTAAGTTCGTCTATTGTTTATTTTTATGCAAAATAATGCTCTGTTTGAAACTTTAGCTCCAACATCCCCTTGGTGAAATCTGATTTTTTGTTTGTTTGTTTGTAACCTTGTCCAGACGATATTTTGAAAATTGCTTGACCGATGAAGAAGGAATGCGGAAGGAATTTTATGTTAAAATACATGATCATGACTCTGGGTCAAATCGACCCCAAAGGTACCACCTGCAATAACGTGAAGTTTGGATTTAACTTGATTTGACCCAGAACTGTGACCGCACATTCTAACGTATAATTTTCTCCTCTACTGATTATCACGATCAAAAGTGGATCAGATATAACCTTGACGATTTGACCAAAGATCAATATAAAGCAAATCAGCGACCGCACAGTCTATAAAGTCTGAATACGGTAATGTTTTCAAAAGTACGTTTTCTACGATATTTATAATATGCCGTTTATAAATTTTTGACACGCAAAGCAAATGGAAATAACTATTCTTGACTCCGTTAGAATATGATGTCATAGTCCTGTATCAAATTTACTTGAAGGATTTTAAGCACATGCACTAAGTTAAAATGTTTACTTCTGTCTATCGATTTCTGTAGTTGGCCTTGACTTAAGGTAGTAGTCTGGTAACTTGCACGTTTTTTGAGGCGTTTTTCGCGAATTTTTTTTTATGGGAAAATAAAATTCAATCGGTTTGATTTTTGTATGTTATCATTGGTATCTAAAAGTGTATAAAAAAATCTTTTTTTTTCTTTTTAATTTTTTGTTATAGTTTTTTAACACTAATGTGAGCGTCTCAAAGAAAAGGTAGGCGGTCGGCCCGGGTGATAAAAATTTTTCTATATAACCTTGATGGCTTGAAATTTGGATATGTTATTTTACACATTAATAGCTCTTGCATGTACTAGGATCTTTCTTTATCGTCCATAACTTTTTATTTTACAGCCCGATTTCCGCTAAAAAAAGTCACTTTTTATTTCTAAGTCCGCCAATCTATATCCGCCATGTTATTTTTCAATAAAATTGTCTAATCCTAGTTCCAACGAGAATGACAAGCTTACAGGATAATAATCTTTTCGATTTTTTGTTTTAGATGTCCTCAAGCGGCGAAATCTTTGTTACAAATTAAAAAATTTTAAATTGTAATTCTTTAACCAAAAAAAAACTTTTAAGTAATTTTAAAATACGCCAATCAAAAGAAAATTACGTGAACTTGACGAATACTAATAATTTTTTCCAATTTTCACAGATAATAAAAACTACAAATCGAAATTCTTTATCAAAACCGACTTTAAAGCTACTGTAAGTTATACTAATCAAATGAAAATTATACCAACTTTACGAATTAATGTATTTTTTGACATATCTAACAAATAAAACAGAAATTATAATTTTAAATTATTTGAAAATTAAGTTTTTTTTAAATTAAGCAATAAGTTTCGATCATTTAGCTCCAAAATCTAATCAGTTCAATGTTGGGTCATATCTCATATACCTGCAGAATTTCAGTCCGAAATACCGTGGCCTGCAAAAGTTATGGTGACCACAACATTTGACCAAATACATACACATACACTCACACGGACACACACACGCAAATGCACACGCACACGCACGCACACACGCACACACACATACACCAATAATTTGTTTTGGATAAATGGTAAAAATAATTTATTAAATGCTATTTAAATATTAAAAATCATTATCACTGCTCATCTTGTTTAACCCCCCTGCGCAGAGAGCCGAGTATACTCGTACAAACCGCACGTCATTTTTGTATACATTTTGTATCACAAATTTAAATCTTTACTTTGTTGGGACATCTACAACCTCTCAAATTGAAGCTAAATAGTATAGCTATTATTTAGAAAATGTTACGAATTTGCAGAAAATATTGTTGCAGACTTACATTCTATCTAGTCCATATACACGAAAATAAACTTCTGCGCAGGAGGGTTAAGGGATAACACCACTCTAGAAGCCGAAAAAAAAGGCCTAATTTTGACAATTTATTCTGGGATTACGGGAAAAGGAATAGTATTCATTTTTAGATGGTTCATTTAACACATATTGATGTATGAAAAAAAAATTTTTTAGTATGATTTTTGTACAAAATGGCGGCGCTACAGCAGATCTGCGGAAAAAGATTTTTTTGAAGGTGCTCCGCGGGCGCACCAATTCCTCGAAAACCGTGAGAGCTGGAACAAAAAACCAAAAATTTTCTGAAGCTACATACTAATAGATATCGAAGTACGTAGGATTTTTTTTATTCCAGTTTTTGTAGAAACTGTGCACTTCTGAACAAAACGTATGAATTTTCGACTAAAAAAAGACTAGTAAATTGTTAATAAAACAAGTAATTTTCAAAATATCAGAAAACGGCTACGTACTTCGATAGAGAATATAAGTGCGCCCAGTTTGAAAAAATCCGTTTCGAGAAAATCGCGTGTAAAGTTTTCGGAGCATTTAAATCCTTGAAATTTTTGTATACCTCTAATCTGCGATACCTGCACCGTACATTTGGCCATCTCTATAAATGTCTGACTCCTCCTCTTCCTACCTGGCTGATTTTAAGGACATTCGGGCCTCTCTGCCATCGTCTGTTAGGGATTTCTCGGAAAACTTGATGCGACGCGCGTCCGCCTCCACGCAGAAATTATAGCAGTTCGGTCCGATTGTCAAGCCCAAGTGTTGCATCAGCTTCATGACACTTGAAAGGCCATCATTGTACATACCTACAGCAATATATACTGCGGTATCGAGCACGCGTTTTCCACTAGAGAAAGATTTTGAAGCCATGGACCAGACAGTCGCATTGAAACTTTCGTTGCTATTTTGTGTGAATCCGCCTAAGCAACGCGTAAGTAGATCGTCACTGCTTAACTCTTTATAAATTGGCGAAATCGCTTTATAAACTTCTTCAGAGAGAGGTGATTTATGTACAAAATCTTCTCCAGTAGCTTGAGCCTTTTGCCAAGAGCACCATGAAGTTTCTCCGCGCGGGCATCTTTCGTGTCTCGGTTGATCATCAGTAGACAATTTGTGGTCCAGCGTTGCGTAGATTTCATTGCGCATTTTCTTCTCAGAATCATGATTCCTGCGAATTCCTAAACCATAATAAATTGCCAACTCGTCTATGAGCTTGCCAGTGAGCTTGCCTTTTCCTCCAAGTCCTTTTATTTGTTATTTCAAATTACGGAGACGAGAAAAGAAAATAAAGCGTCTGCATGGCGCCGCTTGGCAGCTGTACTAGTTCACACATATACACACACTTCTATCCAGTGTCAGGACACCCTGATGGACTTCTGAGGAACCACAATGACCATAAGCAATAGAATTTGGACAGGTAGGAGCACTACATAGTCGATAAATCAGAGCGCGCCGTGGTGGCTGATTCAGCTGTCACGGCGCGTTTTAAGCCAAAAAGAATCAATTTTTTGAAAATTTTAGATTAGGGTTACCTCTTAATTGAAAAAATTGTTTATTTTTTAATTTATAAATTACTTAAGTGATAAAAATTTGCAATATTAAAAATTTAAATTTAAATGAATATTTATTATAGGTAGGGGAAGGTGGGGCAGTACGGGCACCCTAACTTCAAAAGAATCCTGTACTTTCTATTTTGTACCAATACAAATTATTAAAAGTGCTTCTTAAAGTAGAATATCTCAAGATTTAGATACATTCTTTTTTATTATAAAATATATATTGCATTGTTTTTTATAATACAAAGAACAATACCGCTAAAACTGCCTATTTTCCCCACCCGTGGGGCACGATTGGCATGGAGGTGGGGCACGATTGGCACGGTGAATTAATGAAAAATTTATTTAAAAAAAAATATTGGACGTTACTATTAAATTTGCATTTTATAGGATTGAGGATCAAAACTAAAAACCAGACCATTTCATTAACACTGACTCTTTCACCAACATCTAAGACTCCGACTCCGAAATGTTAATGGCGCGAAAAGTAAGGTTAAGAAAATCAGCTGTTAAACTCGGCGGAAATAAATTGACGACTCACGTATGCCAATCGTGCCCCGCTAGTGGTGCCAGTCGTGCCCCATTTTAGAGTATTTTTATATGTAATATTACTTTTTTCCTAAGCATCGAAGATCATCAATCAAAAATACTATTAAAAATTTACGATTTAAATTGTAAAAGTAATTCCCTTTCGAAGCTCATATGATTTATTTGTTCTTGAGAAATAGATTAGAATTATGGAAAAAACAACGGTTTGAAGTCCTCAATTTCTAATAATTCTCATACGATTTGTATTAATTTTTTTCATTTAGGATTTGCAGAGGGAAAAAGTAAAAGCTATTTACAACATATAAAAAATACTATCATGTTAGAATATTCATTTATTTAGTGAACATTTGAATGCCCAATCCACCCGCCAAACCCATCGTGCCCCACCTTCCCCTAAGTATTATACAACTATTAATGAAGTTAAATGTTATTATGATTTAAAAAGAGTTATTTATTAACAAGTATATATTTCTTTTATACCACATGGCAAATTATTATTTTTTTTTTTAATAGTTTTAGTATCTGTAAATTAATATTTTCAATGCTAAAATTATTCCAGTTGCGTACGGCTTTTTTCTGAATTTATTTTAAACTTTAAGGAACTAATCTTAAAATTAACATCACTGACACACACCAATTTTCTTTAAGTTTATTAAATAATTACTTTCAATTATACAAAATGATATTTTATCATTATTATACGTTTATACAGTCACAGGCACGGAGAAAAAATAACAATTGAACGGCATTTCATTAAATAGTCTTTTATCAAAAAATATTCAACTGGTTAACTCTTTAATTTTAATTTTTATTTTTTAACTGGCTACATGGCACTTTTCGGCGCTTCTGTCATGCTCGCTCCTGACTGGCAGTCAGACAGGATGCGGTTTTCTTCAACTTTATCATAAATACTAACTAAGAAACAATTTTAAGCTGCGTCGAAATCATTATACAAGTTGGGAACCGATATTTATCTCAAAGCTTATTTATAGCGCATTAATACTCTCTCGCGCATACGCACCGCAGTGTACCTTTCGTCGCTTCTGTCATGCTTGTTCTTCACAAGGTGTCAAATAGAAGGGGTTTTTTCAACTTTATTATAAATACTAATAAGAAAGAACATTTTGGTCTTTGTAGAAATCATTATAGGGTGGAAGTACCGTTCTTGGCTAGTGCTCCGAGTTTGACCATCTAACATCATTTTAATGATTTTAATTCGTACTACTTCGGCATTAAGAGACTTCTATTAGTAAGAGAAATGACATTTAGAGTTTTATGAAATTTGGTATATTGCTAGATATAAGTTCTAAAATAGCCCAGTTCAATTTTTATGAGCCTAAGGTATCTAAGAAGCGAGATATTCATATTTATTTTTTAAGATATTTGACGTGGAGTTTTATAAGAAAACGCACTTACAAGAAAAGTGATTATTTTAACGATTTTTATAATAATAAATGACTTACGTATATTTGTACTTTCGCATGCAAAATATGTATAATTTAACATTTTAAAAGAGATTAAATCTACACAGTTACAAGAACTAACTGCTTTATTGTTAAATTTATGTGTTTTAATTGGTCATAATTGATAATACGTAAATATTTTTGTGGTAAACATCAATTTTGATATTGGCCAAAACCGGTACATCTGTATTATGGTCAAAACTAGTGACAGATAGATAGACAGATGTAATATTTACTTGTAAATGTTACAAAATATGGTTTACATATGTTTCTTAAAAATAAAAATAAAATATCACATCGTTGATTTACATAAAATATAATTGCACGTATGCGAAGTCAGGTACATAAAGTATTGCACGTTGTTGACACAATGTAAACATAATTCCCAATCGTGTCGTTATATCTATCAGTCATACAATTTAAATTACATACATCCTTTAAAACAATTACTCACTTCCACTCATACTAATAAATACTCGCATACTTTAAAATAATGTCTCTGTCAGTTAGAAAAACATAAAAAATAAAAAAATAAATAAAAAGTAAGTAAAATAAATAAATACATTAAAATAAATAAATAAATTAAATAAATAAGACTAACTGACAATTTGACTAACATTTGATCCAAAACTGACTAACATTTGATCCAAGTTTGCTAAGTATTTTTTAACCGCCGCTTTAAAAGCCATTAATGATGGTACAGTGCGCATGGCAAATGGGAGTGAATTCCACAAATGCGCAACTTCTACTTGGATAGATCTTCGTCCTGTCTCAGTGCGTATGTATGTAATCGAGAGTTCATTTGCTTCAGCTCTTACAGGGCGTTTAGATTCGTTATTTTTGAATAGCAATCTCAGGTGAACAGGTTCTTTAATATTAATTATTTTGTAGGCGGTGATCGCCATGAAAACCGCGTTTCTAGAGTCAATCCGTGTCCACCCTAATTTTTCCCTATAAAGAGTGATGTGCTCATCCTTCCTAGTACTTAGAACATATCGCACACATGAATTTTGCCAAGTGATTAGGTGGCTAAAAACGTCAAAGAACTAGTATTTTAGTTTTTCTATCTGTGAAATTTCCTCAGGGTTTTTCATAAAACAAACGATGAATTTATCAAATACATGTGTGTTAGAATATGTGGTGCGATTGTTGAATGATTAAACATTATATTTTACTGTAGTAAATACGTTCTCGAAAGTCAGAAAAAGCTTAAGGTGGCCAGAAACGGTACTCCACCCTACGGGTTTCGAAATCGATATAAAAACGGACTTTCATTATAGCGCATTAAGACTCGCTCGAGTCCTTTCAACTTTCTTCAACATTATCATAAATACTAATTAGAATAATTTTTTGAGTTTTGTCAAAAGCATTTAACGGGTTTCCAAACCGATAGAAACGACGGAGTGCACATATATACCTTAGCCATATTCGGCGCCCGTCTTGCTATACCTTTCGTCGCTTGTATCACGTTTCAATCTTATCGACATGCAGATAGAAAGCAGTTTTCACAAATCTTATTACATAAACTATCATCAAAAATATTTTCAGCCTTGTAGATATGAGACCATTGAGTTTCATTTTTTGACATGTTGTGACGGTTTTATTGATCAGGCAATTATTATTGCACTCTCTTCTAAAACATCACAACGCCTCTCCGGGTGTAAGCTATATATTCCATTTATCAAGGGGCGCGGTAGCGCCCGCTTGCACGTATAAGTACCCACGGTACGATTCGAAGCCGAAGGGCGCACCTTCGCCTTTTATACGTCTAATTGTGCCTTTTTAACCTCTTCAAAATCTTTAAATATCAATATCTAAACACTGATTGACTTATGTGAAGTCTATTGACACTGTTTTAAGAGATAATAATTTAGTCTAACACGTAATAAAAGTTTCTGTTAAAAATGATTCATCTAATTAAAAATATAAAGCATAATATATTTGCTCAAATTTTTTCTTTTCATTTTGTTCTCCGCATTTCCGTTTTCTCTAATCATATGTATATTTGTATGTATATATATATATATATATATATATATATATATATATATATATATGTGACTTCCGTTTTCTCGACTCATATGTATAATACACATAAAAACACATACAGACCATATATATATATATATATATATATATATATATATATATATATATATATATATATATAGTGCCTGCAGACAGTGCAGACGACAACCAAAAAATCTAACCTATTATCGATCAATGAAATGTTTAATGTGCTACCAAAGAGCATTGCTTTGGTTTTGGACAAATTTAGAGTGAGTACATTGCAAGAGGCCCATTTGGCAATCGCAGCGCAATCCTCAGATACCTTGTTAATGGTGTCAATGAGATCATGGCGTTTGCAGCTTCTGTAAATTTGAGTGTCATCAGCGTAGATCATATGTCTGGTGAATTTCAGTACCATGGGGAGATCATTGATGAAGATGGCGTACAATAGTGGGCCTAGGACGGAGCCCTGGGGAACGCCAGCCCAAGTATCAATCCAGTCCGATATGCGGCCACCTTCATCAATAACAGCCTGGCATCTATCAGTAAGATAAGAAATGAACCACTGTATGGAGTGATCACTGATTCTAAATGATCGAAGTTTATGAATTAATATGTGATGGGGAATCGTATCAAACGCCTTGGAAAAATCAAATAAGACTAAGATCGTGAAACCAGAGCTATCCATTTCGAATCTTATGTCATCAAGAACGCCGAGCAGAGCCGTCTGAGTACTGTGACTTGCTCTAAAGCCAGCTTGCCGTGGGATGAAAAGGTTGTGTTTCTCAGAAGTTGCTTTGATAGAATCTTCTCTAACAACTTAGAGCACTCAGACAACCTGGCAATGGGTCGTAGCTCAGATATGTCGGATGGAGCTGGTACTTTGGGAATAGGAGTAATAAGAGTCTGTTTCCAAAGCGCTGGATAAGATGCATTGGTGACTGATAGATTGAAAATTGTGGTGAGTGTTTCGAAAATGGTGGAACATGATAGTGAAAGATGTTTAATAGTGATTGCATCAAGCCCGTAAGTCTTGGACTTGGCTGAGGCAAGTGCTTCAGAGATATCACTGGGGGTGATGTTAGAGAAAGTTAGTAAATGTATATGAGACGGAGCTGAGGGGAGGGGTGGTAGTGGGAGTGCAGGAGATGATCTAGATGCGTTAACGACGAATGCAAAAATGATTATTCATATCATTGTGTGAAAAGAGCGAAAAAGGCGAGGTTGATCGAGAGGATGTTATGCCTAGCCTGTTGAGAGAACTCCATAGACGATTTGAGCGTTGAGCTCTGGCTATTTCATTAGCATAATAAGTGTTTTTTGAATTTCGAAGCTTTTGTAGGACCCTTGCATGCAGAGCTCGATATTCAGTAAGTTGCTGTCCCCTGTCACGTGCTCTCTTATAAGCTCTATCGCGTTCTTTCATGGCGGAGCGGATGTCAGATGAGACCCATGGTTTTTGGCGATTACATATATTAACGGAACGGAAAGGTGCAAATTTATTAAGGGAGTAAGTGACAGCATTGTTAAATCGAGTGATTAATTGATTAATATTATTGCGTTGTTTACCATCATTCACATTATTGGATAAATCAGCGAGATACTGAGCTCTATTGAGACCACGGAGATCACGAGCTTTAATTTGACGAGAAATATTGCGCATAATACTAAAAGGTATAGTCAATTCTATACTGTCGTGCCCATAGGAAAACGGAGCATCTGATTTACTATATCTTATAACCGCTGAAGGCGAATGTACAATAAATAGGTCGAGCCATGTGTGAGATTGAAGACGTAGTACGTTGATCGTATGGTGAGTTGGCCCAGAAGGAATAAGGTACAGAGCATTCGATCGAATGATGTCATACATGTATTTGGCTTCGTATGACGCAGTAGATAACATGTTCACATTGAAATCACCCGTGATAACTATACTGTCGTAACGTGTGAAAAAAGCTGAGAGTTTGTGAAAAAATTCATGTGGCATTGCTGTTTCTGGTGGCCTATGAACTACTGAAAATAAGAGTGATTTGCAATCATGGGTGATTTCCATTATAATATACTCAGGGACGCTGTCATCACGGACATCGGACGTCGCAAGAGTCTTAAACTTAAAGTTGTTGTTAATGTATATAGCGATTCCTCCACCTGCACGTCTTACGCGGTCGTGCCGAATCAGGGCATATCCGTCAATGGCCACAGATAAGTCTTTGTCCTCACTAGACAGTTTTGATTCTGTGATGCCTACTATATGTTTTGGGTGAAGGTCAAGATATGCTTCTACTTCCTCGAAATGGGTTGTAAGTCTAACCATTGACGTTAGTATGCATGATTTCGACACCACCGAGGAGGACAGGGGGTGGGGAGCGTACCGTATTCGTATCAACCGATCTTAATTCTAAGACTTGTCGCTCGCGTTGGCACCTATCGGAAAATGCGGTGAGACATTAGCACCTGACAGATCAGACATCTCAATAAGATCGCCGGAAAAATTATTTAAGACCTGAGGGGCCCGTTTGTTAGCTTCTATTATCGGCTGGCAAGCTAGTAAGTCATAATCACTATTGATCGGAATAAGAGGAGATGCATTATCTTTGCACGTGTGTACCACCAAGTTGATAACTCTGGGTCGTTTGTACCCTAGTTTACTAGATTGCGATCTGGCTTTTAACAAAAGATTATATACATGCCTAGGGTACAAAGTTCGCAGAAATATCAACGAGGTGGAAGCGTGACCGAACACCATTGCTGCTGTGAATGATTTTAAATTAAGCCGCGTGAAAACTGCGTGGTCACGAATATGAGCAGATTTAAATTTCACTACTACGCTACGAAAATTTCTGGAACGTGATGATAATGAATTACCATTATGCGGGTGCGTATTGGACTCTTGAGACCGAAAAACAGGAGCTGGTTGTTGTCGAGTGTCCGATGATGTGGCCGAAGTCCGCGGAAAATCCTCCGCTGACAAAATATCCCCAACAAGATTGGACAAATTCAAGGCTCCCAGAACCTTTATGGCAATCTGGTGCGGGATCAGCAAAATGTCAAGTGGGATACCGGAGATGATAAGTTCCGCAGAATCGAAAGTAGCTGCAGGCGCTGGGGTTGCAATGGTATTGTATCCGTGATTGATGGTCTTCGAGTCTTGTGTTAATCGCAGTCAAGTCATGTAGCCTTTCTTCAATTAGGTTTTCTTGTCCCGTGCAAAATTGTTCGAACTGTTTTTGTTGCGTTTCTTTTAATGTATTGAATTCTGCAGAAATCAGTTGCGTCTGCTGCAGCATAAGTTGCTTCATCATATTTAGCATATCATCAGCATTCACGGATTTTTCGATTTGTTTGGCACTCGACGCAGTCGCTGTAGAGTAAGCCGGTAGTCTAAGCGCAGGCAAATTCGTGGTAGAGCTAGCGGCAGTCGACTGTTGCTGTAACAACAGTGGGGGAACATACTGTTCTCTATTTGTTATTGCGAACGGCGTGGAGCGAGAGAGAGATGGAGATAGAGACGGAGATAGATATGAAGACGTGCCTGCGGCAGCCGTAGTGTTGTCGAGTCCATCTGCGGTGGAGAGGGGAGAGGCGTTGGTGAGTGCGTCTGCTAGTGTGTAGGTAGGATAGGCATGAGAGCCGCCGGCCGCGTACCTGTGTGTTGTTATTGTTGTGTCTGTATGCTCTACTGAGGAGACACCGGCTGCTTTATTACCAGCTGATAGCGACAAATGATGCTGCATAGAGCGATGCGGATTCGCATTATTATTAGCCAAGAGCGAATCCAAAAGTGCCGGGGCGTTTGTGCACTTGTTTAGGCGGAGATTTCTGAGGTCGTCCGTACCATCAGAATTAGTAGCAGATAGTTTGCTTGGCGAAAGAGAAGTGTCTGCTATACGGTTTCGGCTATCAACACAACACGTCAGAGAGCCATCTCCGTTAAACCACACTTCGCGTACACAGTTTCTGTGATAAAGAACTGCACATTTGTTGCACTGGGATGCTTCCAGATCATCACGAGTTACGTAGGAAAAGCAGAAACCACTTTTTTGAAGCCGAGCAGACATGTTAGAGACCGGTTGAAAACAAAACGAAACGTAAGGCGCAGCAGTCAAATGTATGTGAAGACTAGTCCTTGCGCGTGCGCAGAAAAGCAGAGAGGCAAGACGACAAACAGCCTGATAAATAGACAAACCTCAAATTTCTTGTGTTAAAGAATGGATAATCTTTGAGTATGACAAAGATATTGATGCCTTCGAACACACGAAATGAAAGCCAGCAAAGTGAGCCTTCACGTGACCGATTTATGTGTTTATGCCGTGTTTGAAATAAAATTTAATACAGTTTAAAGACGGAGCACTATTAGAAGTTACTTCTCAACTCAAAAGGCACAGAGAGAGAGAGAGAGAGAGAGAGAGAGAGAGAGAGAGAACAGCAAACACGAAACGCACGACTGTGCGCTTGGTATGAAAGAAAGAGAGAGACAGAGAGGGATAGAGTGTGTAGAATCCTAGCGCGATAGCCGCAACGCGACTCATAGAGCTAGGTCAAGGCCGGCCCTCGCGCGCACGATGAGTGCCGCTTTGCTTTTCGAGCACACAAGACGTCCGACTCTGACCGATATACACGAGGGGGGCTAGCGCACAACCACAAACGGCTACGACGAGGCCAGGGCAGGGCACACTTCGATGTAAGTCAACCTCTCTGATTCTCTCTTAGGCGACGGGGGCGTAGTGCCTTCTGTGCTCTTACCTCCACCCCCGCCGCTTTGCATCACACAACACAGCGGGTGTTGAGTTAACTGTATTTGTGCTAACCGTGAATAAATACTTGTTCCAGTTCGACTGCAACTAATGTGTGTGTTCTTTGAAACTCTCCTTCCCGTTGGACTGCCGCCGCCTACGCGGGCGCCCGTATTGCGCGCATTATCAGTGTTTAGCCAGGCCCCAACATAGAAGGAAGCACGACCGTCAGTCGTGCATGCTGATGAGATATACATAGTTGCAAAACCATCACATGGCGCCCTAACGATTTGAGAAGAATTGCTATTAATGTCAAACGCCCTCATATTCTACTTTGCAAAAATCTATTTTTCGTCAATGTCATAATTTAAGGGGTTATGTCCCCCTTATGCTCTAAAAAACAAGGCTTTGTTAATTCTTTTTTTAAAGGACATTTGAGATTAAAGGTATACAAATAATATAACATTGGATTAAGCAACTCTTGAAGAAGAGAAAAAAATTTTTTATTGATATTTTTTTTACACAATGGCGGCTGTGCAGTGATTACCGTGAACCGCTTTTTCAAAAAGGTCTTCCGCGGCGAGCATTACAAGTCTTGTCCAACTCCACCTATAACAAAAAATTTTTTTTTTTATTATCGACATTAGTTTTGCTAGTGAAGTACACATGATTATATTTTTAGAATTTTTTTTCGCAAAATGGCGATTGTTTTAACAAAAAATCGTGTTTTCGACGAAAAAATTGACTTAAATTGTTTATAACTTTTCTTTTGTTAATTAATCGCCAAAATCGTGTGTACTTCACTAGATAATCAAACAATGAATCTACTGTTAAAATTTTAAGTCAATCGGATGTAAACATGGTTTCGAGAAAAACGCGTTTGAAGTTTCAAAATGCTATAAATCTTAAGAAACGCAAAAATATAGTCCATAATAATTTTTTTACCTTCAGTCTGCTATCCCTGTACCATATAATTGTCCTTTCAGGGCCTTCATTTCCTCTTCTTCTTTTTTTTTGCCTGATGTAATGCTGCGCCTGGCCTCTTTCGCGATATCGAACATACGATGCTCAGCGGTTTTGACGCGATTGGCGTCCGTTTCCACGCAAAACTCGTACATGTTTGATCTAACAGTCAACCCAAGAGCATCGTAAACGACAAACAGACCTGAGAAGCCGTCATTGAAGATAATAACGGCTACGTCAGTCGCAATGTCAACTATAGTCTTACCGCTTGACACCGTCTTTGGAGCAATAGACCACACTACAGTATTAAACGACTCGTTATTGTTCTGAGTATACGCACCCATGCAGCGTGACAGAAGGTTGTCGGAGCTGAGTTCATTATAAATGGGTTTTATTGAGTTAAAAACATCCTCATGCATTGGACTCTTGTGCTCGTACGTTGCAAGTGTACTAAACGCTGTACTGCGCTGCCAAGAACACGAAGAGTCTACTCCGACGGGACACTTCTTGTGTTGTGTATTCTTCTTCGTCGACATTTTATGAAGTAACGTTGTTCAAATTTCATTCCGCATTTTTTCGACTGAATCGTAGATTCTCCTAATAGCAAGTCCGTAATAAATAGAAAGTTCATCAATTAACTTTCCGGTCAACTTTCCTCGGCCGCCAAGACCTTTCGTTGTTTTTTTCAAATTGCGCAGACGCGTTCCCATGCGCTTCTGAACGTGTCCGACACATTCTTTTTTTTCGACGATGAAATCTTTATAAGGTTTTGAGTCGACTATACCTTTATATGTTTTTTAATCGCCGTCGCCGATATATTTCAAATATTTGATATTATGAAGTTTTTCTGAGCGTTTGAACATTTCTATAACTGCGTCGATCTCCATTTTTCCGGCACTACCTTCATGGTTGGCATCACAGTTCTGTTTGTGTGAAGGGTATACCTCTTCGTATTCAGCAGTACCTTCTTTATTTTGCCAATATTCACACACTTTACAGTACTTAGATTTTACACACACATCCAATACCTTGCCAGTGTACCAACCAATCAAAGTCACCAAACCGAACAAAGACGTAAACCCTCTCTTTCGCCAAGATCCATCGCCTGACACCGTGAGACCTTCTTTTTCACCTCGTTCGATAGAAATTTCTTTTTCTTTAATCGCTGATTTTTTCATAGATATAATTCGAACAGATGAAGTAGTAGTGGCGATATTAGATATGATCTTACTGTAAGTTGCTTGAAAAACAGGCTTTGCAAGATCCATCATAGAGCAGAACTTTTTTATACCGTTGATGCCTATGCCTATGATGCGCATAGATAAAATAATACGGCAGTTAATCTCATAAGCACGACCATTTATTACAGGACAGCTGTTAATATCAGCATCACCACAGTTCGAACAAGACGCAATAATTTTGAAGCCTAGTCCACGCTTGTTCGACTCTAAAAACCGCACGTCACCATTACATTTTTTGCATACTACTAATTCAGAAAGAGCAGTAAATACAGCGAAAAAATTGATGAAACAGTAGCCGAAATTATTATCAACATCGCGGTCACGGTCTAAATCAGTAGTTTTCAATTTCTTAGCCGAGGTACTAACCTGCTCCGAATCGCCTTCGAACGAATGGCGGTTAGGCGGGCGTCGATTATTAATTTTACTCCGTTTTGTACTTGTACTTCTTGTTTTACTGCCTTTGCGGCCACTGTACACCTTTTCACTCATAATTAAGTACTTGTAAATATAATTCACAGTTAAAAAGTAAAGCAAAACTCAAAATAACAACGTAAACAACGAGAAAGGCTGATCGACTAAACACAGGGCAAGTGTGAGTAAACACGTGCTGTAGAGACGCTGTAACCGTCGTAATGCCATGAAGTGACCTTTATAATTCAAATTTAAAACATGATATCGATCGTAGGTAACTTCTACTAATTTCCAAAGCCACGAAATTCAAAAAAGCGAGCATTGCTAAAATAAGCAAAAATTGTGATTTTAGATCATCAAAGCTGTTTGGAAATAATTGATTTAAAAAAATTTTGAGTTTAATTCGGTACTTGGGCGTTGTAGATTTTGATTCTAGGATTGTTTTGGCAAAATTTAAGCCAATAAAAAAAATGGAAAAAAACGAAAAAATGGGGATATAACCCCTTAAGAAATTTTTTTTTATGCATTTTTCTTATTATGACATTAGGAGAGAGTATAATTTTTAAAAATATTCTTTCGTTCGTGCGGGACAAGTGAAGCGAACTCAAAAACGTTTTCTCGCCGGCCGAGAAAAAGAATCGATAATATTACACAGTGCGAATATACGACGGCATCGGCCGACTTAAGCGCCCATTGCTTATAATTCGATAGAGCGCGATCATATAAACAACTCGAGTTTCGCTTATACTCACGATTCCGTGTATGAGAGAGCCATATCTCAGAATATTATTTCGTTGGACTCGTGTATTAAATAAAAGTTCCTGACGAAGCTCTTGCACAAACTGACACCTAATGTGCGGGGCGAGCAGGCAAAGCAACCGATTGCAGAGCAACTAGCTACGACTCGCCCGCGACAGACGAGTATAGTAAATTCACTCCGCTGCTGGAAACGCAGGAGAGATTGCCCGCGATTGAATATTGCCGGCCGACCGGATTTACACGGCCGAGTATTTTTTATTATCTCGGGCGCGTACAACACGCGATTATAGTGCTCAGTGGGTTAAGTTTTTAACACGATGCAGTATTCTGTATATTTGCCGGTAATTAATTAATGATTTATTTATCCGAAAAATTCGTTTCTTTTGATAACGAACTCGGGAATTAAAATTATTTTTCTTTTTACTGAATAGACATTAATGTAACAACTCACATTACTTACATTACTGTCATTAATGTTGACATTATTCTCCTGTATTGAATCATATAATTGCTTGCGATATTTTGTACATATCGAATATTTCGAGAATACTGTATTATAGTCCGTGCACGAGATATATTCGTAGCGTATCTATTCAGAAAACGGTCACAACCCGGTAACACTCGCATTATGCAGACGGCAATAGCTGATCAAAAAGCACAGTTGACTGCTGCGCAGGCCGGAGCCGCTGTTGTGTATGCAGGAGAGACAGGCACTGGTAATATTATTCCGCCGTCGGAGTTATTTTTTTTGGCATACGGCCGATTAATTTACCGACCGCAGTACTAATCGACTAAATAGTAAATTCATAAATTTAGACTGCCTTTTATCAAGTTTCCGCTATTCGCAGCTGTTAATTTAACTGTTTTGTCTTTTCTTGAACTGTTCGACACTTGAATAATCAATCTGTTGTAATTAATCAATTAAGCCGACACCTCGTTCTCTTCCTGAACGAAATCCGAAATTTAGTAAATAGTTGAACAATTAGATAGTTAAATAATAATATCAGCAAATCAGAATAGCGTTACTCTCCTGCACACGCAGCTATATATATATATATATATATATATATATATATATATATATATATATATATATAACGATTTTTTTTATTTTTCTGCTATAGGTAACCTTTGCGATACATCGTACGTATCAAAAATTATTTCTCTAGTCTACTCGAAAGTTCATGTAGGTCCGGCGAACATAAAATATTATAAGCAAACATATATTTTCAATTTGTTTGCGTAAGGAATAATAAGCGTCCGTTACAATAATTGTTTTGATAATAAATTAAGACAAAATGGAATAATGGCCAATAAATTATTTCTAAAATAATTTTTCTGTTGCTTTTTCGTTCACAAAATTTTTATTTTATCAAGGCACAAATAAAATATATTTTTGTTGTCTTGTTGACCAAATAACGGCCGTTGGTTTCTTATCAAAACAATTGTAGTATTTATCTTTCGTGCAATACAAACAAAGGTGAGAACACGATATTTGCATCTGTTCTCTGCGAATGCTGGCTTGCTATAGTCAATACAAAAATTTCGTTTTAAGTTAAAAATTCTGTTCCTTACGAGCAGCAGAAAATTTATCTTTGTACTAGTTTAACCGTGCATTAAATTGGCGGAAATAATTTATTTTCGCCACTTCTTGTACATTTCTCTGCGGGATTAAGAAACGTCCATTTATGCACTACTTGAAATGATAATAATATAACGAACGGTTAACGGTAATCAACCAATTAATTATTTTTTCAGCATACAAGCATATTTACAACAAATTTTTATTTGTTAATTGTTATAAAATTATTTACAACAATACATTTAAATCTAAATGACGAGCATATATTTCTTCATAAAAAAGATATTATTTAGTAAGTTTAGTTAAAATTGTGTTTTTAACAAAACCATCACATGGCTTAATCAAATTAAGCTTTTGAGAATTGTTTTGCATCATTTTGGTTAAATACGGTTCACCGTCCGTTTTCTTTCTCTTATTACTGACGAATTAATTGTATTATTTGTACTGTAGCATACCTGTTAAATTTTGTAAATAATTAAAATGAGCGTATCGTCAGCACCAAGTAGCTTCGGCAATGATCCGATAGAACTATTCGAGTACGCCATGCACATGCATGAGGAAGCAGTGTCCTGTGCGCGGATAAACCTTGAACTAAAAAACGAAGGGATAGCGTAAGAAAAATCGGAAAGATTGTACAGATGCGTAGTAGGTCGAAGCACGGCGGATGATTTCGCGCATAATCCCCAAATTAACGATCGTAATGAATTAAAAGGACACAGGAAAAAATTGCGGTCAATGATTTTAGATAGCCTTTTGGTCGAATTTAAGAACCACACGACAATCGAGGCGAATCAAAATACGAGCGAAGTAAGCGTTAACGAAAAATGCATCCAGTCACCCGTATCAGACAACGAGAGATCCGCACCGCAAAATGATATCAGCATACTCTTTACACGATGCCAAGGCAATATTGTAGCCCGCTCGTCTTCGACAAAGGACTCACAATCTGATCGTGTTCAAGAACAAATTTTACCCTTCGGACGATATTCGCATATGAAGCACACAGACTGCATGCAACCAGATTCGGGCCTCCCAATTGGAAGTGAAGATGTCTGGTGAAGCGAGGATCCTCCGACGCCAAAATTTGCACCGGAAAGTATCGGTCCGCCTGAAAGCAGTCTTTCCACTGCCGAAAACGGCAAGAAAAATTGGGAAAATGAAGCCAATAAAGAGACAAATACATGTCTACATAGCAAGTCACAGACACAGGTCAACTTACAAAATTCGCAAATTGTATCAACCGTACAGAGCGCGCCACATATTATCAAAAATTTACCGACAGCGCAAGAAAATATTGACGTACGGCGTGATGCACCTATAATCAAAAGAGATTGGAACGCCAATAATTTGAAATCTTCCGTAAGCGATCCAGGTACTTCATCGGTCGATAATCTGAACGACTTTTTACAATCTGAAGGTACGTCAGAATCTCACGTTACGAATCTAGACGCTCGTTTTGAATTTTCGGGCGGATTGGACAACTATACCAAGCTGGACGACAGACAATTCAAATTACTGGACAGAGCCGACTAATACGGTCTTAAGCCTACGGATGCTACTCATAAGTTGAACGAGGGACAACAAATTGAGCAAAATAGCAGTGCGAATATTGCAAAATCGCACGAGAGCTCTCGAAAACTCGTTTAGTACCTACTTCGTATGACTACGTAATCAAAGAGAGTTGAGCGGAAAGTTTGGAGAACGATCGACATTCATCGAGTTATTCTTGATTGGACGACAAACTTAAGTCTTCCAAGTCAGATTAAGTCAGTCGAGAGAAAACTTGTACATAATCGAACGAAAAATCGTGAAAATTAATATTTCTGGGCTCTTTTTTTAAGACGACGGCTCAAAATATTTTCTTTTTTTATTTTTCGATGCGGTTTTGTTTTCTTTAGCGGTTTTTTGATTTTTGAGTTTTAGTTTCTTGGGTTTTTTGATACCATAGAAATAATATAATCGATTGAGTTATAGTGCGTTTGAAATATCCTAAAATTACCTATATTTTTTCAGCCGAAATTTTGAATAAGCTATTTCCATTGTTCTATTATTCACGAAATCGTCATTTTATCAAACGGTTATGTCTGTGAAATATAACAATATAACAATATAATATAACAATAAAAAGGAATTTTTTTTTCGTTTTTTAAGATTCTAAATTAAAAAGAAATTTAAAGATTATCGACTCGTTTTTATTAAATCCTTTTTTTCATTTTATGATTTTCTGAAATCGATAAGGTAAATTATTTTTGCATGTTATGCAGCCTTTTAGCATAGCAAATGTCTCATAGTTATTTTATTATACTTTTATTTATTCTACCTAATCACATCCAGCAGTTGTTCAGGGTTATGCCTGTGGAGTGGGGAAATTTGTATAAAGATGAAATCTGCTTTGGGGTGGTTGGTTATTTGTATTATTCACGGGGTTCCCTCGCGGTCATCCATCGAAGTACTAGTCTGCATAAAAATGCCTAATTTTTCCGATCGCCCGACGTGTGGCTCTGCGACTTTGCTATAGCATAGATCAGGGGTCTGAAATGTGATAATATTATGATCAATTTAGCGTAAATTAATTAAAAGGAGCGTAAAATTACCTATCGTTTAAAACTGCATATTTTGGATATGCTCTTTTCCTTCTATTGTTATACACGAAATAAGTCATATTTAGTTTCAACGGTTATATATCGGAAATCTATGAAATTCAGTCAATCTAAGTACTAACATCTCATTACATTTAATGTAAATATTTAAATAAGTTAATACATTACGTATAGAGACAAAATTGCTGTGATAAGGACTAGTACCTATCATTCTGTAATTTTAGTAAGAAATTATCTTCTGTCAAACCATCAATGATAAAAACCACACTCTTTTTGAGCTATTGTTTAGAAAGCAAAATAGAAATTTAAAATTAATTTATTACAACAAATAATTTCATATTGGAACGATTAATTTAGTTTGAGGAAGCTAAGTGCCAATGAATTGGCAACGGTTTTTTTCATTCTTATGTAAAACATCAATATTTATTACATTTAATAATAAATTTCATTTTAAATAAAAACGTTCTTATTAAAGAAAAACATATTATAGCAACAAACGTTTTTACCAAGAACATTCAAACGTTTTTCTAATTAAATACTAAATAATAATATATGAAGTCAACTAGTCTCACTTTGCCTTACAAGGAGAACACCGACCCTGGGGAATTCGGATTTTGAAGGTGCTTTCTGGTACCTAAAAATGAAGCCTAGCACCCTTAGTTTATTCTAATGGGTCTTTGTATTCGAGATATAAGGTATTTTACTCCAAAAATACATTATTTTATTGCAGGTGCGGATAATAGTACTGAAAAAAAGGTACAAATCCATAAGCTCTAATGTAAGTCACCTCCTGAATCTTTAACCAAAATGCACCCCCGTTTCTAAACGAATACAATTAAAAAAAATGTACATAAAAACCCGTATGCTCTCAACCCACCCCAACTAACCTAATCAAAGCAATTTGTATTTAAATAAATTTTTAAAATATTTCTGTAAATCCTAAATACTAACCCGAAACCTAATTAACTCAGACTGAGCAATTTGAAACAAAAAAAAAGTTTAAATCATAAAACTATTAACCCTAAACCCTAAACTCAAAACCTAACTAAGCTCAGCTAAGAAATTTTTAATTAAAAAAAGTTAAAATGGACGGTGAATGAGGTGAATATACCTCCCGATAAACTTAAAGAAAAATACTTTAAGTGTCACCCTACAAAAAAGATGACACCAGTGATTTGTATTATATGTGAAAATACGTGTCATATATGTGATTTTTTTAAATTGATTTGTTTAAAAGTCACATTAAATTCCTAAGGGAAGTGTTAGTAGTATGTCCCGAACATGTTGATGTAAAGCTAACCTCAAAAATTAGTCATGATACACTGATTGATAATGCAAAATTGATTATTGCACAGATAAGATTGAAACAGAGTGAACAACCAAAAAAGCAAATTCTATAAGATATATCAAATGAAACTAATAATGTCGCTAATAACACGTTGATAGATGAGAGTATTGAATATGATAACCTAAGAATAAAAAATTCATTGCTAAACAAATTAAATGAGGAAATAATGCAAAAGAATAATCTTCTTAAAGAATTATTAGCAAAACATAAAAAACAAAATATAGGAAATATAGGCAGTGCTAATATTTGAACATACGCTGAAGCCAGGTACGAGGGTAGTTCAATAAGTCTTTAGAATGACCAACAGATGGCGCGCGAATCGCTCCAAATCATCTGTTTTCAGTCAGCACCACTCCCGACTAGATATATGGTGCAGTCACAGTCCACATCTTCTGAGTTTACGTGTTTTTATAACCAATTGAAAAAAAAAAATTGCTTGTTAAGAAAAATGGAAAAAAACGAGTTCAGAGCGGTAATTAAACATTTTCATTTAAAGGGTTTAACTCCATATGAGATAAAAAATGAATTGGACTCAGTTCATGGCACATCTGCCCCTGCCTTAGCAACGGTTTATAACTGGGTAAATGAATTTAAGCGTGGTCGTGCATCAATAAGTGACGAACCACGTTCAGGAAGGTCCGTAGAAGCAACTACTCCCGAAATCATCAATAAAATCCACGATATGGTGTTGAAGGATAGAAGATTAAAAGTGCGTGAGTTAGCTGAGGCCACAAGGATATCTATAGGTGCAGTTGTTTCAATTCTACATGAAAAACTAGGCATGAAAAAGCTATCGGCAAGATGGGTGCCGCGTTTGCTCTCAGCTGAGAATAAACGCAATAGAGTGGTCGCCTCTGAGGCTCTTTTGGCGCGCATAAGTCGGAATCCTGAGGAATTTTTTCGTCGATTTGTGACTGTGGATGAAACATGGATACACCACTACACTCCTGAGACAAAGGAACAATCCAAACAGTGGATTTCCACAGGCGAACCAGCTCCAAAGAAGGCAAAGACCGTAAAGTCAGCTGGTAAGGTTATGGCTACAGTTTTTTGGGATGCACGTGGAATTATACTTATTGACTACTTGGAAAAGGGTAAAACAATTACTGGTGAGTATTATGCATCATTATTAGAGCAGCTGAAAGAAGAAATTAAAAAAAAACGACCACATTTGGCGAGAAAAAAAATTCTCTTTCATCACGACAACGCCCGAGTTCACACATGCTTCGTTTCAATGGCTAAAATTGAAGAACTAAAATTCGAATTGGTCGAACACCCACCGTATTCACCAGATTTAGCCCCCAGTGACTTTTTCTTATTTCCAAACTTGAAAAAATGGCTCGGTGGACAGAGATTTACGGACAACGAAGACGTCATTGCCTCTGTAAGTGCTTATTTTGAGGAACTTCCGAAAACGCACTTTTCTGAAGGATTAAAAAAACTTAAAAAGCGATTGACCAAGTGTATAGAGCTCCAAGGAGATTATGTTGAAAAATAAAAAAAAATTTACCCAAAAAAAATTGTTTTTATACTTTATTCTAAAGACTTATTGAACTACCCTCGTACAATATCAAACCTCAACAGAAACGTATACCAAACATTGTTGTGACAAAGATTAAAAAAGAAGAAAAAGCAGACATTAAAGAATATGCCCATTATTTATCAAAGGGGAAATCAATTTATTGAAAATGGGTGTTAAATAAATGATAAAAGGCAAGGTATATTTCAAATAAAATAACTTTCGTTTATTCAAACTCGCACAAGCAAGGAATAACGTCAGTTATGTGCGACTATTCTAGCTAGATGATCTAGTACGACTAATACACTTGACCAAAAGGGCATAAGAGGATTTCGGGGCTGACGCATATAGTTCCCCACTCTTTTCTATACTTACGTTTCAGTTTATGTCTTTAGAACATTTCTTAGTAAGTCGATTCATTTTTGTATAAGCATGTAGTAGTGTATAATTACATATATGATCCACTATTTGTTGTATAGATTAGGGAAAACCCAGAAAATCGTAATCAGACCATTTATGATGCTTAAAATACAATCATCATTTATATAATAAACACGTCCATATCACAGATTTATTTTTCCACTGGTATATAAAGTAGTTTATTACAATATATTATCTGTACGTGTGAATACATATAATACGAGAAATGTTATTAACAAAACCAAATTCAAATTCTTAGTTTTATAAACATAACTGTTAATAACAGTTTTATCAATACATATTCCAATGTATTACTTATTGAAATTTATTCCTTTTAATCTGTTTCTCATATAGATTATAGAAACATATACATTATATCAATCATAATACACTTTCATATTTTATGATTAGTTTGACTGTTTGCAGTATTAAGAAAACCATTATTATTTCCATAAATTATAATTATTGTTAATCCTTTATTTACATATTAATAGTCACTTTTATTCCACTAATGAATAAATTTAAAATAAATTAATAAATATTCCACAATGACTTTCATTACAATGCTTTTATAATTTGATAAACAAAAATTTATATATTCTGTTCCAGTTTTGCAAACTACTACAGAATTCAATTTAACAGCTTTTACACTGCTTGTAGGATTTAAATAAGCAATCTGTAGTACTTTTATTATTATTACTTCGGTAATCATAATCAACTTAATCAATTCAGATATAACTAGTACTTCATACAGATATCAAAATACTTCTTTATTTTTAGATCATAACTTAAAATATATACTGTTGTATTTTCAATTCAAATCATGTGTATATTATTTACATGGAGTAACCAATATGATTTTACAAATAGGCATCATACTTTTACTCAGAAAAATATAAATAAAACTGTATAATAACTTTAATAAATAATTTTCAAATAATATCAATAGTTGATTTTGGTGAACTAACCAAATTTATTTATGGCGACGTTTCGACGACCATTCGTCGTCCTCATCAGGCTAAATCTTTATTACAATTTTATTATTAATATAAAAACATCTTAACACAATTATATTATTTGGCTAAATACTCACTATTTGTCAATATTACATATTAGAATGTTATAATTTATCTGATTCGCCACCCTATTAATTAATAAACAAAGGTAATGATAATAATAATTATATGAGGACAAAATATTTACACAGATAAATTAAGGTTATGATCTTTACCTTTCCTTTTGTTTCGTTCAATAATCAACATGTTCAACAACTATGTCTAAATGTACTATCATTAAAAATTTGTCGTCAAAATTAAATTCTAAGTACTACTGGACAACACGAATAAATTAACAACAATTGAAGGAAAAACCAATCACAAAAATTAATACTGTTCTCAAACCGGTTATCACAAGCAATAATGTTTGAAATTTTAATATCGATTTCAGAGACCTCTGTTCCTCGACCTACAACTTCACTTCAGGTACATCAATTATTACTCTATATATTAGAATTATCAAGGTAAATGACTAGTAAAGTTAATAAAATACATTATAAGTAAATAAATTATAAAATATCGCACATAGCTATTGCACATTGCTGAACAGATTTTTCAAAAAAAAAAAAAATAGATCTTATTTTGTGTGTAGAATTCTTACTTATTCAATATGTTATTTTTTAAATTGCCGCTTCTATCGACAATAGATCGATTGACCCGCCTCTCAGTTTAGACTAGATTTTGAAGTATTAGCTTTTAGTGTACCATAAGTAGGTAAATGACTAGAATATATCGCAAAAGAAAGATAATTATCATTTCTTTTGTACTTTAAGTTTATTAATAATGTTATTATAATATTGGTTAAGATTCCTTGTATCTTCTTTAATATTGATTGCATTTTCTTGCAGTTTTATATATACCATTTCAGATGTTAATCTTTTGTTCCAATTTTGTTCATTATCTAAAACTGCAACATTATCAAAATCAAAGCTGTGCTTAAAAGTTCTCATATGTTCGTAAATCACAAATTTTTTATCCTGTTTATTTATATTGTTTTTATGTTCTTCAACTCTAATTTTTAACTGTATTTTGGTTTCACCAACATATGAGGCTTCACAGTCATTACACTGAATCTTATACACTACATTTGTCTTAGAATTTTTATCATTTTTGTCTTTACCTCTAACAATAACATTATTAAGATTTTTGGAAATGTTTGGAACAGTTTTTATGTTTTGTTGTCTCATTATACTTTTTAACTGAATCATAAAAACTTGGTACAATCGGAATACTGATTGTAGTGCAGGATTTTCTGTTATTATTACGATTTTTATTATTATTAATAATATTATTATTAATTTGACTACTATGTCTAATTTTATCTAACCGTTTTCTAACATTATGATTAATGAATTTAAGGGGATAGTCATTATTTTTTAAAAATTGTTTAACAATATTAAAGTTTTTATTTTGGAATTGCAAGTCTGCTAGAAAAACTTCTTTATCCACTAATGTATAAATCATTGCTCTTTTTTGTTCTATAGGATGTTTCGATTTGAAGTGAAGAAACCGACCTGAAATGTTTCCTTTCTGTACCAGTCTGTTATGATACTGTTATTTTTTCTTCTTATTAATGATACTTCTAAAAAATTAATTCTACCATATTTTTCTATTTCATGTGTAAATTGTAGTCTCTCATGATAACTATTGAATACACTTAAAACTTCTTGTATTTTTTCATTCGGTATACACATTATTGTATCATCAACAAATTTGTAATAAAACAGTGGTGTAAAATCTAATTTCTGCAGACAATGTTCTTCTAAATCGGTCATCACCAAATCAGCAAAAGTAGGACTCGGAGGACTTCCCACAGGTGTGCCAAAAGTTTGTTCGTAAAATTTACCGTCCCATTGAAAATAAGTATTAGTCATTAAAAACTTAATACTTTCTACCATTTCACTTAATGAAATATTGTATTTTTGCTGGATTAGATGATACCTTTTTTCTATACTTTTGATCACTAATTGTAATGGAACGTTAGTGAAGAGAGATACAACATCTAATGAGACAACAACATCTTAAAATGTTCTTACGAGTAAATTTTTTAGATTGTTTCATATTTGTTCTAATAATAAAATATAAGCATTTTTAGCACCTTTCGGTCATGGCTTTTTTGTAACATATATATCACTAACATGAAACCACTGTTATAATAAAACCAATATTATAATCTATAATTTCTTGTAACTTACAAATTCTAGTATTTTCTGTCAAGAAGAGATTGATTATATAATGACACGTGTCATTATGTTGTCGTTCGTCGCATCCAGGACATCTAATTATTTCACTGACTAGGTTTTGGAGAGTATTTTGTAATATTAATGATTTATTACATAAACATAATAAAAATTCCCCCGCATCTTACTGCACATGCGTTTTAAATTCTACTCCATCGAACTCTCTTAATAAATGGATATCGCCAAAAATATACGGACTTCCAAAAATACACAAAGCAAACGCTCCATTAAGACCAATAGTGTCATGCATTGGGAGTCCAACCTATCAGCTAGCTAAGATCGTTAACAATGTCCTAACAAAAAGTATAAATAAACCGAAATCTTATGTAAAAAACAATCAGGATTTAATACAAAAAATTAGCAACTGTAACATACCGGATAATTATGTTGTTGTCTCATTAGATGTTGTATCTCTCTTCACTAACGTTCCATTACAATTAGTGATCAAAAGTATAGAAAAAAGGTATCATCTAATCCAGCAAAAATACAATATTTCATTAAGTGAAATGGTAGAAAGTATTAAGTTTTTAATGACTAATACTTATTTTCAATGGGACGGTAAATTTTACGAACAAACTTTTGGCACACCTGTGGGAAGTCCTCCGAGTCCTACTTTTGCTGATTTGGTGATGACCGATTTAGAAGAACATTGTCTGCAGAAATTAGATTTTACACCACTGTTTTATTACAAATTTGTTGATGATACAATAATGTGTATACCGAATGAAAAAATACAAGAAGTTTTAAGTGTATTCAATAGTTATCATGAGAGACTACAATTTACACATGAAATAGAAAAATATGGTAGAATTAATTTTTTAGAAGTATCATTAATAAGAAGAAAAAATAACAGTATCATAACAGACTGGTACAGAAAGGAAACATTTCAGGTCGGTTTCTTCACTTCAAATCGAAACATCCTATAGAACAAAAAAGAGCAATGATTTATACATTAGTGGATAAAGAAGTTTTTCTAGCAGACTTGCAATTCCAAAATAAAAACTTTAATATTGTTAAACAATTTTTAAAAAATAATGACTATCCCCTTAAATTCATTAATCATAATGTTAGAAAACGGTTAGATAAAATTAGACATAGTAGTCAAATTAATAATAATATTATTAATAATAATAAAAATCGTAATAATAACAGAAAATCCTGCACTACAATCAGTATTCCGATTGTACCAAGTTTTTATGATTCAGTTAAAAAGTATAATGAGACAACAAAACATAAAAACTGTTCCAAACATTTCCAAAAATCTTAATAATGTTATTGTTAGAGGTAAAGACAAAAATGATAAAAATTCTAAGACAAATGTAGTGTATAAGATTCAGTGTAATGACTGTGAAGCCTCATATGTTGGTGAAACCAAAATACAGTTAAAAATTAGAGTTGAAGAACATAAAAACAATATAAATAAACAGGATAAAAAATTTGTGATTTACGAACATATGAGAACTTTTAAGCACAGCTTTGATTTTGATAATGTTGCAGTTTTAGATAATGAACAAAATTGGAACAAAAGATTAACATCTGAAATGGTATATATAAAACTGCAAGAAAATGCAATCAATATTAAAGAAGATACAAGGAATCTTAACCAATATTATAATAACATTATTAATAAACTTAAAGTACAAAAGAAATGATAATTATCTTTCTTTTGCGATATATTCTAGTCATTTACCTACTTATGGTACACTAAAAGCTAATACTTCAAAATCTAGTCTAAACTGAGAGGCGGGTCAATCGATCTATTGTCGATAGAAGCGGCAATTTAAAAAATAACATATTGAATAAGTAAGAATTCTATACACAAAATAAGATCTTTTTTTTTTTTTTGAAAAATCTGTTCAGCAATGTGCAATAGCTATGTGCAATATTTTATAATTTATTTACTTATAATGTATTTTATTAACTTTACTAGTCATTTACCTTGATAATTCTAATATATAGAGTAATAATTGATGTACCTGAAGTGGAGTTGTAGGTCGATGAACAGAGGTCTCTGAAATCGATATTAAAATTTCAAACGTTATTGCTTGTGATAACCGGTTTGAGAACAGTATTAATTTTTGTGATTGGTTTTTCCTTCAATTGTTGTTAATTTATTCGTGTTGTCCAGTAGTACTTAGAATTTAATTTTGACGACAAATTTTTAATGATAGTACATTTAGACATAGTTGTTGAACAAGTTGATTATTGAACGAAACAAAAGGAAAGGTAAAGATCATAACCTTAATTTATCTGTGTAAATATTTTGTCCTCATATAATTATTATTATCATTACCTTTGTTTATTAATTAATAGGGTGGCGAATCAGATAAATTATAACATTCTAATATGTAATATTGACAAATAGTGAGTATTTAGCCAAATAATATAATTGTGTTAAGATGTTTTTATATTAATAATAAAATTGTAATAAAGATTTAGCCTGATGAGGACGACGAATGGTCGTCGAAACGTCGCCATAAATAAATTTGGTTAGTTCACCAAAATCAACTATTGATATTATTTGAAAACCATAAGCGTGAACAAGGAAAACAATATATATAATTAATAAATAATCTTTGGGTATACGTTTTCATTTAAGATCATACTGCTTTCATTGCTTGTCACCTTCTTTTTTAATTGCAATGAAATTTAATATAGACATTACGATATTAGTTGAATACAGTATTTAACAGCTATATTTTGAAAACCTTTTTCTCCATTTATAATAGTGTTTTCAAATGTTTTTTTTTTTTAATTAACATTTAATACATTTACAAAAGCTTTACTATGTCTTAGATTATATCATAAGTTATTGAATTTACAGATTTAACTAACATGTACCACTTCATTAGTACCTTTCATTAAATTGTTTTTTTAATACAATTTGCAAAAATCAAAACAGTTTGTATTTGTATATGATATCCATTATAAATCACATACCTGAAATTTTTACAACTAAAACAAAAATTTTAGTACTCACTAAATATTTTATATATCATTCTTAGCATAAACCTTGAATAGCATTTCAAGTTTTATATTTTATGGATTTACAAACAAATCATTATTTGTAATATTAAGTATCCATTTACAATCACATATATTTTTAATTATATATTTTTCATACTAAACCTTAAATAGCAAATAAGTTTTACTATTAATATCTTATTCTTATTAAATGCTACGTTTTTCTTATTCCATACGATTATATAGTCCGTGTGCAATTTTATTATCATAAAATATTTTTCTTAGACTCAAGCTTCGACTATTTTATCATTATAGGCTTACTTATAGATATTCGTTTTTGTTACGAATTTATTCCCCTTTATTATATTTCAGGCTTATTATGGCATATTAAGATTGTCATTATTTTGCACGTTAGTTTCCTTTTCGTTTTAAATTTTAATATATCGAATTCACTATGAGAGTTTTCTGAAAAACAAATTCCGATTTATTTATAATCAAGAAAACGAAATTATCTGTCGTTTCAATGTACCAGATTTTATATCTAATTGTCTGATTAATCTATACTAGATATAATAGACCAAATCATCTGATTAATCAATATCAGATTTAAGAGGCTTTATGCAATGTAATTTATAAATATCAGACTTTTAAAACAAAATTATCTTATTTTTAATATTAAATTTTATAAACAAAACTATTTGATTTCTCAATATCGGATTTATAAAATTATCAGATTTGTCAATATGAGATTTATTTGGTTATATCATCAGATTTCTTATACTCAGATTTCTATAACTGTATCATGTGATTTCTTATTCTCAGACTTCTTTAACCGTATCACCTGATTTCTTATTATCAAATTTCCTTAACCGTATCATCTTATTTCTTATTATCAGATTTCTTTAACCGTATAATCAGATTTCTTATTATCTGATTTCTTTAACCGTATCATCTGATTTCCTATTATTAGATTTCTTTAACTATATCATCGGATACATCAGTATCAGATATATTTAGCTATAGCCATCAGATTTCTTAATATCTAATTGATTTAGCCATATCCATCTGGTTTTGTAATACCAGATTTAACAATCATCTTCTGATTTGTCATCATCAGATTTATAAATATATACTGATTTTGACATAATGTTCAGACGCATCAGTTTTATTATCATAGAGTTTTTTTTTACTGCAAACTCTTTATAGTACTTTTTCAAACCTTCTACATTCTGTATGTGTCTAGTTTGTATTCAACTAAAATAGTTCTAAGCGATTTATCATTAACTATTTTAAATTTTTAATAGTTACTTTCATGAAAGAACAAACTTAAATTTTTATTCGTCTTAATAATAATTTTAGTCTCTACTTTTGGAAACATCAATAAACTATAATGTATCAAATTTGTGCAATAGTAAATCTATGCCCTTAAGTATTTTATTTAATACCAAAAAACATTCTTTTATGTTTTAGTTTAATTTAAAACTTTAGATTTCAAATGAGTCTGCCCTTTACTTCATTGCTATATTAGTTTAAATTAAAATTATTTATTATTATAGTTAATAATATAATTATATAAGAAAATTCATTAAAATACAAAACATTTTCATTTATAGATTAGATTCACTGATATAGATTTAGTGATTAGATTCTAAAAATCTTTTATGAACTGTAAACAATGGAATTTAATCAAGCTTATACTTTTACGCATTATCGTAATATAACTTTTAATAATTATGTAGCTTATGTAATTAATAATTTATTTATATTCTAGAAATTGGATTCTATTTTATAAACTTTATATTTGTGCCACAATATATCTAAAAAGTTATTTTGATAATCTTATGTGTTTCAATACATATTTTACATTCATCTACTTTAAAATTTATAGATATTGCATTGTTTAACTGCTTACCATTTTCAACTATTTTTACCATCTTTTTTCCAACTGTATACGACATCTTAGTTTTGATGAAAATAATCTTAGTTTTCATTTGTTGTACTTTTCGTTCAGACCACTCATATGGCTTAAGACATAAATATGACTCTAGTTCGACTTGCGATGCGGCACGCCGCAACACGTCACCTCGGACTTCATGGAGGACCTAGCTTGCTCGACTAGAATCTCGACTAGAACAATAAAGCCTGCCACATGTAGTCGAAAATTTTGACTTTTCTTCTCTGTGTCGTAGTTATGAAAAATCTATTCTTTGTCACAGATTTTTACAGGCCATTGAATGGTACTTAATAAAACTCTGAAACAAATCATTTTGTTAATAACTGCGATTTTAAAACTTCACTGTTAAGAAGCAGAAATTATTTTCTTATCTCTGAACTTTCACAGAATGAATATTTTATCATGAAGGCTTTGTTATATGACATTCAATACTCCAATTGCTAGTTGCTTTGCTATACTCAAATTTTCAATTCTCCAATAATTATCTTGTTATACTTGAAGTCTTCTTATTGTACTAAAATCTTCAATTTAACAGATTCATCTTTCATAGTGATGATCATTATTTCCTTCTCTATCTTTCTGCCATTTAATCGTTTTAAAATTTGTTCAGCATGTTGATAATGCTTTTCGACATTTCGAAGATAGATTCAATGATTTGTCATTTAATTCATCTTAAAATTTCACGCGTCTGCAAGCTTAGAAATGCAACAGTGCAGCTGCTCTCACTTTGTTATAGTAGTTTCCTATATAATAAGTATATTTTATTAAACATCTGTCTGTCTTAATTTACACGATTTTCACTTGTTCTTCTCAATTAAAGTTTTATTTCTTTGTGCAATAAAATGAACTTTCACAACGAATATAACGATCGAGATTTTCAATTTAAACAGTTATTTTTACACAGTACAAATCACAATTATTTAACCACGCATCTGGGCCCATAACCTAGTGGAAATGGGTGTAAAATAAATGATAAAACGCCATGTATATTTTAAATAAAATAACTTTCGTTGATTCAAACTCGCAGAAGGAAGGAATAACGTCAGTTATGTGCAACTGTATAAGAGAATTTCGGGGCTGACGCATATAGTTCCCCACTCTTTTCTCTACTCGCATTTCAGTTTATATCCTTGGGATATTTCTTAGTAAGTCGATTCATTTTTGTACGGGAATGTAGTAGTGTATAACTACAATTACACACATATGTATGCTAAAGTATAGCGATATTCCAACACAATTCAAACAAAACAGATTAATCAAAGTAACACAGATGAACTAATCATAAATTACATGAGTGAAAAAAGTGTCAAAATAGGAGAGAAATATCTGAAAGAAACAATTGCCTCCATCAATCTTCACACTTCAAACCGAAGAACGATTGAATCCAAAAATAAACGTAGTAGGCATTGATAACACACTGAGAATAGATCTTAACTATATAGAGCACTACGTAAATAGTAGAAATTTTAAAGAGTTTGATAATAAATGTCAAGTGTTACATATGTATAAAAAGGAACGAAATAATTTGGATAGTGTGATAATGGAAGTGACTCCAGAGTTCTACAAGCATATTAGAGAAAATGAAGATACAGTTTTTGTTAGATACCAAAGCTGCAGAGTATATGACATCATGAATGTTAAACCATGTTACAATTGTGGCAAATTTGATCATAGTGGTGCTAGGTGTGAAAATGAAGCAGTATATTTAAAGTGTGCAGGATCACATGAAACTATAAACTGCAAAAGTCAAAGTAAGAAATATATTAATTGTAATTACAGTAACACAAAGTACAATAATAAATATGATATTAACCACGAGGTAAATGACATTGACATGTGTATGATTTTGAAATCTAAGGTAAGAAGATATATAGACGCAACATACCACACAATTAAGCCATCCTTATCATACTGGAATAAAATAGGTAATCAGCAGTATCAACAAAAGGTAAAGAAATCAACGATACAACTCAAAATGACTTCAGATATAATCGACAGCCCATATAGTAGTGTAATCAGTCTAAACTAGGATCAAGAATAATGTAAAATAATTTTGTTGAAAATATACAAAAGGAACTAATTCAACAAGTGAGTAATTATCACGACATTGAAACTGTCAATAAAGATCGAACTTATAAAGATAATATAATATTATCAAAACTAGAGATACTTATTCAGAGTTTAAAGAAAAAACCATTAGTTATGGTTTGTGCAGAGACATGGAATCCGGAACATTATTTGTATTATAGATTATCGGGTTATAAAATGTATTATAATAATAGTTGTATTATCAAATCAGATGGTAAAATTTTATACGTAAAAGAAAATGTATATGAAAATACTGAGGTAATAGATATTGGTCAACTCAAAATTATAAACACTCGTATAAAAATAGATAATGACAGTAAAATTGATATATCTGCATTGTACATATCTCACGACAGAACAAAACTCAAATTTATTGAAAATTTAAAAGAGTACTTATTTAAAAAAAGGAATATTAAAAATCATCTTATAATAGGAGATTTCAAAATTGAAATATTATAGATACAATAAGTAAATGGCTACCATTAAATAAGTTATCACTAAATATAGGAAAAACTGTGTGCATGCCATTTGGAAAA
Organism: Gastracanthus pulcherrimus; assembly: GCA_949152435.1. Classification (NCBI taxonomy): domain Eukaryota; kingdom Metazoa; phylum Arthropoda; class Insecta; order Hymenoptera; family Pteromalidae; genus Gastracanthus; species Gastracanthus pulcherrimus. The sequence continues at coordinate 57,578,726 of OX424573.1, forward strand.
TACTGTGACAGTGTTCCTAAAAATATCAACATCAAGATTAATAATAGAATATTGAACAGGGTCTATAGTTGCAAATATCTGGGAATTTTCTTTAACTACAATATGAAATGGAATAAACATACTGAATGCGTTTACAAAAAACAAATTATTTAGTATTCATATTCTATAAATTATCAAAAATCATGGAAACAGAATCTTTAAAAATGATTTATTATTCGTTTTTCCAGTCTTATAAAATATGGAACAATTGCATGAGGAGGAGCGTACAAAAAGAGCCTTTATATACAACAGAGATTACAAATTAGATTACTGAAAATAATAAACAAAAATAAAATCTCGATAAATAACTTTCCTATGAACATAGAGCAATTATTTTCTTTTAAATCTCTACTGTTATAACTACCTTGATCTCAGAGATAGTTTTATTAATTCTAACAGTATAGCGAGAAATAAAAGCATTTACCTACCCAAATTTAATAAAACTATTAGTAATAAAAACTATAATATTATTGCTATTAGAATATTTAATAATGTATCAAAAGATCTCAAAATTTTATGTTGTAAGAATAGTAAAATAAGAAAAAATTAAACGAATGGATACGTGATAATATATGAAAGTTAAAGTAGTATTATTATAATTTATGGCGAAATCAACTGAATTCTATAACTCGTTATAGGACTACAAGTTGATATATTTTTATACTTGGTATCGTATGAGTAAATACATACAAGTTACTAATTTTTGAAAAATTAAAAAATTTGTGTACAAAATTATTCTATTAGTTTTACGTACATAAATAGTTGTAATATTAGTTTTTAGTGAGTTTATATATAGGAAATAATATAGTATACCGGACCTATGTACAGGCAAATTGATTGCCTCCTCAGGATGTTATTCGTAGTTTGTTTGACGATAAATAAATAAAAATAAAAAAAATAAAATTAAATAAAATAATAAAATCATAAACCTTAAATCCAATTGTAGGAATCGGAATGATAGTCGTATAAGTCGCATTAAAAAATCAAGATCCCTGGTAGAAACGTTCCCCATATGTTCGCCAGATTTTACTCTATTTTATAGGGAATGGCCAATTTCTGCTTAAAAGTCTGGCCAGAAACTCCGCTACCTGTCGACGTTTTCTCGTCAGAAACCTGACCAACTTATGGTTAATGGATAAATAAATAATAAATAACGTTTAACGAATTTTTATAAGTTAATAATGATTATTATCTCATGGATTTAATAGCTTATTGTTAATAGAATGCTAAGATATATTTGGGATAGATTCGAAATAAAAACAAAAAACTTATTTCATTAAAAGTTTTTTTAAGGTTAGAGTTTTATAATTAAATAAGACATAAAAAAATCAAATAAATAATCGAATAAAAATTTGCATGCTGTTTTAACGCAGAAGTACTATAATGGGATTTACATTTTCAATAATTTTTTAGGATTATGTAAGCTATTTAGATTTTCTATAAATTTCTGGTCAGATGCTGGTTTATTTCTGGCGAACTATTAGGAAACGGATCTGCCCAATAGATCGTGAACCGACCATCTAATATGCTCAATTTTCTACCAGGGAAACCATAATGCAATCCTCGAAGACCAGTACTGGTTCAATCTAACATGGTAGAAATATGTACCATGTATTATTTTTCAATTAGTTAAACTTTTTTATCACTGAGAAAGTTGAGCCTGATATATCTAGCGATAATACAATAATTTAAAACTAACGTTTTGGAACTGTATAATTTCTGTGTAAATTGTTATGGTAAAATGTTCTTTTTGTGTATTTTCTGTAAGAAAAAGTATTGTTTTTGTTCTTAGCATTTTCCTTAAAAATGAAAATTATACACAAAGAAATAAATTTTTTCTACAACTCATACTATTTTTAATAACACTTTGATACTTATCTAATTTAATTAATTTCCTATGATATATTAACTGTTTAAATTAAATAGATTGTTATAAAAGTTTTTAATTTTTTATTGCGAAGTTTTACTGTGCCAATATTGTTGATTCTTTTACCTACACCCATATATGACCTGATTTATAATTCAAAAGTTTTTTTTTCCAAAAAAATGTTAAACAAATGTTAAAATCGTCTATGTAAATCAGAAGTCCCATTTTTGAAGTATCATCCAGATAATGTAACCTATTTGTACAGTTAGACCTACAGGTTTTGACATTTAACGTATATTAAAAAGAAAATTTGGTAAAAATAGTTTTAGCAGATAAATCAGGTATCAGATCAGGTGATTTAATTATTGGAGAATGTCAATTCATCAGGTGAGAAATCACCAAATTTATATATAAATTCATATATATTATATATCATATCGGAAATATGACTTACATTTATTTCCGATTTCAATTTTTGTAATAAGGCTTAAAAAACTGAACTACAGATAGCTCTAGTGCCTAATTTTGGAGGTGTCGTGGGGATGATACTGACGGACTAAGCTTTGATATTTTTATTGGAAAAATATTTTTTTAAATATAAAATTAAGGGGCGCGGTAGAACCTGATGGCAAGTGTAAGCGGTAATGATGTTGTGGGCGCACCGACACCCTTTTATACTCCCCTTTATAATAATTCAATGTTTCTAACCTCTTCAAAATTTGATTTTAATAATTATACTCCATTTATTTTTTGCATCCATATATGACCACATCTGTGCATATTTGGGCATATGTGAACATATATGTATGGATTCACGTTAAGGTACAAATAAAACTCTATATGCAATCATATATAGCCATATTTGACCATATATAACCATATATGATTATATATGACTATATATAGATGCGTACTAAAATGAAAATGATTTTCCATATATAACCATAAATAGATATATATGGCCATATGTGCTCATATATCCATACTAATTTAATTCTATTGTTTTGTGTCAAAGCCTACCATTAATCTTTCACGTCTTCAATTGTTCATAAATTAGTTGCTGATAATAATAGATGCTGTTATATAGATAAACAACATGCAATACGCTTGTATATATATCTTTTTTATTTTATGTTTTTTAGAATACTGTTTTTGTGCAATCTACTGGAAAATTGAACAGTGGAAACTTCGACGGAAAATTTTCATCAAGCAGGTGAGTGCCGTTTTTTATACTTTCAGTAACTATAATTTTTATAGATAGATCGATAGACAGGTAGATGGACAGGTGGATCGATGGATGAATGAATGGATGAATGGATGAATGAATGGATGAATGGATGAATGGATGGGTGGATGGATGGATGAGATAGGTTAATGAACAGGTTGATAGATGGATAGATACATTTTAAAATCACATTGAATTTAAACGTATATTTCTATATATTTATTTTTTCTCTTTGATATGTTTCATACAATACTGATTGGGTAGCAGAGGCGCTAAAATCGATCAGTGGGAATTTTTGTTCAAACCAGGTAAGAGCATTGTTTTGTTTATTATTTCTTTATTTATTATTGACTATTATTTATTTATCACTAATTTATTAATTTATTTTCAGGTTTGAACATTTTAAAATTGGCAGCTTTGAGCGCCCCTGAATTAACAACTTTAAGCGCCCCCAGAGTTGGCAGCTTTGAGCGCCGCTAAATTGGTCGCTTTGAGCGCCTCTAAATTGGCAGCTTTTAGCGCCCCGAAAATGGCAGCTAAGAGTGCTTTAAAAAGACATTTAACTATCACAATTCATATAATTACTTTATTATTCTTTTGTTTATATTTATTCTGTAAATCATACATGTTGATATTAATAACATTGATATTATTTAAAAAAAGTACGTTTCATGAATACGCTAATAGATAGATACACTCTTTCAGCTGAAGATAAAGCAAAAATTCTTAATGGATCACTTTTAAAAGATAGTCATGTCGATAAATTTCATAGTATTTTACATGCTAATTCTTCATTTAATCCTCGTTCTACTTTAATGCTTCAACATATTATGAGGGATTCACAATCTAAACGTGTTCAACCAATTCTTCGAAACGTAGAGCATTTACAATTATTGCACAGCTGTGACGATTTATGTGTCGAATGCATTGGCGGTCATTGGATTTGCAGCTATTATGATACAAAAGCAATTTTTATTTATGACTCTTTGAATCAAAAACGTTTGCACGAATGCAATGAAAAATTTTTAAGAAAATTATTTCCATATTTTGATGAATTTCCCATCTACTATCCAACTGTTCAATATCAAAATAATGCTACCGATTGTGCAGTTTTTTCTATGGCATTTGCGACATCTTTATTTTTAAAAAAAAATCCAGCTAAAATTTTATACAATTGTAACATGCTTCGCAAGCACCTCTATTTGATGTTTCAGAATAATAAATTAACCCATTTTCCTGTAATTAGCGATAATAATGTTACCATTAATATGCAGTATTCTAACCAATCTTATAATAGATACAATTATAGAAACCAAATTTCTCTATTAAATACAACTTCCCATACCAAAACGAATACTCTGTTACTCAATGATTTAGAAAGTTATAATATATGTAAAGATAATTTACTAAAAATGCCGCATGTTTTACAAAATTCGCATATTTCAAATGATTTACTGGATATTATTGGATTAACCAATATAGAAAAAGTTTCTTGTTATGCGAATGCATCATTACAAAGTATAGTACATTGTGAATTCATCAGAGAAAAATTTGTTTACAATCCAGAGTCTAATACTTTAAACGATGCAATGAAAGAATATATGTGTAAGAACACTGTTAACATAAAAGCTTTACGAGCATTTGCTCATGAGCAATATACTATTACTGAGCAACAAGATGTTGCTGAGTTTATTACGCATCTGTACAGCAAATCTAACAATTTAGAATCCGTTTTCGAACATGCATTAATTACGGATATGCGGTGCCCTAGTTGCTATGATTCGAATATGGGAATGCCTATTGTTAATTACATAGTACATCTTGCGATACCAAAAATTGATCACATTTGCACTTTACAAGAAATAATTAATTATAATATAGGCATATGGTGTCAGACTGATATTCATTGCAAAAAGGGATGTGAATGTAAGAAATTCGAGAAAACAGAAATAATTATAAAAAATAAACTTTTAATACTGCAATTACAATTATTTAATGTCAATAAAGATAATACAGTTTCAAAAAATACTAGTTTTAAAATCAATGATGTAGAAAATGAAACAGTAGTAATAAATAAAAAGTACTTCAAAGTGATGAGTGCTATATTTCATCATGGTAATAGCATTTCAGCAGGTCATTACACGAATATGTTACGTAAAAATGACTTGTGGTTTAGAGTTGATGACTTAAATGTTCATCAAAGTTTTTGGCCTGTACACTCCAAAGATGCATATGTATTTTTCTTAGAAGAAATAGCTTCGCTATCTAGTTATGCAATACCAGTGAAAGAATTGCAAGCAAGAAATTCAAAACAAGTTATAAATGTTATTCAAGGACCTAATCAAGCTAGCTTTGCGAATAATAGTAAAATTGAAAATATGCAAAGAAAACAAATTATAATAGAACAAACTAAACCGAAATGTACCACTATTACTAATAATTCTTCATGTCACTCTACTTCTGATCAGGAATTTAAGAACGGGGAGTTTAAGTATAACCAACTTCTTTCATGCAAATCAAGCGATGTGGTTGTGTCGACCCGCGTCAATTTCGATATAAATAGCTTAGATAATTCACAAACAAATCAACTCCTTTTAATTCAAACAGTGAACGATATGTCACCAACAGAACTGCTACAACAACAACTAAAGAAACCTAGCATTTCTTCAGAGTCAAATATCAAAACACCAAATTCTGTTGCTAGCAATGATTCACAATTTATTCAAAGAACTAATACTTATAAGAATAAGAGAAATGCACAAAAACGTAAGTATTATGAATTAAATGCACCGAATATACTGCAAAAAAGTAAATTATATTATAACATACATGAAGATGAGATACGCAAAAAGCGAAAATTGCGTTATGATAAAGCTACAACAAATCAATCAAAATCTCGAGAGCTAGAAAATCATGTTAAAATTTTTTCTTAAAATAATACTAATAAATGGTTGTCACATAATTCAAGTCTGGAAAATATGAATTCTATAACTAGTAATAAATCACAAATAATGCAACTAAATGAAGCAAATAAAGATAAAAGGATTAGAAATAAACGTAAGTTTTCTGAAATAAATAACGAGGAAAATTTGATTAAGAAACAATCACAACGCGATTTAAGTAGTGATGCGATATGCGAAAAACAACCATTGCATTATCAGTCAAATAGTGAAAGACTATCTGAAAAATGTCGGAAGTTAAAAAAAAATAATAATAAAGAAAACGAACAAAAACTTATAAAGACAAAATTTACATTAGCTACGAAGATTAAAAAAAAATACAAAGTAATTAGCATAAAGCAAAATACAATTGATTTATTGAAATCTAGAGAACGGTATGTGCAAAGTGTTATAGAAAAATTAGAGTTTACATCTTTAGCAGAACGTAGAATGGAGGCTGAAACTCTTGTGTCAACGTCTATTTATGTTAGAGAAACTTATATTTCACAATTCAAAAGAGTATTGCAAAATTGTAAAGATAAAGTTGAAGTACCATTAACTCGCTTAGGTACTGTACCTATTAATGGCAATGAAGATTACGCTCTTACTACTTTATGCGGCTCATCAAAACATATCACTTCTTCAGAAGCATACTTTTCAAAGGCTGCATACAATTTTAAAAATCATTTAGGTATGAATGAATTTGAAAACAAAATTATTTTAAATGAAAAAGGACAATCAATTCATATTTTACCAGTAATAGAAACATCAGAGAAAAAAAGTAAAATTTGGCAATGTAATGGTTATTGCAAAACAATTGATCCTGATATATTAAACGAACTTAAAGATTTGTTTGAAGATCTTCTGTTATTTACTTTCAGAGATATTTGTCATTTTCTTAAAAACATCGACTATTGTTCAGCTCAATATCGTGTTTCCAATAAACACGGTCATCCCGATAGTTGTTATGCTCAACCATTACTGTGTAAGTCTAAGTTTTTAAAACTTATTGTTTTATCTATTCATTATCCGAAGTTGCGTACAATAAAAAGAATAATATATAAATTAAAAAATATTTATGCAAGTATAGAAAATGTAGAAAATGCACTAAACACCACTAATATTCAAGAGTTAAAAAAGATTGCATTAGATGCCGAAAGACTAGCTGTACCTCTAAAGTCTAGCAACAATGAAATCTGTTTAGATGAAAAAAAAATAATGAAGAAATATTTCTATGGAATTAAAGAGTATATGAAAATAGATATGGATCCGCCTAAAATTCCTTGCATTTCTTGTGAAAGGCTTTGTTGCATGCGGAATGTAGAACCTGTTGATAAACATGCTGAAAATATGTATTTATTAACAGATTTAATTGAAGTAAATATTGAAGAAAATAAAAATTTCTGGAAAAAGTTAAAGAATTTGTATGATTCTCAAGATTTTAAGAGTGGGTTTATCTGTCGATATTGTGTTGCTAAATTTAAAAAATATTCTCTTCCATCCACTTGCATCTTGAATAATCTTTTTGTTAAAGACGTCCCAGATGCAATTAAAACGTTAAATATGTATGATAAAATGTTGATTCAACGTGCTAAAGCGTTTCAAACTGTTGTGAAAATGGATACAGTTATGAAAAAAAATTTACCTCATTATGTGAAAATAGACAAGGTGAAAGGCAGGACTTTTCACTTACCTTTACCATTGGAAGAAACATTAAAAAAAATTTGTCCAGATACTGATCCTCTGAACAGTAACCATGAAATATTTATTTTGATTAGAAGTCATCCAACAAAAGCCAAAGTTATTTGGGAGGATTATGTTGATGTTAAAAAAATATGGTTTGCATTACGTTGGCTTAAATGTTGGAATCCCCTGTACGCAGAAATTGTTATCCCATCTTCTCCCGACAAACTATTAAGTACTCTTCAGAACTTAGAATTAGAATATGAAGACAAATCAGAAGTTGCAAATAAAAATAATAATGATAAATGTAAAGCTGTATCTAATGATAATCCACATCCAGCGGCTTTGTTAACACAAAAATCTCAATCAGATTCATTTTATAATCAATATTCAATTTATCCTTTACATACACGAAAAATCAATGAAACGGATACAACATTGTATCAAATGCTGCAAGTGTTTGCTTCTGGTTTAGACGATCGTGCTCAAGATTTAGATTTGAAATGTTTTCCAGATCTTTATCCTTTTGGAATCTATGGTCAGCACGAACACAGATCTGTCAATTTAAGGGATTATGATTATGTAAGATCTAGATTAATGTCGAAACATCCACAATTTAGATTAAATATACAATATCTTTTTTATTTATTACATAATAATACAATTAGACAACTTAGTGCTGGAATTTTCCACAAGTTAAATGTTGTTAATCCACGTTTTAAATATACGGATAAGGAACTTATAGAACAACTAGAAAAAGATCAACTTGATTCGAATTTGGAAAGTATCTTTTCTCGTTTACGAGGCACTGAAGCATATTGGAAACAACCCAGAAATGATATAAACTGCATGATGAAAGAGTATGGACCTGCGACCTTCTTCATTACTTTAAGTCCTGGGGAATGGATGTGGTCAGCAATGAGTGAATATATTCGCGAAGTCAATGGTTGGGACAACGATAAAAGATCTATTAGTGAATTAATTGCTGCTGATCCATTGTCGGCTTCTAGATATATTCATAATAGGTTCCAAGCTATGCTAAAGTACATTCTTTCTTCAGCTAACCCAATAGGAAAAGTAAGTCACTATTATTACGCTTGCGAATACCAAGGAAGAGGATTACCACATTACCATTGTTTATTTTGGATTGAAAACGCACCGATCTATGGTAAGGCATCGAATGAAGAAATACAAAAATTTATTTTGAACAACATTACATGTCGGATACCTGATAAACGTATTTCTCCTGAACTCCACCGTCGTGTTATGGCTTATCAACAGCATAAGCATAATAGTTATTGTATGCGTATGAAAAAAACTAAAACTGGCTTCAAAAGTGCTTGTCGTTTTGGATTTCCTCGTCCAGTAACAACTAAATTAATATTGAGACATGTTTCAGTAGCGATTGCTAATCGTAGAAATTTGAAAAATAGAAGTAGGTTTTACGATTTACCACGAAAACAAGAAGAACAATATATAAATGATTATATTCCTGCTCTTTTAGTTCTTTGGAAAGGTAATAATGATGCACAATTCATTTGTGAGTCATCTTATCTTTTGACAAAATACGTGTCTAGTTATGGAACTAAAGGAGAAAAAAGTGTCGTGGATTTCACTGATATACAATCAAATAAATCATTGTGTAGTCGTCTTTGGTCTTTTGCTTTACGTGCTTTAAATCACAGAGAGTGCGGAGCGATAGTAGCGGCTGACACACTTTTAGGACATCATCTTCATGCTACTGATCCTGATACTGTAGTTAGATGGTTAGACGTACGTATGTTACGAAGTCGAAAACTCAAACCATTTAAGGATATTAAAAATCTTAAGCCAGATTCAACAGATATATTTTATGATTCTTTTATAGATACTCATTATCCTAATCGACCTAAAGAATTAGAATCAATGTGTCTGTATGATTTCTCTAAATGGTTTGATATAATCAAAAAGAAACCTGTTTACAAGGCAGAGTATTATATAATGGGACCAGGTCTTTATTGTAAGAAAAGAAAGAAACCTTATATAATAAATCATTGGCAATACAATCCCTTAAATCAACCAGAATCTTATTATTATGCTCTATTATTGTTATTTCAACCTTGGAGAGATGTAGATGAATTAAAGGGCACCGAAGGTACATATGTAAATGCATTTTTAAAGCAGCAATATAAATTAGCTGAGGCTATGCAATATCACGATAAGTGTACAACTATAACAGAGGCTATAAATAAGATGAATGAAATGATTCAGAATCAGTTGTTACTTCAAAATGATGAAGATAACCAGTCTAATTCTAATAACGTACCAGAGGGTTGTATTCCAATTGAAATAGAAAATGCTATGAAAGATTTTAAAGATATTGCAGAAAAAGTTGTAATGAGTAAGAAGGATCTTCAGGATTCTATCATTAAGTTTAATGAAGATCAAGCAAGAGTGTTTAAGAAAATCACATCTACTTTAGAGACTGATAACCAAATCTTAAGACTGTTCGTAAGTGGTTCCGGTGGTACGGGAAAAAGTTTCATTATTGAAACACTAGTTGCATGGAACAAAGTAGTTCGTGAAAAAGAAACAGCTGTAACGGCGTCTACTGGAATCGCAGCTTATAATATTCAAGGTCTCACTGTTCACAGATTATTACAGCTACCAGTAGAGCATGGTTGCACGGCAAAATATAAGGAATTATCTGCCGCAGCTTTAAAACAAATAAGACAAAGTTTGCAGAATGTTGATCTAATTATTATCGATGAAATTTCCATGATATCAAATATTATGCTAACTTATATTCATCTTCGACTTACGGAAATATTTGATACTTCTGATTCCGATGATGGCTGGTTTGGAAAGAAACATATTGTTGTTTTTGGGGACTTACTTCAGCTTCCTCCTGTCAATGAAAAGTTTGTTTTCATTGTTTAAAAAAAGAACAAATTAGTAAGTACATAGGAGTAATGAATGCTTATAATTTATGGAGTTTGTTTGAATACGACGAATTAACTATTAACATGAGGCAAAAAGATGATCCAGAGTACAATGACATTATTTCCAGAATTCGACTAGGCTTTATAACTGATAAAGATATAGATGCTCTGCAAAAAAGAAAAATAACATTCAATAGTAGAAACTGCGCTGAAGTAATACAGGAATTATGCGAATATTTAGATAATTTACCTACTGATACTGTGTGTTTGTTACCTACTAGAAATATGTGTGATATTTTAAATACTGCTATGCTGCGTAGAATTGATTCAGAATAAATAAAACTTATAGCTAATGATTCCTTTAAATGTGCAAAAAATTTGGAAAAGAAAGTTTTAAAAATGTTAAATGAAGATGAAAATAATGTATGTGGAATTGAGCGTGTTATAACAATCAAAATAAATTCCAGAATTATGATAAGAAGGAATATTGATGTCTCTATTGGTTTAGTAAATGGAGCTATCGGTACAGTTATTTCAGTTTGTAAAGATAAAGCAGATGAAATCATTAGTGTTCGAATAAAGATACAAACAGGGAAAGAGTATGACATACCGCGACTTGAGTATAGATTTATGATCATGGATCAAGTATTTATAATGCGACAACAATTTCCGATATGTAATAGTTACGGAATAACTATTCATAAAAGTCAAGGATTAAGTTTAGAAAATGCTGTTGTAGAAGCAGGTAATTGCATATTTAGTTATGGTCAAATTTATGTGGGTACATCAAGGGTTAAAAAAAAAGGTTTAAGCCTAATTAACTTTGATCCTTCACGCATAATGGCTGACGAATCTGCTATTCTCGAATATAATAGGTTAAGACAAAATTATCGTCCAGATCTTCAACCTTTTAATATTTCAAATGAACAAAAACATTTACGACATAAAGTGATTCCAGATATTCGGTGGACAGTTGATAAAAATATATTATCGAAACAAACAGAAAACAGTAATTTAAATTATATCTCTGATAGTTGTTGGAACATCTTTGGATTATTAAATGAAGACGGTGTTTCTTGCTTTGCTAATGCTTGTATACAAAGCTTGTTTCATTCTGCGACAGTAAGAACAATTTTAATGCAGCATAAAGCCCCTGACATATTAAAAACTACTTTTAACCAATATTTATCAAAAAGTACTGTTGATATTAAAGCATTGAGGCAGCATATTGGCAAAAAATATACATTGTCTATTCAGCAAGATGTAGCAGAATTTCTAATAGATTTGTGTAATGCGTCTACACTTTTACAGAATGTTATTCAACACGAATTAATTACAGTAATAAGATGCTGCGAATGCGATGCAAGAAATCAAATTGTTACTCCTAATTATATTTTGCCACTTTGTCTACCTGAACCTACGCACGCTTATAATTTACAGGAGGTCATAGATTATAATATAGGCTACTGGGAAACACTAGAAGTAAATTGTAGCGAAGGTTGCAAATGTAAAAGACAACAAAAAATTGATGTAAACATCACAAATCCAATGTTAATAGTCCAATTATTGTTATTTAATGCTAAAGATTCAGTACTTTCAAAGATAACTAATTTTAGAATAAATGAAATACCAAAGACAATTATTTTCGTTAAGAAAAAAAAATATCGAGTTATTAGTGCTATACTACATCATGGAAGCACTATTCATAGTGGTCACTATACAAATATATTACGTCAGAATAATCAATGTATTAAAATAAGTGATATGAACTTTCAAAAAAAATCATGGCCTAAGGGGGCAAAAGACGTTTATATACTTTTCTTAGAGAGAATTTAAATCTTATAAGTAATAAGAAATTTTATAAATGTGTTGAGAACGATTTTACATTAGTCAATGACATTGAATTTTATATATTTTTGTTTTATTATATAGCATTAGCATATACCTAAGTGTCATTATTTATTATTCCATTTAAATTTTTTATATACTCGTTATTCGTTAACATTTCGAAATAATTTATTTCTAGTTCATCAATTGTCACAAAACATTAGGTTACGAGCGGTAACAAATATTCTTCATTTTAAAGACATATTATTCCGTGACTAAACTTATTAAGATTTTATATTTTATAATAAAATCATTAATAACTAATTTGTTAAATGTAAAACTGTATAAAACACCACGTAATACGTAAATTAGATTCACTGCAAAAGTTGTGAAATCTCTATAAATAAACCTTTTAAAAAGGTAAAGTCTTGGCAAGTATAAGGTTTATTATACCTTCCTACCAACCTACTTTCATTTCGGAAATTCATTATTCTTCAAAATATTTTTATTTATAAATATCTACTTTGATTTCTGCTCCGGGTAACCTTTTATAAAATCAATATTTAATTTGTTGAAAAAACACATCAAAGTAATTACAGTCAAATCTGGTCCACTGTGAACTGCACTGTTACAGTGCAGTCATTGTGCACTGCCCTAGTGTGACAAATCTATTGAATATAAAACGATCCTTTTTGCGAATGAGATGTATGTACAAAACAAATATCAACCTTTTTATTCTCTAATTCGTGGATTACATAAAGTGAAAGTACAATATAAAAATTATAAACGCAGTTTCAATGTATATATAAATTGAATTTTTTAAAATGTATTACTAAGTCAACATATTAAGTATTTAAATTTAAATTTTATGTAACGTATTTTTTTTTTAATTTTAATGTAATTTAAATTTTCCCGCGTTAAATTTCATTGTGACCTAATTTTATAATCTATCGCACAAACCTACATTAATATTATATACCTATATATTTCTAAACATCACACTTCTGAACGCATGATGAAACTGAGAGATGAAGTTGAAAATCTGTACATTGAACTGAACAAAAAGATAGCTGACGTATCAAGACGAATTAAGTTATTTATGAATGTTACGTTTTTTCAACTATTCAAAAGCAACAACATAGACAATCACCATAATTATAACTGGTTGACACTTTTTTGGAACTCAGTAGTTCGATTGCCAGAACATGGGAACAGTTGAGCAAATGGATCTTAGATGAACAGTATTCTGTTGCTATAAATGAACCCTAATAGGTTGTACTTGAATTCTTTAGTATTGTTTGTTTTACTTTTTTGATATATTATGAATATTGTAGTTGTGATAAGCGATAACCACAAAATAATAGTTAGTTATGCATATGAAAATTTTTATAAAGTACTTAATTTATATAAACATATTTATATAAAAAAAATAGTTTTGTACTTACTACATCCTGTACCTATAATGAAAGTAGAATAACAAAAATTATAAACGCAGTTTCAATTTATATATATATTGAATTTTTTAAAATGTATTACTAAGTCAATATATTAAGTAATAATTTGTTTTACTTAAACAAAAGGATGTGTATATCTAAGAAGTCGTAGTTACTAACTGAAGATGCTTAATACTTATTTTTTTTTTATTAAAAAACATTTTTTTACTATTAGAATAAAGTTAAAACCAAATTTAAATTCATGAAAGTACGGAAATCTAAAAAAAATTGTCAAGTATTGCACTGAAATTACATATGATACGAGGGTAGTTCAATAAGTCTTTAGAATGACCAACAGATGGCGCGCGAATCGCTCCAAATCATCTGTTTTCAGTCAGCACCACTCCCGACAAGATATATGGTGCAGTCACAGTCCACATCTTCTGAGTTTACGTGTTTTTATAACCAATTGAAAAAAAAAATTGCTTGTTAAGAAAAATGGAAAAAAACGAGTTCAGAGCGGTAATTAAACATTTTCATTTAAAGGGTTTAACTCCAGATGAGATAAAAAATGAATTGGACTCAGTTCATGGCACATCTGCCCCTACCTTAGCAACGGTTTATAACTGGGTAAATGAATTTAAGCGTGGTCGTACATCAATAAGTGACGAACCACGTTCAGGAAGGCCCGTAGAAGCAACTACTCCCGAAATCATCAATAAAATCCACGATATGGTGTTGAAGGATAGAAGATTAAAAGTGCGTGAGTTAGCTGAGGCCACAAGGATATCTATAGGTGCAGTTTTTTCAATTCTACATGAAAAATTAGGCATGAAAAAGCTATCGGCAAGATGGGTGCCGCGTTTGCTCTCAGCTGAGAATAAACGCAATAGAGTGGTCGCCTCTGAGGCTCTTTTGGCGCGCATAAGTCGGAATCCTGAGGAATTTTTTCGTCGATTTGTGACTGTGGATGAAACATGGATATACCACTACACTCCTGAGACAAAGGAACAATCCAAACAGTGGATTTCCACAGGCGAACCAGCTCCAAAGAAGGCAAAGACCGTAAAGTCAGCTGGTAAGGTTGTGGCTACAGTTTTTTGGGATGCACGTGGAATTATACTTATTGACTACTTGGAAAAGGGTAAAATAATTACTGATGAGTATTATGCATCATTATTAGAGCAGCTGAAAGAAGAAATTAAAAAAAAACGACCACATTTGGCGAGAAAAAAAATTCTCTTTCATCACGACAACGCCCGAGTTCACACATGCTTCGTTTCAATGGCTAAAATTGAAGAACTAAAATTCGAATTGGTCGAACACCCACCGTATTCACCAGATTTAGCCCCCAGTGACTTTTTCTTATTTCCAAACTTGAAAAAATGGCTCGGTGGACAGAGATTTACGGACAACGAAGACGTCATTGCCTCTGTAAGTGCTTATTTTGAGGAAGTTCCGAAAACGCACTTTTCTGAAGGATTAAAAAAACTTAAAAAGCGATTGACCAAGTGTATAGAGCTCCAAGGAGATTCTGTAGAAAAATAAAAAAAAATTTACCCAAAAAAAATTGGTTTTATACTTTATTCTAAAGACTTATTGAACTACCCTGGTATAACATATATTAGTTTCAAAAAGATATATAGAAGGAAAGAATATTTAACCCTTTTGAGCCATAGTGTATCATATTATATATTATATAATGTTTTTGCAATGGATTTTTAAGATTTACATTTATGTTTTACCTTATCAACCCAAATTTTTGTACGAGGAAAGGTAGATTAGGGATAAATGAACAAAAATACATTTATAATTTTGTTAATTAAATACATTTTTAAATGATAAAAACATTGTACCTTCATTGTTCGTTAACTTAAAATTTCGTGAAATACATTTTTGCAACATACTTGGCGGACCCGTGGTCTTGTAGTTTTTAGGTGAAAAAGTAACTCCAAATATATTTTTTTATATAAAACAAATTAATTTTTCAATATAATTATTAATTAAGAATGATCAACTGGTATAGCTAAAATTTTTTTCATTTAGAAAATAGAATCCTATGTTAGGATTTCTGACAATGATTTCTTGAGCATAAAAATGAGATTTATATTCTTCAAATTTTTTTTTTACTATTTTTTATAATAAGTATAATAATAGTACTATAAAAAAAACAATAATAATAATAATAAAAATAATAATGACTAACACATATCGACGCTTCGTACGAAGACTAGCACAGCTCAGAATTTTCAAATACAGCTAGTTCTTTTCCAAGACCTCTTATAAAACTAGCACTTTTTAGATCCTCTAATAAATACTAATATTTTCTCAGAACCTTTGAAAAGGTGATAGTTTTGGTCTGAGAACCTGAAAACTCCTAGTTTTGTAGGAGGATTTTGATTAAAACTGTGATTTTTTGAGAATTCTGAGTTGTGCTAGTCTTCGTACGGAGCATCGATATGTGGGTGATTGCTCTAAACATATATGTATGATAAATACACCCACCGGAAGGTGATACTTTCTCGAATGTGCCGGGGTAGTAACTAGTGACCTCTACCGACGCATAACCTAAGTGGGGCTTTTTGACTGATTTTAATCAATTTTCAACCAAAAAGTCCCACTTAGTTTATGCGTCGGTAGGGGTCCCTAGTTACCACCCCCGCACATTCGAGAAAGTATCACCTTCCGGTGGGTGTATAATAGCCACGGGTCCGCCTAGTATGTTGCAAAAATGTATTTCACGAAATTTTAAGTTAACGAACAATGAAGGTACAATGTTTTTATCATTTAAAAATGTATTTAATTAACAAAATTATAACTGAATTTTTGTTCATTTATCCCTAATCTACCTTTCCTCGTACAAAAATTTGGGTTGATAAGGTAAAACATAAATGTAAATCTTAAAAATCCATTGCAAAAACATTATATAATATATAATATGATACACTATGGCTCAAAAGGGTTAAATATTCTTTTCTTCTATATATCTTTTTGAAACTAATATATGTTATATCATATGTAATTTCAGTGCAATACTTGACTTTTTTTTTAGATTTCCGTACTTTCATGAATTTAAATTTGGTTTTAACTTTATTCTAATAGTAAAAAAATGTTTTTTAATAAAAAAAAAAAGTATTAAGCATCTTCAGTTAGTAACTACGACTTCTTAGATATACACATCCTTTTGTTTAAGTAAAACAAATTATTACTTAATATATTGACTTAGTAATACATTTTTAAAAATTCAATTTATATATAAATTGAAACTGCGTTTATAATTTTTGTTATTCTACTTTCATTATAGGTACAGTATGTAGTAAGTACAAAACTATTTTTTTTATATAAATATGTTTATATAAATTAAGTACTTTATAAAAATTTTCATATGCATAACTAACTATTATTTTGTGGTTATCGCTTATCACAACTACAATATTCATAATATATCAAAAAAGTAAAACAAACAATACTAAAGAATTCAAGTACAACCTATTAGGGTTCATTTATAGCAACAGAATACTGTTCATCTAAGATCCATTTGCTCAACTGTTCCCATGTTCTGGCAATCGAACTAATGAGTTCCAAAAAAGTGTCAACCAGTTATAATTATGGTGATTGTCTATGTTGTTGCTTTTGAATAGTTGAAAAAACGTAATATTCATAAACAACTTAATTCCTCTTGATACGTCAGCTATCTTTTTGTTCAGTTCAATGTACAGATTTTCAACTTCATCTCTCAGTTTCATCATGCGTTCAGAAGTGTGATGTTTAGAAATATATAGGTATATAATATTAATGTAGGTTTGTGCGATAGATCATAAAATTAGGACACAGAAATTTAACGCGGGAAAATTTAAATTACATTAAAATTAAAAAAAAAAATAAGTTACATAACAATTTAAATTTAAATACTTAATATGTTGACTTAGTAATACATTTTAAAAAATTCAATTTATATATACATTGAAACTGCGTTTATAATTTTTATATTGTACTTTCACTTTATGCAATCCACGAATTAGAGAATAAAATGGTTGATATTTGTTTTGTACATACATCTCATTCGCAAAAAGGATCGTTTTATATTCAATAGATTTGTCACACTAGGGCAGTGCGCAATGACTGCACTGTAACAGTGCAGTTCACAGTGGACCAGATTTGACTGTAATTACTTTGATGTGTTTTTTCAACAAATTAAATATTGATTTTATAAAAGGTTACCCGGAGCAGAAATCAAAGTAGATATTTATAAATAAAAATATTTTGAAGAATAATGAATTTCCGAAATGAAAGTAGGTTGGTAGGAAGGTATAATAAAACTTATACTTGCCAAGACTTTACCTTTTTAAAAGGTTTATTTATAGAGATTTCACAACTTTTGCAGTGAATCTAATTTACGTATTACGTGGTGTTTTATACAGTTTTACATTTAATAAATTAGTTATTAATGATTTTATTATAAAATATAAAATCTTAATAAGTTTAGTCACGGAATAATATGTCTTTAAAATGAAGAATATTTGTTACCGCTCGTAACCTAATGTTTTGTGACATTTGATGAACTAGAAATAAATATAATTTACAGTTTCATTCGATTTCGTGTTTTTTCCTGTTTTCGTGTTGATAATTTCCCATAGTTTTTTAGGGTTGTTTGTATTATTTTCGACTAAATTTTTATCATATTTTATTTTAGCATCTAGGATAACCTTATCTAAAATTTTTGCATAATTTATGTACTGTTGTCTAAGTTGTTCATTTTTAACATCCATTTTCCATAAATTGTATAAGAATTCTTTTGTTTCGCATGTTTTACTAATAGCATCAGTAATCCAAATTTTCCTACATTTATTTACGCCTTTTCTTTTCCGTGTTTTTGCTTGTTCCATACATTTATTGATTTCGCTTATCAATTGGTTAGTAGCTATGTTTGGATCATGAATTGACATAATTGAATTCCAGTCTCTTGTTTCAGCAATGTTTCTCAATTTTTTATAGTCTAATATTACAGTAGGTCCGGAGTCTTTAGTTTTGATCTTGTTTATAGAAACAAAAATAGGGTAATGGTCCGTCAAAGAATGTCTCAATTTATATGTATCTGTACTTTGGGTATCAGTTTTGATATATATGTTATCAATACATGATCCATTGCAATTTCCTATAGATGGTCCAGTGATACCAACAAAACCAGGTATATTATACACCAGGTGATATATCCTTTGTCTAAAAAGTTACAAAGAAATTCCTGGCTTATTCTATCCAACTCTAAAAGGTTAATATTAAAATCTCCTATTACTAAGTGATTTTTTAAATTTCTCTTTTTAATTAAGAGTTTGTTTAAATATAAAATGAACTCAGTCTTAGGTATATCATGAGATCTGTACACAGTAGAAAGTTCCATACTACTATTATTAATTAGCTTAATATGTATATTTATTATCTTAATCCTTCCAAATTCAATAGTTTTAGTTTCATGTGCAATATTTCCATCAACAAAAACCATAACACCATCGTTTTGATTTATTTTACTTTCATTATAATAACTTTTATAACCTTCTAATTCATACAATTTATAATTACCTTTAAAAACTTTTTAATGTTAATGATTTTATTAAGGCTATTAATATTGTCACGTGTTTTTTCTTTTCGCACCAAGTCTTTTTTTATTTTATCAATAAATTCAAAATCCATACTTAATTAATTAACTGAAGTCTTTTTGTCGTTTTGCGTTATTTCTTGTTAATATTTGCTATTTTTGTTGATGCTGTTGTTGCTGCTGCTGTTGTTGCTGTTGATTGTGTTGCTGTTGTTGCTGCTGTTGTTGCTATTGTTGTTGTTTTTGTTGCTGTTTGTTCTGTTGTTTTAAAATCATTTCACTTTGCATCTTCTTTTCTTTTTGCCGATTACTTATCTTCTCTTGGTAATGCATAGATATCGATTTTACTGTCGATAAAGTAGGTTTCACTGGGTAATCAGTTGTTTCTATAAATTTTTTTATCTTATTTTTTAGAATATCACATAAATTAAAATCTGCTGCATCATGACATGTATTAAATTTTGTTTGAAATTTGTTATTGCAAAAATTACATTTTGGGCATGTGAAAACATCACTATCACACTCAAAAGTTTTATGATATTTTGCACACTTTAGACATGTTGTTGTGTTATTGCAGTTTGAACCATTGTATCCCAATCTGCCACAGTTAAACCAAGGTTTAATATTTATCAGGTCAAAGACTTTACAGCTTTGACATCCAATAAAAATTCTCTTTTTGTTATCTCTTATGTGTTTGTACATATAGCTGTCACTTCCATTAAGACACTGCTAAGATTTGTCTTCTTGTTTATATACATGTGCAGTACTTGAGCTTTACTATTAAAATTTGCAAAATTCCTCATATTTATATCTTCTTCAATGCCATTTTCATCCATATTCATATAGTTTTCAATCCCACTATTTTAATTTTTGGATTATTTAATTGTTCCAGGTTAATTTCACAAACTTCCTCTAACTTGCTAGCTTTTTAATAAATTTTTAGCAATTTCAACACTGTCATTATTAACACATTTGACAACAATCTCATATTTATTTTTAATGTATAATTCTTTCGTTTGAATACTTTTTTCCTTTATAAGACATTTTGCAACTCTCTTTTTGACATCTGCCTGCTGTGTATTATTTAATGCTTTGACTATAATTTTTTGAACTCGTTTCTTTACAGGTCTTATAACACTAGCTACTTCAGCAAAAGGTTTATTGCTCGTTTGATAGCTTTTTTGTTTGTCTAATAACTCTTTCAATAAATCATTTTTTTCAACTAATTCATTGTTGAGTTGTTTTAGCAATTCCTTTTCTTTTTGCATTATTTCATAAACAGCTGTACTATCCGTCATTGTTGTGTTCAACATTTCTTGTGATTTATTCGCTAAATCTTCAAGTATTTCCTTTCTTATTTCTTCTGATTGTCTCATTTTTATTTCAGCAATCATTGCTTTTGCCGATTCTCTCAAGACCTCTACGTTTAATTTTGAGGTTATGAGATTTTTGTGTTCTGGACATATTATTAGTCTTTCACTTATAAAATTGAAACTTTTATATTTTGCACAACTTAAATGGTATGTATTATCACATACGATACAGATAACAGTTGTCACTTCACTCTTTGGGTGACATTTGAGAAATTTTCCACAGTTCTTATCAGGAGGCTCTTTTCCTCCCGACGCCATATATATATATATATATATATATATATGAAATCGTGTAGGTTTACAAGGTATATTACGTTAGTTCGGACTCCATCGAAAACTATAGAGCCAATTGCGATGCATAAAATATGATTGGGAGGAGGGCGGCGTGGTGCATCATAACTATAGGGAGAGTAAAATTCTTTCTGCATAGTTTTGAATAGTTGTAAAGATAATATATTTCTTTGTAAATAAGGAATTCAAGCTTCTGAATTATATTTTTTTTATTGTTTTTCTTATTTTGAAAAAGAAATCTATAATTTCATATCAACAACTACACCATTGTCAGTCGGTAATTCACTCTAAGTGTATAAAAAGTTGGAATTTCTCTTATGAGAGAATTAAGTAAAATAAAAAATAGATTCATTGCAAGCTGATATGTTTTCACTGACATATATATATATATATATATATATATATATATATATATATATATATATATATATATATATATATATATATATATATATATATATATATATATATATATATATATATATATATATATATATATATATATATATATATATATATATATATATATATATATATATATATATATATATATATATATATATATATATATATATATATATATATATATATATATATATATATATATATATATATATATATATAAATATAATATATTATCAGCTTGCAATGAATCTATTTTTCACTTATCAATGTTTCCACTGACAGATAGATATATATATATATATATATATATATATATATATATATATATATATATATATATATATATATATATATATATATATATATATATAGAAGAAAACATATCAGCTTGCAATGAATCTATTTTTTATTTTACTTAATTCTCTCATAAGAGAAATTCCAACTTTTTATACACTTAGAGTGAATAAGTCGAGTGTACCGACTGACAAGGGTGTAGTTGTTGAAATGAAATTATAGGTTTCTTTTTCAAAATAAGAAAAACAATAAAAAAAATATAACTGAGAAGCTTGAATTCCTTATTTACAATTTACCAGAAATATATTATTTTTACAACTATTCAAAACTATGCAGAAAGAATTTTACTCTCCCTATAGTTATGATGCATCACGCCGCCCTCCCCCTAGAAAACTGAGTGATAATCCACTGAGCTACCGTGGCTCCGATAAATTTGTCGTATTACTGACATAATAAAGCACAGACTAGTGTTAATTTTTTGCACGCATTCGAACATTAAACCGCAGTTGTCGCAATCGCGTACGAAATTCTGGCTCCGGGTCACTGGCCACAGGTAGCTGGGAATATTGTCGCTGGTACCTGGGTGTCTGCTTGCTGCCACCTGGGTATCTTGTCGCTAGTATCTGATTGCGGATAGCCTGTGCATCTTAACGCGCGTTCGTGAAGAAGCGTGATCGACGGAAGATGTTGTCTTCCCAATGAGGCGATCCTGGGAGTAGCTCACCAGAAAGCCTGTTCGGCGTGACGATACCCAGACCGATCACCACGGGTTGAGTGTGGTCTTATCCACTCATCAGAGGCCGGCGTCGACAGGAGTATGCCTCAACCAAAGACTAACTCAGGTGGCGCGCGGACGTGTACTTATAGCCAATGCGAGAGCTGCTCTGACCGCTCTGTAGTGAGCGCGACGGCTCAGCGCTGGCGGCGTGCGCCGTCGTGTAGCTCTAGCTACTCTCTCGCTCTCTCTCTCTCTCGCTCTCTACCTCTCTTCTACTTCTGCTACTTCCTTGCTTTATGGGGTTGGTGGTGTCAGCGAAATAATAAGGTGTAATATTTTATATTGATAAGGGCGTATATTATTCCTTGGCCCTGTGCCGGGGCGAGGTACTGTATCTGGCGCGGTCGGCCGAGGAGTGAGTGCGAATCTGGAAGGTAAAAAATATTATTTAACTTAAAAAATTAAAGAACTTGAAAAGGTATTTTACACGCTGGTAAAAAAAAAATTTTTTAGAGAAAGACAATTTTTTTGAGAGTAACATTCAATAATTTAAACTAAAAAAAATACTTAAATCAATTATATATATAATTGATTTATTGATATATAATTAGAGCACTTCTTGTGCTGTGGTCTGTCCATCGCTAGAATCCAAAACGGCGGCCTACGGGTTAGCAAGCTCCTGGATTTTGTCTCAACGGAGAAACTCTCTGCTTTCTTTTCGTCTGATGATTCCTCGATAATGGCTGCGCGTCCATCCTCGTGATGAGGGGTTGGATCCTCAACAGTGACTGTGCGTTCGTCGTCGTGAGGAAAACTAGCAGCCGCGCGTCTACTATTGTGTGAACAGGGTTTCAATTGTTTGAGGTGGTATTTTACCACGTCTTCGTGTAGGTTTACAAGGTATATTTCGTTACTGATGGCCTCTTCAATGGTGTGAGGCCCTTCCCATTTTTGCACGAATCCAACGTGGAATTTATTGGCGACGTCTAATAAGTAATGTGTTCATACATATACTTTGTCGCCAGGTTTATAGTGAGTCTCTTGTACTCACTCAACAGCACATCGGTCCTGATATTGTTGCTGATTAAGGGTGGATTTTTTAATTCTTTGCTCCCACACGGGGTGGGCGGTTCCGGCACTTCAAGTTTCCATTCACCAGGTCATTTTAGGTCTCTTTGCCTATTAACGTGCGTCCGGGAGTGTTACCGGTGGCAGCCTTTTGTCGGCTTTTCAATTGGAACAATATTTGCGGCAGAATTAAGTCGCAATCCTTACATTATCGACCTTGCAAATTACGACGAAATCCCTTTTTCATCTCCTGGTTTCGGCGATCTGTGGGATTCGCTAGGGAAGATAGATAGCCGTGGTCCAGGGCTAGCTTTGCCACCGGTCACACGCCTCTTTCCAGGCCCGACTTGAAAACTGCAGCCCGTTATCGGAGAGCATAACTCTCGGATAACCCCATCGTGAGAAAACCTCGTTTTCTAAGGTTTTGGTGATGGTGCCGGTTTCTGCAATGTTTAAGTCGAAGGCAACCACCCATCGAGATAATAAATCGGCGACGACCAACACGTACTGCTTACGTCTGCCGGTGATTGGGTATGGGCTCATGATATCCGCGGCGATGTTCTCCCAGGGCTCTTTTGATTGATGGGGTCACAACCCGGCTGAATGTGTGACCGTTTTGTTTCCGTTTTCATAGTTGCACATACTCTCGTACCTCTGACTGCATTCCAGGCCATCGATGGTGTTGTTGTATTGCTCTCTGCGTTTCGTCCATTCCCGGGTGGCCAGTGTACTCTGAATCTTGGTATTCATAGAGTACGCATTCCCGGGCATTCATTGGAATGGCAATCTTACACGGTGCGGTGGCTTTGTCTCGCTGCCATAAAGCCCCGTCTAGCACGAGGTTATTTTCCAGGAAGTCTTTTTTGACCAGATTAAGATGGCTTGACAGAACGAGTTTTAGGTGGCGTCTAGCCAGTATGCAAATTCTTTCGTCGCTTTGCTATGTGACTCAAATCTCACTGGCTAGGCATCGGTCACCAGTCATATATAGTGCAGGAGAAGCTACCGTACGACTTGTTGGCAAGATAGGAGGGAGAAGTCTCTCTTGGTTATCGAGTTCTTTCGCATGTTCCTGAGCGGGTTGTCGGGATAAGGCATCCGGCAACTCGTTGTTCTTCCCGCAACAATATTCAATTGTGAAAGAAAACTTCTGTAGAAGGAGAGCCCATCGCATGAGTTTCTTCCTGGTGTCTAAAAAAGCGTTCCAACAAAGTTAGCGTTTTACTGTCCATCCGTAAGGCAAACGGCCGGTCCTGTAGAGAAGGCCTGAATGCCTTGATGGCCCAGATTACAGCTAAACATTCTTGTTCGTTCCAATGATATTTCTTCTCAGCTGGTCGGAACTTGGCGCTGGCGTAACAGATAATGTCACGTCCTTGGTCGGGTCTTTCTTGATATAGCACGGCTCCTCTTCCCCGGGCGCTAGCATACGTTTACACGACAAAGCATTTTTTCGGGTTTGATCGAGCGAACTTTAGAGGTTTAGTAAAAGCGGCTTTAGCTTCCATGAAAGCTGCTTGTGCTGTCGGCGTTCACCTGAAGATTCGTTTTCCTTGCAGCAAGTCTGTTAGTGGTGACAGGATGACGGCCAGATTTGGAATGGACTCTCGGAGCCAATTGCACGTGTCTATAAAGCCCTGCAGCTGCGTTTTGGAAGTGAGGGGAGGAATTTCCAAGAGGGCGCTCAGGTAGTCTTGCTTCGCTTCGTTTCCACTAGCGGTGACCCTGAAACCTAAATGCTCCAAGTCAGACATTCCAAAACTGTATTTTTCTGCAGCTGGTGTTAAGCTGTGTATGATTAACCTCTCCAGGACTTTAGCCACGTGAAGCAAATGTTCTTCGAAAGTTTTTGAATATACAATTACGTCATCGAGGTAGACTTTGCAGAATTTATCGAGGTAGCCGGTGAGAATTTCTTGCGACATTAAGCATTGAAACGTTCCGGGCGCCCTTTTCATGCCAATTGCCATAACCTTGAATTGGTAAGACCCACTAGAAAATGTAGAATATGTATACTGTTTTGTCTCTGGATCGAGAGAGATCTGCCAATATCCAGTTATTAAGTCAATTGTTGAAAAAATACAGGCATTCCCGATATCCTTTAGAGTATCTTGAATTCGCGGAATCGGTTGAGCTGTGTTCTTGGTGATGGCGTTTAGTTCCGGTAGTCTACGCAGGAACGAAAACGACAATCACGTTTCTTTGCCATGACTATAGGCGAACTGTAAGGCGAAGTACGCATTGATACCGACAGAGAGCATGTCATGGACCTGCTGATCTATCTCCCGCTGTTTTTTTTTGGAATAGCGATAGAAAGGTGGTCAAAAAGTCTGTCCGAACGTCAGTTTAATGGAGCGTCTAACAGAACGAGTCTGTGGTAAGCTCCCACCTGTAGGGGCAAATACCCTAACATGCGTTTATGTGACCTCTAAGAACTGACTTTTGTATGACTCAGGAAACTGACTCTTAAGCGGCGGTATTGTTATAAGTGATACGTCTACTCCGATTGGTAGTTGATTGATGAATGGAGCTGTAACTCGTTCGCAGCTTCCTATATAGAGCACGTTCCGGGCTAAGTCTAAGATTCCCCCTTCTTTTCATAACCAGGGTAGTCCTAGGAGAAGAGGGTCACGTAGCTTAGGTGCCACCAGAACTGTTGTTCTAAATATTTTCCCTTGTATAAAAAACTTGATTTCTGCCTGACCGGTAAAATTCATGAATGTTTCCAGGGCTGCGAGATTTGTTGATTTAGATAGTGGAACAATTGCGTTTGGCAAAATAGCCTCTGGTTTTGCGAAGCTGTGGATAACGGCGGACATGGTTTCTCCCAGGGGGAGGCTGGAAAGTATCCTGGGGAGAATACTCATATCCATGGCCACGCTTCTTAATTCCGGTTGAGTGTAGAATTGGCAGTTGCGACCGGGGTGTCCGCCGCGTACCTCCAGTTTTCCTTTCCTCATTGTTTGTCCTGAGCACGGCGCAATCATGATGGAAGTGGTACCCTGGACAATACCAGCACTTGGGAGGATTACTTCTGTCTACCTTCTTGATTGTTTTGCCCTTTTTATCCTGAGATTCCTTATTGGCCTTTTCTTCTTGAGGTTCCTTCTTGGCCTTTCCTTCCTGAGGTTCCTTCTTGGCCTTCTGTTTGCTTTGGGTTTGTTCCTCTTCGTCGTCTTTTTCAACTTCAGGAGCTCTAGATAAAGTCTCCAAAATTCTGAACTCGGTCAGAAGTCGACTGTGCCCCACGCTTGGGCCGCCATTTGTTACAAGTGGGGAAGGTGCAGGATAGAGGAGAGGGGTGGAGAGGGAGAATTTCCACTCAATCTGTTCAACGTTTTAAATAATTGTTGGCCCTGAAAAGAGCCGGTTGTTTCTGTAGAAGATTATTTTAGCGGGGCCTCCTTGTCTCACGCTCAGGAGAAGAGAACAAGCGTAGTTGGAGCCGTCGAAGCGATCGACGGCGGCTGATGCTGCGGCTTTTAGGTGCTGCGTCGATGAAGAGGAGTCTGACTTTCGGCGCCACTTTTGTCGGCGCCAGGCCGAGCGTCCTCTTTATCACAGCCAGCTTCCTCGGGTCCGGCAAAGCCGCGATATCTCTGGGCTCTTGTGAAGCTTTCCGGGGTGTCTCGGCTAGAGAGGCCCGTACTGAGTTATATGGTAAGGCTGGTTGTGTTGGCTTTCGCAGAACTATTTCCTCCGTGTCCGGCAATTCATCCTCCGGAGTAGGAAAGAGGCAGAGAACGTCCTCTTGCTCTTTTATATTCTCCGTTGAGAGAGCTGCCTGGATCTCGGCAGCGGAGGGCAGTGTCGTCACAGGTCGAGGCACCACGAAGTCCAGACTGCGTACTTTTGGCGTGGGAAAATCCTCGCTTGACGACGGTGAAGGAGGAGCTGGAGGAGTAGCCGGAGGAGTAGCAGTGCCAATGACTCTCTCCTTTCGTGGCCGGATTCTGAATCGACGTTTTTTGCTTAGAATTCGCTGTCGCTCGAACCAACAACGCGGGTTTTGCACAGTAGGTTGCACAGTGGTCGGCATGCGCTCAAGGAAGGTAATTGGATGACTCCGATGCTGGGAGTCGAGTGAGTTTATTATAGTCTTATCATTCATTTTATAGGTGGTTTGAGAACTACTCCGAGCGCTCGTTTAATAGGTGTTTTGACAACTACTTCGACTGCCTCAGGAGGCGCGCGGCCCTGTACTTATAACCAACGCGAGAGCTGCACCGATCACTCTGCGGTGAGCGCGGCGGCTCGATGCTAGTGGGATGGGCCATCGTGTAGTTCCTGCTTCTCTCTCTCTCTCTCTCTCTCTCTCTCTCTCTCTCTCGCTCCCAAGCAGTGTTTGGTATCTGCCATCTTTTTTCATATTTAAAACGGCGTTAGGCAGACACCTTAAACAATTACACGGAATACACAGAGGTGAACATTTCGGATACTCATAAATAAATTGTTTTCGTTCATTTCTGTATATTCCCAATCTAATCTATTTTGAGTATTTATTTAGGTTATTTATTTATATAAATTAATTATTTATTTAAATTATTTATTTATTTAAATTATTTATTTATTTAAATTATTTATTTATTTAAATTATTTATTTATTTAAATTATTTATTTATTTAAATTATTTATTTATTTAAATTATTTATTTAAATTATTTATTTATTTAAATTATTTATTTATTTAAATTATTTATTTATTTAAATTATTTATTTATTTAAATTATTTATTTATTTAAATTATTTATTTATTTAAATTATTTATTTATTTATTTAATTTATTTATTTATTTAATTTAATTATTTATTTAATTTATTTATTTATTTAATTTGTTTACTTACTTGATTTATTTGTTTATTTAATTTGTTTATTTGTTAGCGTGAATTGTAAGAATGTCAGATGAATGAGCGTGTTTTTATTTTTTGACGTGATAGATCTACGTGTAATTTTGGAGGAGTGTGTGTATGTAATGTTTTTATTTTATATTGTATTTTGTTATCTTCATTATATTTGTCTTATTATGTATTGACGACGTGTATTCAGTGATGTACCATTGACTACGACTAGATCATTATTTTTAGATTTTGTAAACTGACATACTGTTACAGCGAATGATGTTATTTTTTATTTAAGGAAGACTATAATGAATGTTAAATGTAAGATAACGAATGCATTAATTAACTGATATTATAACTATTTTATCTATATGTGTACATACAATTGTAAGAATTTCGTCCTGGATGAATAAACAGTATATCTATCTATCTATCTATCTATCTATCAATCTATCTCTCTCTCTCTCCCTCTCTCTCTGGCTCTCTCTCTCTCTCTCTCTCTCTCTTAACTACGAAGGTAGTTCAATAAGTCTTTAGAATGACCAACAGATGGCGCGCGAATCGCTCCAAATCATCTGTTTTCAGTCAGCACTACTCCCGACTAGATATATGGTGCAGTCACAGTCCACATCTTCTGAGTTTACGTGTTTTTATAACCAATTGAAAAAAAAAATTGCTTGTTAAGAAAAATGGAAAAAAACGAGTTCAGAGCGGTAATTAAACATTTTCATTTAAAGGGTTTAACTCCATATGAGATAAAAAATGAATTGGACTCAGTTCATGGCACATCTGCCCCTGCCTTAGCAACGGTTTATAACTGGGTAAATGAATTTAAGCGTGGTCGTACATCAATAAGTGACGAACCACGTTCAGGAAGGCCCGTAGAAGCAACTACTCCCGAAATCATCAATAAAATCCACGATATGGTGTTGAAGGATAGAAGATTAAAAGTGCGTGAGTTAGCTGAGGCCACAAGGATATCTATAGGTGCAGTTGTTTCAATTCTACATGAAAAATTAGGCATGAAAAAGCTATCGGCAAGATGGGTGCCGCGTTTGCTCTCAGCTGAGAATAAACGCAATAGAGTGGTCGCCTCTGAGGCTCTTTTGGCGCGCATAAGTCGGAATCCTGAGGAATTTTTTCGTCGATTTGTGACTGTGGATGAAACATGGATACACCACTACACTCCTGAGACAAAGGAACAATCCAAACAGTGGATTTCCACAGGCGAACCAGCTCCAAAGAAGGCAAAGACCGTAAAGTCAGCTGGTAAGGTTATGGCTACAGTTTTTTGGGATGCACGTGGAATTATACTTATTGACTACTTGGAAAAGGGTAAAATAATTACTGATGAGTATTATGCATCATTATTAGAGCAGCTGAAAGAAGAAATTAAAAAAAAAACGACCACATTTGGCGAGAAAAAAAATTCTCTTTCATCACGACAACGCCCGAGTTCACACATGCTTCGTTTCAATGGCTAAAATTGAAGAACTAAAATTCGAATTGGTCGAACACCCACCGTATTCACCAGATTTAGCCCCCAGTGACTTTTTCTTATTTCCAAACTTGAAAAAATGGCTCGGTGGACAGAGATTTACGGACAACGAAGACGTCATTGCCTCTGTAAGTGCTTATTTTGAGGAAGTTCCGAAAACGCACTTTTCTGAAGGATTAAAAAAACTTAAAAAGCGATTGACCAAGTGTATAGAGCTCCAAGGAGATTCTGTAGAAAAATAAAAAAAAATTTACCCAAAAAAAATTGGTTTTATACTTTATTCTAAAGACTTATTGAACTACCCTCGTATCTTCTACATTTGCCACTTCCTTACTTTATGGGGTTGGAGGTGTCAACGAAATAATAAGGCGTAATATTTTATATTGATAAGGACGTATATTATTCCTTGGCCCTGCGTCGGGGTCGAGGTACTGTCTCTGGACCGGTCGGCCGAGAAGTGAGTGCGAATCTCGAAATTCGCTCTCCAATATACTACGCAGGTGCGTCATGATTGGCTCGCGTAGAAGGGAAAAAATACTGCGTGCAAGGCGCTATAGCTATATACTGTAGTGTATAACAACGTTACATAATATAATATACTGAAAATTACTAAATTACGCAAGTTTAATTGGAAGAATACTTACAAATATTTTATGAACAAAACTCTAGCTAAGCTATTATAAGAGACTCAAATTAATTCTAAAAAAATTCTTTTGATAATATAAGTAAGGTTGCTATAGTTAAAAAAATATGTATATTCTCTTTCTACCATACGAGTACAATGAGTTAACTTACTTACTGATTTTCAGTTACAATCATTGTATAATTTGTAAGATACGTAAGATGTTAAATATGTGGACCGACTAGTAACTTTTTGAATAAATTCAGTAAATCTCTTATAAACAAATGTCAAAGTGTGAATTCTCCATTAAGAAATTAAATTCAACTATAAGTTCCATAGTTGCTTGAATTATTGCAGAAATTAAAATTCATCTAAATTGTGAACGTTAATTTTGATTCTATTTACTTTTATTTCTTAAAATTCCATTTTTTAAGAACATAGATAAATATATAGTTCATCTAATAAGTGCCTTATAGTCTTTTCTAATTTTTAAGCTAGTTGTTATTAATAGCAAAAATTATTTTAATCTATTGTTTTATATATCAAACTCTGAAACTGGACATTATCAAGCTCTAATAAAGTATATGTATCAGTAATGAAGTTCCGAGTGCTTTGAAATAACTTAAATTATATCTTACACATAACAAACGGAAAATTAGTAAATTACTCTATTTTAATAGGAAGAATATTGAAAAATATTTGATTAATAAAACTATAGCTAAGTTATTTTAATGGTGATTTAAATTAAATCTAGCAACATTTTCTTTTCATCGGAGAAATAAGTATGCTAGATTTAAAAATATATATATTCTCTTTCTACTATATGAGTATAACTTAATCACCAATTTTTAGCTTCTATCTCGGTATAGTTTAGAAGATACGTAGTATGTTGCATTCGGTTACTGATCAAAAACAATATTCTCATAAGTGACACTTTCAAATATAAATAATTCAATCACTATAATTTAATCAAATAAGTAAACAGGTAACTGGTTATTTAATCTTAATAGAGAATCTGCACTTCATATTGTTTCTTATAGGAGCTTTACTGCAGTTATTCAAAAATTTAGTAGTGAATGCCCAAATCTAACATGTTACGTAGCTTCTAAACGACTTTACAATGATAGTAACTGAAAATAGATAAGTAAGTTACATTCGTATTTATTTAATACAAAAAAAATTTTGTTGGTTTTATTTGAGTCAATGTTATATTTTAAATAGATCAGCTAGAGTTTTATAATGTAAATATTTTGAAGTATTCTTTCATTAAAATGGCGTAACTTACCATATTTCAGTGTGTTATATGTAGCACGTAAGTTCAGAATCAGTTTCACTAACTTAAATTATTTTAATTCTTTTGAAGCACTTGGCATTGTATTACTGACGCATTATATAGTCTGTTAGAGCCTTATAATGTTCAATTTAAAAATAAATTACTGCACAAAAATATAGAAAATTAATTTCTATCCAAACAGTTTTTTTATTAAATAGCTTTAAGATTAAAGAACGATATATGTCACTTTTTAGTTTATCCATATTTTTTTTTGTTCTATTTCAAAGTTTAGTTATAAGAATATAAAAGTTATAATATAAATTAATCAAATGTTTGCAAGCTCACATTTTTATTACATTAAAAAGACTATTTTCACCCAGCGTTAACTTGACATCTGAATAAAACATGAGAATACTATAAGGTTTTTTCGAAAGAATTTTATTTAAATTTATTTTAAGTGAATTTTCATAATCAATAGGGCTACATAATGGTTTTGGTAAAATTGCAAAAGATTACTTCAAGTAGTTTAAAAGAAAATGGAGTCAATGAAACTTTCAAGTTACCCATACACAAACATTTATTTATTTGAAAGTAACACATAACTTTCTAAAAAGTAAAATCTTGGCAAGTATAAGTTTCGTTATTACCCACAATATAAATTAAAAGAAATACGCTACAATTAAAATAGTAAACATAAACTAATATTCTATTTTTAAAATATTTCTATTTTTTCGAGAATAGTAAGAATACATTTCGGTCTTTGGAAAAGTTGTGAAATCTATAAAAAATACCTTTCTAAAAAGTAAAATCTTGGCAAGTATAAGTTTCATTATTACCCACAATATAAATTAAAAGAAATATGTTATTCCCAAAATAAGACGTTCAATTATGAATTTCATGAAAACGCTACAATTAAAATAGTAAATTTAACTAATATTCTATTTAAAAAATAATATAGTTTAAAATATTTCCATTTTTTACTAATTCTGATAATCTCAAATGAACGCTAAAGAAATTAATGAAATCGATTAATAAATTGGCAAGTATTGTATTTTTATTTGTATATCAATTTCCTTCTTTTATTAATTAGTATGAAGTATACAAATTATTTAAAAAATATTATAGTTTAAAATATTTCTATTTTTTACTAATTCCGATAATCTGAAATAAACGCTAAAGAAATTAATTAAATCGATTAATAAATTGGCAAGTATTATATTTTTATTTGTAAATTAATGTCATTTTTTTATGAATTAGTATGAAGTATAAAAATTAATAATACCTTTCAAATTTAATATTGTAAGACATTAAATTTGACATAAATACATGTTGATAAGAAATGGGTCAAAAAGTCGAACCTCAAACACTGATCTATAATACTCTCGCTACATTACACTCGCGTTATATGTAGTGCTCATATGGCAATTCATGTCTATTATAGGTAAGCTAACTGATACTTTTTGAAAACAAGCCAATATAATATTACGGACAAACAGTTAAACGGACATAGTTATATGTCGAAATTAAAGAGACCGTCAATGCACTATATTTTATATTGAACTACAGTTAAACCTGGAACATTTCTCGAGTTTGGGAAAAATAACCTCGAACAGTGCCGAAGTTACCTAAGGTTTGTAGCAATTTAACGACGGCAGCTAGTCAGAGCCCTAGATAAGGTATAAACTGTTTGTCCGTAATATTATATTGGCTTGTTTTCAAAAAGTATCAGTTAGCTTACCTATAATAGACATGAATTGCCATATGAGCACTACATATAACGCGAGTGTAATGTAGCGAGAGTATTATAGATCAGTGTTTGAGGTTCGACTTTTTGACCCATTTCTTATCAACATGTATTTATGTCAAATTTAATGTCTTACAATATTAAATTTGAAAGGTATTATTAATTTTTATACTTCATACTAATTCATAAAAAAATGACATTGATTTACAAATAAAAATATATTACTTGCCAATTTATTAATCGATTTAATTAATTTCTTTAGCGTTTATTTCAGATTATCGAATTAGTAAAAAATAGAAATATTTTAAACTATAATATTTTTTAAATAATTTGTATACTTCATACTAATTAATAAAAGAAGTAAATTGATATACCAATAAAAATACAATACTTGCCAGTTTATTAATCGATTTCATTAATTTCTTTAGCGTTCATTTGAGATTATCAGAATTAGTAAAAAATGGAAATATTTTAAACTATATTATTTTTTAAATAGAATATTAGTTTAAGTTTACTATTTTAATTGTAGCGTATTCATGAAATTCATAATTGAACGTCTTATTTTGGGAATAACATATTTCTTTTAATTTATATTGTGGGTAATAATGAAACTTATACTTGCCAAGATTTTACTTTTTAGAAAGGTATTTTTTATAGATTTCACAACTTTTTCAGAGACGGAAATGTATTCTTACTATTCTCGAAAAAATAGAAATATTTTAAAAATAGAATATTAGTTTATCTTTACTACTTTAATTGTAGCGTATTTCTTTTAATTTATATTGTGGGTAATAACGAAACTTATACTTGCAAAGATTTTACTTTTTAGAAAGTTATATGTTACTTTCAAATAAATAAATGTTTGTGTATGGGTAACTTGAAAGTTTCATTGACTCCATTTTCTTTTAAACTACTTGAAGTAATCTTTTGCAATTTTACCTAAACCATTATGTAGCCCTATTGATTATGAAAATTCAATTAAAATAAATTTAAATAAAATTCTTTCGAAAAAACCATATAGTATTCTCATGTTTTATTCAGATATCAAGTTAACGCTGGGTGAAAATAGTCTTTTTAATGTAATAAAAACGTGAGCTTACAAACATTTGATTAATTATAGTTTTATAATTTCATTAAAATGACCCTTCTGAGCCACCGTTGACTTTAGATCTAGATAAAACATGAGTATATTATGTGTTACTTTCAAATAAATAAATATTTGTGTGGGTAATTTGAAAGTTTGATAGACTCCATATTCTTTTAAATTACTTGCAATAATCTTTTGCAATTTTACCTAAACCATTACATAGCACTATTTGATTATGAAAATTCACTTAAAATCAATTTTAAAAAAATTCCTTTGAAAGAACCTTATAATATTCTCATGTTTTATTCAGATATCAAGTCAACGGTGAGTAAAAAGAGTCTTTTTAATGTAATTATAAACCTGAGCTTGCAAACATTTGATTAATTATAGTGTTATAATTTCACTAAAATGACCCTTCTGAGCCAGCGTTGACTTTACATCTGGATAGAACATGAGTATATTATGTGTTACTTTCAAATAAATAAATGGTTGTGTATGGGTAACTTGAAAGTTTCACTGACTCCATTTTCTATTAAACTACTTGAAGTAATCTTTTGCAATTTTACCTAAACCATTATGTAGCCCTATTTGATTATGAAAATTCACTAAAGATAAATTTTAAAAAATTTTTTTCGAAAGAACCTTATAATATTTTTATGTTTTATTCAGATATCAAGTAAACGCTGAGTGAAAAGAGTATTTTTAATATAATTATAAACCTGAGCTTGCAAACATTTGATTAATTATAGTTTTATAATTTGATTAAAATGACCCTTCTGAGCCAGCGTTGATTTTATATCTGGATAGAACATGAGTATATTAAGTGTTACTTTCAAATAAATAAATGTTTGTGTATGGGTAACTTGAAAGTTTCATTGACTCCATTTTCTTTTAAACTACTTGAAGTAATCTTTTGCAATTTTACCTAAAACATTATGTAGCCCTATTGATTATGAAAATTCACTTAAAATAAATTTAAATAAAATTCTTTCGAAAAAACCTTATAGCATTCTCATGTTTTATTCAGATATCAAGTTAACGCTGGGTGAAAATAGTTTTTTTAATGTAATAAAAACGTGAGCTTGCAAACATTTGATTAATTATAGTTTTATAATTTCATTAAAATGACCCTTCTGAGCCAGCGTTGACTTTAGATCTGGATAAAACATGAGTATATTATGTGTTACTTTCAAATAAATAAATTTGTGTATGGGTAATTTAAAAGTTTCATTGACTCCATTTTCTTTTAAACTACTTGAAGTAATCTTTTGCAATTTTACCTAAAACATTATGTAGCCCTATTGATTATGAAAATTCACTTAAAATAAATTTAAATAAAATTGTTTCGAAAAAACCTTATAGTATTCTCATGTTTTATTCAGATATCAAGTTAACGCTGGGTGAAAATAGTCTTTTTAATGTAATAAAAACGTGAGCTTGCAAACATTTGATTAATTATAGTTTTATAATTTCATTAAAATGACCCTTCTGAGCCAGCGTTGACTTTAGATCTGGATACAACATGAGTGTATTATGTGTTACTTTCAAATAAATAAATATTTGTGTATGGGTAATTTAAAAGTTTCATTGACTCCATTTTCTTTTAAATTACTTGAAATAATCTTTTGCAATTTTACCTAAACCATTACATAGCCCTATTTGATTATGAAAATTCACTTAAAATAAATTTCAAAAAAATTCCTTTGAAAGAACCTTATAATATTCTCATGTTTTATTCAGATATCAAGTTAACGCTGAGTGAAAAGAGTATTTTTAATATAATTATAAACCTGAGCTTGCAAACATTTGATTAATTATAGTTTTGTAATTTCATTGAAATGACCCTTCTGAGCCAGCGTTGACTTTATATCTGGATAGAACATGAGTATGTTATATGTTACTTTCAAATAATCAGTACAAAGATTCACAAAGACCCTCAACAATAACAAAAATTTGGGTTAAAAAACAGTACATCTATTGGAGTATTTAATATTTAACAGTTGCTTTTGTGACGCAGCAACTTGATTAGAGAACTTGATTTGTATTCGAACTTCACTGGCTGTTTCTTTAACCCTCAGAGTATAATTGCTTGAGATATCAAGAAAAGACAGAATCTTAGTATTTGACCTTATACCTCACTATAACAAGCAGTTTACAGTAAAATTGAGTAATATCTTTTAAACACAAGAAGCACTTACACTAGTACAAAGATTCACAAACACCCTTGGCAATAACAAAAATTTGTGTTAAAAAACAGTATATCTATTGGAGTATTAAATATTTAACTGATGCTTCTGCGATACTCCAACTTGATTGGAGAACTTGATTTGTATTATATTTACATCATGACAACATCAGAGCGGATATTCAATTACTGCATCCCCATGATTGTGTGGTATTTTTGTGATATGGTATTTATGACTGGTGCATAGTGGCGTATGCACTGTATGTTTATGATCAATCAGCAGATGACTTTGTATATCCCCGATGATGATTACACACAAGCACATAAATACTTGTTACTAAGAAGTAGCACACCACAAGTATAACAAAAATTTTATCTAATAATTCTTTGTTGAATGCAATTATCACAGCTACAGGCACCAAAGAAATTCCAACCACATTTCTGAGCAAAACAACTTTACTTGATGACTTCATTATTTCAGTAATGCTCGTTTCATCTTGTTTATTCCTTGTGAGTTTCAAGGGGGTAACATACTCAAAGGCAGAGAAGACGTCCTTAATTGTTCCTTTTTGTGTACTATACTATTCTACCTCTTCTTTTACTAGTCTACTTTACTTGCAATGCTAGACATTCCCTGCTCTTTCTTTCCAAGTTCCTGACCCTCTTTAAATCCATACTTTGCCACGATTTTTGCTGCAACAGAAGACTTGTGTATCCTTGATGATTTAGATTCTGTCAAGGAAATGGTCTCGGTACAACTTCTGGTGTAGCCGCCTGCAGAAATGGAGCGATGGTAATACCTTATCCAGTACTCTTTCGACAGAATTCACTGTTAGTCTTTTTCTTTATCTTCTCTCTTACCATGTAAAACTGCAGCTTTTTCCAACTACACTTGGGATTTTCTTTATCTTCTCTCTTACCGTGTAAAACTGCAGCTTTTTCCAACTACACTTGGGATTGCAATAATTTTATTCCACATGACCGTCTTGCCACTTTTTCGGACGTACGATATTTTTCGAAATCGTTGTACAGAGATTTCATCACGTAATAAAAACAAATTACGTAAAAACAACCCGTTTTATTTTAATAATACAAATGACACAAACGCGTCCTTCAACCTTCAACATTTGATTTTGATAATAGGTTAGAAGATTTTGTGGTTGTCGTCTGCACTGTCTGCAGGCACTATATATATATATATATATATATATATATATATATATATGGTCTGTATGTGTGTATATGTGTATTATACATATGATATGTGTATATTATATACATATGAGTAGAGAAAACGGAAATGCGGAGAACAAAATGGAAAGAAAAAATTTGAGCAAATATATTATGCTTTATATCTTTAATTAGATGAATCTTTTTTAACAGAAACTTTTTTTACGTGATAGACTAAATTATTATCTCTTAAAACAGTGTCAATAGACTGCACATAAGTCAATCAGTGTTTAGATATTGATATTTAAAGATTTTGAAGAGGTTAAAAAAACACAATTAGACGTATAAAAGGCGACGGTGCGCCCTTCGGCTTCGTATCGTACCGTGGGTACTTATACATGCCAGCGGGCGCTGCCGCGCCCCTTGATACAAACCTTTTAGAAATATTTCTTGCACGATTTGTAGTACATTGATTTATTATTATTATTTAACATTCTTAGATTATATACATTACAAATACGTGACATCTTTTATGATTACAACTATTTTATTAAAATATCTTAAGAGAATTAAAAGAACTGATGCTGCGTGAACTCCAGCGCTGTAACCATTCCGCTACGGTGGAATTTTAAAATGCTTTAACAATATTTTACTTATATTGTACAAGTAATAGTCACAATGATAGGTCCGTGTAGTGTATTATTTTATATTGTATCGTATTTCGATATTATAAAAATAAAGTCTGCATTATGTATAAATAATAGATATATTTAAAAAAAATTATATTATATTATCTATATTTCTACGATGTTGGTAAAACAGAGTTCTGTATTGTACCTACTTTCCTTGTATGCTTATTTGTACTTAAATTCTAAGAAATTTTTTGGGAATCACAAATTTATTATAAGCTATGTAATAAACATTAATTTTTTTATTTAGAAAAAATTATTACGTAAATTCTAAATTATTATATATTTTTCATTATAATAAATATAATTTTATTTTTGTTATCAACGTTTTTATCTTCACTTCAATGAGTAAACATCTGTTCTAAAATATTAAATTATGCAACAATAATTAATAAACATGTAGTAAGCAGATAAACTGATATAGCTTTAGATTTTAAATATGACGTTCGTTTTCTCCTGGAGGAACTTTCACAATTTGTTTTTCATATTAAAATGTAATAAAGAAACATATTATAGAAATTAAGCGCATTAAAGAAAAGATTTTTGTTTTTATTTCTAGAAAAACGTGGACCAATCTGTATTTCATTTAGAAAATCAGTCTAAGGAAGTACTATCGGTACTCCGTGAGTGAAATGTGTGTTTGGTCGTATTTGACCTCCGTGGTAGGCCAAATCGTGTGTTTAAATGGTTCAGTGAACGTGAACATTTTTATTCGTTTGCTTATATTAGCTCTCAAAATTTGTGATTCAACATTTGGATTTTTGCATTATATTTATGGAATATTAAATATATATTTTTCGAAGTTTCTTCGAAATCAGAAAAACAGTTTTCATGGATTTCATGATCGCAACTGTCGGAAATATGAGTTCCCATCATAATTAAGGTTACGTGTTAAAAACGTGAATATAATTATAATCTTTTTTCTGGGTTGGTGTAGCTTTTTAAAAACTTGTATTATAAAGTTTTAGGTCAAAACATAATAGTATACAAAATTTCGGAGTTTTCTGAACACTAATTCGAAATCGAATCCATTAACTAAATTTTGAGATAGATGTAGAATTTATTTAGCTATATTTGTTATATCCAATAAAAATCCTTGAGGAAGGAAAAATAAAGCTCCTAATATTATTGTTTATTTACCATAAATCACTGGAGCGCCATATTTTATGAATCGAATTCAAACTTTAAGAAGATCTCCAAAATATAGTTCGGGCTGGAAATATGAAAACAAGTGCAGGAAATATCAAAAACAAAAGATTAAGTTAATATGTTATTAATACTAATGTTGCCTACAATATCGCTTTTTTACAATATTTTATAAATACTATAATAGAAAGTATATTTAGTCTTAACTTTTCTACTTTCGGTTGTACGATTCATAAAAAATGTCTCTTATAATACGGCAAATAAGCGATAACGGAAAAGTCTTTACTTTTCTACTTTGAATGATATTATTAACTAATAGTTCGAAATAAATTAGCCCTACGCCTCGGAAAGAATTGTTAAAAAAACATATTTAACACAAAATATTATGAACTGGCTATGTTAAAGAAACAAATATTTAGTTACGCTCGTAATGTTTATTATTTATTTGGTAAATTATCTAAGTATTTGAAAAACCCAAGGAATATAAACAAATATGTGCATCTATATTCGACAGAAATACTTACTTGCAAATTCCTATTATACCAGATCCACATTTTTGTTAGTACATTTCAACACGGGTGCGGAAGTAGATTATTTACCTCAACTCATATAAAGTAAATAATCTACATACGCACTAGTCTCGAACCGTATTTTATACCACGAGCGCCGAAAAATCATGTCAAAGTTGCGATTTTGAGGTTCGAGTGGTATAAACTTTTTTACATGCTGTAAGGACCATTTTTTAAAAATTATACTCAGTTTCAGTAAAAGTTATTCAGTAAATGTAATATATATTGATATATTCTTTACGAAAAAATAAAATTAATATAAATTACCAATTAAATTAATTTAACTATATCTGAAATTTTCTGTTTGTTCAGTATTAACTTCTAAAAAATGTGACACAAAAAACATAATAATATTTTGAATTTTATATAATCTGTATCGGAAAAAAACCATTTCAATTTAGAAATTATTATTAACTCTTTTATATTTATTTTGTTTTTTTATTTGCATTATTAAATATTGCTTAAATATTTCTGGAATATTTCTGGGATATTTCCTAACATGTTCTGTGACCTTTTTCGAACTATACAAGTTGTTGCGGCCGAGGTTTAAATCCTTGCGCCAAGCGTCTGTTGCAGTGCGCTGCGGGTCACTCGTTCAGCGCGTGATCGGCCGTGACATCTCTGCGGGAGGTCTATCGGCAGGGTGTATAGTAGCGAGCCCGACTTTTCCCTTTCGCGTAACTTTTTTCCTCCACTTCTGAGGTTGCGTAAGGAAACCAAAACTCCTTGCTCGCCCGGTTTTCGCTCTCTTCCGCTCTACTCGCGT
The DNA here is from genome assembly GCA_949152435.1 of Gastracanthus pulcherrimus. Taxonomy (NCBI): domain Eukaryota; kingdom Metazoa; phylum Arthropoda; class Insecta; order Hymenoptera; family Pteromalidae; genus Gastracanthus; species Gastracanthus pulcherrimus. The sequence goes on from OX424573.1 coordinate 57,619,988, forward strand.
CTCTATCTAGAGCACCTTCAAGATCGTGCGCGCAACGCTAAAATTACCACCACGAGTCGGCCTTTAGAATCTTCAAATTTTCCTTTTTTTCACACACACACACACATACACACACACGCACGAACGCACGCACGCATGCACGCACACACACACATACACACACACACAACACATAGTTAATCATTAATATTAATTGTTAAAAGTTTAATTTACGACGAGCAATAAATGGTATTATTATTATTGCTACTGAAAATAGTGTACTTTCACATTCACTTGCCTCGATCACTTCAAACTCCTTACGTGCTCAATTTACTCGTGGTAAATTGGTGTCTCGCTACACCCCGCTCATCCTTAACACCGCGCTTGATATAAAGTAAAATCCAGTCGATTAGCGGGCGGCAATTTGGTTCTTCGGAAATCCGGATTTGTGTACAGGAATCGGAGTACGCGAGTGAATTAAGTGCAGTGATCACAATAGTGCTACCCGATTTGGACTTGAATTCCGCGCCGAAAGACTCCCGAATCTGTGCAACGAAAGTGACTTTCCAGGTGTGCATAGCTTGTAAAAAGTGACAATTATAGGTGGACTGTCAAATAGATATTATTTAAAATATCTATTTGTACATTCATCTTGACCTGTGAAAAATCGTTTGAAACTTTGCTCAGAAATTTAGAAACGAAAAACCAAGGTCAGGGTTGCGTGATTTATATCTCCTTATAAGCTCGCAGATGGCAGCACCGCGAGAGCGAAAAGGAGATAGTCTACCTCTACCTCTGCTGCTCTCTCTCGCTCTCTCTCCGGCTTGGTGAGTACAGACGCTCCGTTTTTGAGCTCTGCCTATTTTGAAAATTTCTCACCTTCCACAACTCCTTTGGGAGCGGAGTTTTTTACAGGCTGATCAGGTTCCTACTGGCTCTCGCTTTTTTGGGCATAAAAGGCATGGCTCAACATTCTCGAGCTAGGGAGACTTGAGTTTGCCTCACAAATGCTAAAGTTGAGATTCACCTACAGTACCTGCCATATCACAGTGTCATCGAACCTTGACCGACGGTATTCTCGACAGTCACCAGTCACGTTGTTCTGAGTAACATCGACAATGCGTCAGTTTTTTGTTGCAATAGTCGATATCGACAGTGTTTACTTGAGCAAGCGCCTAAGTACATGTGTTAGTGTATGTAATCATTTAGTGTATAATGTTAAATCAAACAGTCGTTAAGTTCTAATCTAAAGTTCTTATCTAAAACGCATGTGTGATCTACCTTGACGGTCAATTTCTTTGTTCAATTGCGCCTAATATTGTTCATATTCGTTTACGCTCTGTAGGTAGATAATTATGGCTATCCATCGATAACTTATCACCTAAGCTCATCAATTGTTCGGTCTCGTTTCTCCGTTACCAACTCTCAGTACTTATCTCTATCTGCGGCTTGTAACCGGGTAAGAATGCGTAATGCTGTTTTTCGCGCCAACGCACAGAGTGTCGTGCTATAATCATCACCGTGCGCATAGCCATTCACTTCCATTCAGGACAGCAAGCTAATATGAATAAAATCCTATTCGCAGCGTGCAATGCAATAAAACCACGCACATTTACTGACTATCTTCAATGCGCTACGTGCAATAAGCTTTTTCACGTAGGTTACTACGACCCTTCATGGCAGATCAAGTCGACAATGGTAAACTGTTGTGCTGCGAAAGCTCTGTTATCTGCTGCCTCGACTTCGCAGTCACTGTCAGTCGACGCAATACAGCACGAGGAGCCTGCGCTCGCGCTGTCGACGCCTGTGTGCAAATTCTTTAGCTCTGTGTTCTCTGAAACTCAAACTCAACCTATGCTCGAGTCCAGCACGACAGTTGCAAAACGCCTTCGACAACCTACATCTTCATCTGACACTCAAGTAGCTAAACTTTCTCGTTTGACCGACCGCTCTGTTAGCCCTATTGTCACATACACCAACTCTACCGATTTAAACAGCTTATTTTCAACCTCTGACCGCAATTTAATCACCGAAATGTCAGGCGATAAACGGCCAGATGATAAGCCGCCGGCATACCTCGCAGCTTTCATGAATCGATTTGACGATTATGTTCTAGAATACAGGGAAAATAAGAAAGAAATGAATGTACTCGTATCTTTCGAGTAGTAAGAATCTCCAAAAATGAATCTTCCTGACAGCGTCGGTACACTGGAAAGTTCAATAGATAAGCGACTTCTTGTAACGCAATGCGCTTGTGGATGCGTACGAGATCATCGTATTAGGTATCCCGCGCGCGCTTAATATCACGGATAGAATGGTGACCGACAGAGAATTCGCAGCCATCCATCTGGTGCACCTCGAGAATTTTTTAATCGACTGTCGTAAGTTGTCTCCGTCAGTACCCGACCCTGCAAGCATTTCTGTCGATCTCACATCGGGTCTGACTGCTCCCGGGTCGACTTCACGTGCATTACACTCTCCTCACTTTCGTGAAATTGTCGTTAAATTATCATCGTCAAATACGTGGGACATAATCATAAATAATAGTAGAAAGCTAAACGACCTCGACTGTAACGCTATTTTTGGTGTCGGCGGCAAGTCGCAGCTTTTCATTTGCTCTCTATGACTTAGATCAGCTTATCAGCTGTGGCGCCAGGCTATGACTACCAATAAAATTCTTAAGTACTCGAGACTAATAGTTCGAAACCTTTCTGTTTTCATGAGAGAAACCAATTACTCTCCGCTCATCCCCTTTCGCTCCGAGGCAGATCTCGCATCACTTCGCCCGCGTCTGTGGCCTCTACTGTCCGCCCCGCCTTCGATCAATCATGTAGCCAGTGTTGCGTTGCTCACCGCGAAACAATCCCGTCAATGACAGATACCTGGTCGACCAGCTAGACAGACGTGCAGCAACTTCATCTCTGTGGCTCACATTAACGTCAATCGCCTAAAAACACATTTCAACCTACTCGAATATCATTGCTCAGAACAATCATTGGACATCATTGCGGTCACAGAGACGTTTCTCGCGCTGGTTGAAACGGACACTGTAACCTTACTTGAAGGCTTCAACTTTTTTAGAATTGATAGAGTAGGCAAGGAAGATGGTGGTGTGGGGGTGTATGTACGAGATTACTTTTGCGTAAATATACTAGCGCATTCCAATTCGAATTACGACCATACACCCGTTCTTATTCTTGAACTATCAAACAACTAGAATAAATTACTATTCGGTGTAGTGTGCCGCCATGCTTCCACTACCTACCCGAATCAATTTTTCAATGCGCTTTCCGATCTTCTACCCTCGTTCAATAATGTAATCATAACCGAGAGATTTCAGTATGAACATGTCTTTAGTGAATGGTACCTCGGTCTATCTTAAGTCTTGTATTGAACACCGCTCACTATTTCTTGTTCCATCAGACCCTATGCATCATGCTATATGGAGGGATCATCCCTCCCACACGTGGCTCGATCTTTTTACTTTAAGTGATGCTTTGGCACTGAAGGATGTGACGTGTATTTCGCGTCCCAATGTTATTAAAAACACGGGCAGTCAATCGCGACCAAATCACCCGTCACCAGAGCCGAGCATTTTTGATTAAATAGTTATTGTTATTAATGGGAGGAATTATTATTTTATTTGTTGATGGAATGAGGATAAGGAGAGTCGCGATCGAGGAAAGCCGCAGACCGGCACACACACGCACACACCCATACCAGCGGCACCAGCTGATAGCGCCGCAGCGACGACCGATCGGAGCGAGCAACGACGACGAGCCTATACACACACATGCACGGCACCAACATCACTGCACTCTGTACGCGCGACCCTCTCTCTTGCTTGCTCTTTCTTCCTCGCCTCTCGAGGATGATGAGCCACTGCCCTCGCACACACACACACAAGCACACGCGACCGCCCCCTCTCCCGATGCACGCAGACGCGGGAGGAGAGAGAGGATTCACAGCAGCAGCGGCGGCTTCTTCGAGGCATGCCATCTCGGCTGTAGCCACGAGATAGATAGATATACTGTTTAATCATCAAAGACGAAATTCTTACAATTGCATGTACATGTATAATTATAATAATTAAAAATCAGTCAGTATTAAATATTTGTTATCTTACATTTAACAGTCACTTATTGCACTTCTTATGTATTAAATAACATTATTCGCTGTAACAGTTCGTCAATTTATAAAATCTAAATATAATGAACTAATCATAGTCAGATGGCACATCACAGAACACGCTTCGTCAAAATACATACAATAAAATAAATAAAATAGAGATAACATAATACGACAAAAATAAAAGGAATACATGCACACACTTTACTAAATTTTTACGTATAACTATCACGTCGAAAATTTAAAAACATACTCATTCATATGACACTTTTACAATTCACGCTAATAAATACATTCACACTTAGCACTTCACATATTTAATAAATAAATAAATGAATAAATAACTAAGTCAAATAAATAAATAAGTTAGATAAATAATTAAATTAAATAAACAAATAAATAAATTTAAATAAATAAGTTAGATAAATAATTAAATTAAATAAATAAATAAATAAATTTAAATAAATAAGTTAGATAAATAATTAAATTAAATAAATGAGTTAGATAAATAATTAAATTAAATAAATAAATAAATAAATTTAAATAAATAAATAAATTAAATAAATAAATAATTCAAATAAATAAATAACCGAAATAAATATCCGAGTCAGATTGGGAATACACAGAGATGAACAAAATAATGTATAAACCGATTCTCGAAAAGTTCACCTCTATGTATTCCCGTCACCATGTAATTGTTTAAGGTGCCTGCTAAACGCCGTTTTAAATTTACAAAAAGGTGGCAGGCATCTGACACTGCTTGGAAGCGAATTCCAGAGGAGCGCACCTTGAACTCTAAACGAGAATAGGCCCTTATCGGTGCGCGACCCCGGAACCGAGAGCTCTTTCGTACCACCCCTACTTGAAGTCCTGGCCTGGTTTTTTTCAAAGAGAGCAGCAAGATATGGTGGCTGCCGCATGACAACCGCTTTGTAAAGCAGCAGCCCCATAAAATACTCCCTCCTCACCTTCAGATCTAACCAGTCCAGTTTTTCCCTGTAGGCGGTGATATACTCATCACGCCTAACACCACATATGTACCTCACACATGAATTCTGTAAACGTTGTAGTCGTGTCTGAAGCTCCCCTGACACGTCAAGAAGAACCACTGAGCCATAGTCTAAGTGAGGTAGTACCAGTGCACATGCCAGCTGCTTCCTCAGTATCTCTGTGGTGCTTGAACGGAATAATTTTAAGCTATACAGAGCTCTATTTACTTTTCTACTGACCGCATTCAGTTGCAGCTTCCATGTTAACCATCCGTCTATCACCACGCCGAGGTTGGTGACTGTATCGACAATGGGAACGTGTACGCCGATCTGTATCTCAATGCCTTGCAAGTCAAGGTTCTGAACCTGTTTGATGTTATGATCAGTTCCAAAAATAATCGCTTTTGTCTTGCCGACATTGAGGTGCAGGCCAGCTGACGTTGCCCAGTTTGACACTGTTCGTGCTACAGCCGACATGCGACCGATACCATCACAAAGACCTTTCAGGTTCACTTGGGTGTAGGTTTGCAGGTCGTGAGCGTAAAGTATATGTTCTACACCATCTAATTATAGTGCGTCTTGTAAGTCGTTTATGTACAGGCTGAAAAGCAAGCGTCCCAGAACTGAGTCCCGTGGCACGCCAAGATTGGTGGTTAGCCAACCTGAATCCCCTTTTCTGTTTGTGACGACTTTCTGTCGTCTCCCCATTATATATGATTTAAGCCACAGGAGAACACTCCTGGAGAATCCCATGCGCATCAGCTTAGTGTGTGAGATGGCGTCGAATGCCTTGCTAAAGTCAAACATCAACAAAATAGTCAATAGTTTTTTGTTGTAGTCAATGCCTGATCTTATGTCTTCCGTCAGTTTTAGCAGTGCTGTCTGAGTACTGTGATTCTGTCGAAAACCAGTCTGCATCGGGCCCAAAGTATTGTTTTCTCGTAAAAAGTCAGTTATTTGGTCGTGTACTATTTTTTCCAGGACCTTAGAAAGGAAACTCAGTAGAGCAATTGGTCGGAAATCTGACACCGTACATGGGATAGGCTTCTTCTTCAAAGGCACCAATTGAGCTCCCTTCCAAGTTCCCGGAAAAATGCCACTAGACAGAGAGGAGTTAAAGATCTTAACAATATGATCTCCCACAAACGGAGGAGCCTTAGCCACTATACTTTGGGGAATGCCGTCTTCCTCTCTGACTTGTGGTGAGAAATGGGCAACAGCCAGGACCACGTCCGAAAAACTGACTTCTCGGAAAACAAAGCCATCATCACTGGCAGTGGTCAAGACGTTGTCAAGTTATTCATCACTTTCACTTTGGGAGATCGACACACCTGCAAAGTGGGCATTGAGCTCTTCCGGCGAGAAACCATGAAGCTCCTCTCTTGTCTTTGGCAGAAGACCCAGAGCCTTGAGCTCTTTTCAGATGTCTTTCTTGTTATCAATAGCTTCAAATATTCTTTTTCGCAGAAAAATTTGGCTCTGATACTCCCGCCACAGTCTGTCGTCTTTGGTCCGAGCTTAACGTCTTCGTACAGAGTCACGTTTTTTGTATAAATGTGTTAGTTCAGCATTAACCCATGGGGGATTCATTTTCTTTTTCGGTGTAAATTCTTTTCATGGCGCAATTTTATCTATCACAGCCATGAGGTTGACGCTGAAGCACTCTAATTGACTGTCAATACCCGACGCAGAACCATCAAGCGGCAACCAATCACAGTCAGCTAGGTGAGACAAGAGGTCGTCTTGCTGGATCGATTTAAAATCCCTGTAGCTGAAAGATTCAGCCGCAGGGGATGCAGCAGTTTCGGCCCCAATCTCGACCTCGACCATTGATAATCCCATCCCTTGTGTCCTGGTCAAGAGCTGCAATGTCGACATCTCTAGCATTAAAGCCAGTGATTAGCTTTTTGGCTCGCATAATTTTCTCTCCTAAAGCACTGCTGGAAAGGGTAACAACCCATGGTGACCGTCTACGTTCACCATTTATATCTGCTGATGCCGCAGCTGTCGGTTCCGCTGACCGAAGCAGGCGTGTGCCTATTATTTCTGATTTTTGTGTTGATGGAAGGGCACAGCACAGTACCGCGTGTGCAACGTCCACACGCTTAAAGACATCACCGTCAAAAATGTTAGAAATAATTAGCATCGTGTTACTATTTTTAATGTTTTTACTGTGCATTGTCCCTCCATCAATCGTTTGCACCCGCGTGCTTCGTGCAGGTGATGCTGCAGTATCATCATTGTCAATATTGCTCTTATTCAATCGACTAGATAATTTTTTTCTGTTATTTACAACTTAGATGAACACGTCATTATTGTTATTACAATTGTCATTTGTGTCGCTTATATTTCTATAGTTGTCGAGACAGAGAGAGAGAGAGAGAGAGAGAGAGAGAAAGAGAGAGAGAGAGAGAGAGAGAGAGAGAGAAAGAGAGAGAGAGAGAGAGAGAGAGAGAGAGAGAGAGAGAGAGATACCGACGCGAATGTCGACAGCCTGGGGAGAGCTAGCAGTCGCCGCGCCGCGAGCCGCATGAAGCTGCCGGCCTATCATAGCGTAGGCCGACGCGCGCACGTCGCCGCTGCCAACTGTGATGGTCCGGCGGCGACAAAACCGTAAGCGCCCGATATAGATATGCACGCCGGGTTGCCCGCGCGTGTATATTTAGCAATTCATATTGCCCGCGCTTCATGGGCAGGGCCACAATCGCGGAGCGAACCAATGGAAAGTAGCGACTCAAATCGCCGCAGACTTAGCCTTGATTTTCGCATTTAGGAAAAATCAAGGTCAATCACCGTGAAGAAAGGGGCGGAAGCAACAAGTGTGTGGGCTGAAGGTGGCCGAGAAGAAGAGCTAAAATTTTAACCATAGCGACTAGAGTATAAGGAGCACCGATAGGCGTCCAGGATTAGCGACGGTGAGTGGACTATAATTGTCGAGCTTCCCTCGGTACTTGTAGGTAAAATTAATTGAACAGATATCGCACATTGCCGCCATATGCTCGGGGTTAAAAAAATAAACTCGTGGTGGTGTGACACCGTTGTCTAGGATCAGATCGCGTTGGGCCAGCTGGAAAATTACGAATATTAGTGTGGGGGAAATTACGTGATTCGGGAAAACTCGGGAAACGTGGTGATTTGGTCATCGCGGGAGACACGTGCGAGGGCTAGCGTAGCCATATTTGTATAGCGACCGGTTAATTGCGCGAAAATTGTAAATCTGCCGACCGTACGTATTGTAACTTATAATAAAGCCTAGGTACTTAAAGAGTGAGATTTTTGTGTAGTTATTATATAATTATTCATTCCTGATTTTCCACTTCACGGAACTTGAAGGTAGTCGAGAAGAAGAGCTAAAATTGAGGAAGAGATTTCCGCCCTCTCCGATTTTGAGGATTGCCTGCCCGTCCGTTAGAGAGGATAGACCTACGTTGCGAGCACCATCGAGAGTATTGTAAAATCGGCGGACATTAGTAGCGAGGATAGTATCGGAGGAAATAATAGCGACAGGAGTATAAGGAGCACCGCTAGGCGTCCAGAATTAGCGACGGTGAGTG